>CM021104.1:396174179-396256114 GCA_007115665.2 Sequoiadendron giganteum | reverse complement strand
CATAATTTTTATCCCTTCGAGCATTTGTGTTATTCTTTGTATCACAATGTGAGTCTTTGTTGCATCACGGATTAGGAAGACCGGCCAAACAAACAAAAGAACAAAGAGAAAACATAATCATAGTAATTACATATTTACACAGTAGAGCCGTAGAATTAAGCTCTATAGATTTTTTAAGGTGAATTCCCCTAATGGGAACCCCTATCGCTTTTCTTTTTGCACTCTCTTATTTGAATGCCATGTATCGCTTGTACTAAATCATTAGGAACAAACTCTTCTTTAAGTTGTCAGATTTCTCATGCCGACCAGTTTTTTCTTTCTGTTGATTGAATTTTATCACTAGACCTTTACCATCTAGCCTCTGGTCTATACAACCATCCGATAGAGAAAACACACTTGCATCGGCTATGTCATGTAAGATTGATTCCATAGATGGTGGTCAGTGATGATTTCTTGTTGGAATTTGGTTTAGGTTGTGAAAACTGATACATAGGTAGATATCTCCATTCTTCTTTCAGATCAGGATGAGACCGAAAAACCAAATGCTAGGCTCAATCGAGAAGACAATTCATGTCGGGACTAGATTTTTCGACCTTTGTAGGTTCATTGGAGTTTCAATCTTGAGACTCGCTATCCTTTGTGTTTGGCATGCAGATTGAGACTCTCTTTCTAGTTCTATCGCAGGATGGATGATGCTGAGATCATATCCTCTGAGTTTATCATACGACCAAGCCAATACTTGCTCATTTTCCTTTGAAAAATGTATGAGCCCTTCTTTACCTTGATGTAGGATGCTCCTTCTAATTTTAAGATTATTTTCATCTTTGATTTGACAATCCGTATAATCACCTTGATTTACTATGAGATTTCTCTTATTAATTCTAGTATTACCAAAGGGGGAGCTTTTAGGAGTGACCAAAATCTTTGGAAGCCTATGGAGTTCTTGCTATATGTCTCATCCACTGTCGGTTTCGGCGATCCCTGCTTGGAATTGGTTGGTAACTTCTCCTGATTGTGATTTGATCAAGGTGATGTATTCATCATTGTTGAACACTTGCCAGCTCTGCCCACCATCTTGATTTGTAAGTTGGATTATTACTCGTACAGAGTGTTGGTTATACATTGGATCGAGTGCTAGTTTGGATTGGGATCCGATTTCGGCCATACAATTTTGCATCATCATTGTGTTCTTGAGGAATCGCTTGAATATTGAAAGTTCCAAAGCTCTTAGTTAGGTCCTAGACCTTTTCTCTAGAGGATCTCATACGGACATCCTTTTTAGTATCGATATCCTGGACTTGGCTTAATGATTAGTTCGAGACCCCTGAGCAGATTCATTTGCTTGATGTCCATTTTCTCTACCAAGCTTGACCCTAGTATGATGCCTTCATATCCAACCTTGTTTCTGGTAAACGAAAGTTGGGATCAGAAAGGTTTGATTGTCTCCTCACCACTTTGGGAAGTCAAGTATACTTTAGTTCCTGCACCACTCTTGCATTCTGCAGCATCAAAGTGTAGTGACTGTAGTCCTGTTGTTTAAATGCCTTCAGGCTTTTGTGTCACCTTTGAGATGGCTTGGTCTTCGTCATAAATGACATAAGTTCCCAGTCCAGTGGTATGCTAATTTCTGAAAGGGTCTTTATCAATGAACTCACTTAGGAGAACATCTTCTTGCTCGGTCTAATCTCCAGTGATTTCTTCATCTTCAAGAAGCTCAGTGCAGCACATTTCCTCCTTGGTGATGGAGGTGTGTGCGGACTCAAAGCCTATCTTAGCTTTGTCCGGAACATGTTTGGAATGCAAAGGTTTGGAAACTAGCTTCATTTTGGATCCGTATTTGGTCCTTATAGTTAGGTGTGACCAATCTAAAGAAAGGTATCCACCTAGCTTAGAAGTGAATTCCCTGGACAAGCACAAATTGAATATTGGAGGTATATCAATGATCATGGTATTTTGCTTGACTGTGATATTCAGGCAGGAAAATCGAGTTAATGGGAGGTCCTTAATGATCCCCACAATATTAACCAGTTTACCATCTAGTTGCATGAATCCCTTTTTCAAAAGTTCATAGCTCAATCCCAGGGCTTCAGCTATTAGCCTGGGCATGACTGTGGTGCTGGCACCACAGTCAATCATGGAATTATGTAGTAATTTCTTACCCATAATAAGGGTTAAGAAAAATGGCCTCGATTTTGGTTTGCCTTCACCAAATTTGAATGTCGATTCTTCCTCTTGATCCTCAATATAGGCCTCTTTGGTAGTATTCATAAAAACTTTGGCCGATGGTGGCTGCTCACTAGTCTCCCCCTAAAGTGATTGCTTCTTTGGTTATGTGATCGAGTATTTTTAGAGAGCCCTCTGTAGCAATGTCTTCTATTCCGGCATGGATAGGATTTTCCACAGGGAAATGTTAGTGGATGATTTTTTCAAGTACTCCACCACATCCAATGATGGTAGAATCTGATGCTTTTTCTCCTTAGTCCTTGTTGTTATGGTGTCCCTTTGCGGAGGAATTTGTGGTACCATTGCAGGAGCACTAGCCAGGCGGTCGGGAGTACTTTTAGGCTACATATTGACTAAATGCAAGATGACTATTTCACTCATGAATCTCCCTTTGGAGTGAGTGTTTTAATCGGATTGCACTTGCGGGGTCTCAGAATTGGATTCTTTGAATGTGAACACCGCCTCCTCTCCTTCCATCCACGAGAAGAGGGCGTGGTCGGGGGATATATCTCTCTTGTTCTAGAGACATCCCTTCCATTTGAGCAGTGAGTACTGTGTTTTCCATTTGTGGAGAGGTATATGCATAATCCCTGCCATTTGATGTTGAGCCTTGACTACGCTGCTTTGCTACCTTTTGTTGTAGATTTATGCATGGGTAGTTTTGGGGCCTATGTGAATCACCGTAAGAAAAAAACTAGGGGTTACCTTCATCGATCAAATTGTTTTGTTCTACAGTCAATTCTATTAGAGCTTAGGCTGGTGTTTTGCAATGGAGTGGGTACCAATACTATTTGACTTATTGCTTGTGCCTGAGGATTTGGGAGAGCGCCCTCCTTGGAATTGATTTTGTTGGTAAGAGGGCCTTCCGCCCTGATAATTCTGATAGGTCATCTTTGGAGGAGAAGCCTAGTTGCGTTTGATGATAATTATCTCATTGGCCATAGCCCACAACATCTCCTTTATGTTTCTCATCTCATCCTTCGAGGGACCAGGTGCAACATTCTACTGTGTGCTTGCGTATGTGTACATAGGTTGAGGAGCAGGTAATGTGGTAGGCAGTGTTGCCTGGGTGGAAGTTGGTATTTTAGGGAATATAGGTATGATGGGCTGAGGCATCAACTTTTTGACATCGATCAGATTGTTTTCTACTTTAATTGCAATGCTATATGCATCCGGTAGAGTGGTTCCACTGAGTGATTGGATCATCATTGAGATATCGACATTGATGGACTTTAGGTAAAACATGAATACCAAATCGGGTGGCGGGTGGATTGCAGCCTGAATTCTTTGCCAAGTTATGTGTAACTGAGTGTTGAATTCGGTTAGGGCCTCATATGGAGCTCACTTGATGATCTCTAGCTAGTGATACTAGGAAGACCTATCTCCATCATTCAAGAATCTTTCATAAAAAGGATCCCCAAGTTGATCCCAAGTGTTGATAGAGTTAGTCAGCAGAGTGCGATACCACTTCGATGCTTTTCCTCTAAAAGAAGTTGTGAGCAACCCCAGTGCTACATTATGGTCTATAACTCTATTTACCAAGCATATGTCTGCCACATCTTGCCGATGTTCGGATGGCGTTCTTGAACCATCTCTGGTGATCTTAGGGATAGATTTGAGAGTAGAGACCATGATGGGGGCCCAAATGACTAGTGCTACAGGTGTTCTAAGAGGAATTCTGGTGTCCCATGCCATATAATTTTGGCTGGCGATTGGCTACATGGTTGGTGGAGGGTTTAGGACGTTTATGTGATGGGTTCTAGTTGGTACTAACCCTAACAAAGGTACCAAAAAACCAAGGTTGTTTACTATTTGGGATCTTGTGACAGGTCAATGGCTCATATACTTGCTTAAGGCTTAAGCACATTTCATGGTACCACTGGACGTACCAGGAAAAATAAAAAAATGTTGATGCCAAAAAATGACAAGGTAACAACCCTTTGTGGGAAACTCAGTTAAAGGGGGGACCTATTGCACTAAAATGAGTAACCTCCAGATTTTAAAGAAGCCAACTCTTCTATAATTGAGGTTTTAGAATGGGAAAAGGAAGCAGATATAAAATAAAATATCTAACTAGGGTGATGCGCCAAGATTTATATGTAAGGCACGATAGACCTATCTTGTAGATGCGGTCTAAGGGCCCGTTAAGCAATCTGCTATGTCCGAAATAACAACCATTAAAGAGAAAGACCTGAATAATTCATTTCATGATATAAAATAATTTGCATAGATCTTTATTGAATAAAAAGAGTCGAAGACATGGTTCTAAATCAACATTCCATTCAAATCATGGAAGTTGCAAACAAACTATTCAGAAACAACCTAGTATAATGTTATCAATAGTTAAGAAACAGAAAGGCCAAATTGCAAGGGCACAGTCTGTGAGTCTTTACAGTTATCTAAGAAAACAAAGGCCTAGTGTCTCCCTAATTCTTCTAAAGATATTTCGAACTACCAACAAAAACCAACCCTCTCTCCAAAAGAAGAAGTAGTATATATAGCCAAGGGCATCCACCGTCTGAAAGAATAAAAAAAAAGATTCCTCATCATGAATCATGATGCTTGCAGCAATGATTCATCATGACCATTGTAATATAAATATTCTCGGGCATGAACCCAATCATTCACTAGACAAATGCATTCCCTGAAAATGATGGCATTGGTCTCGACCTACTTTGTGTAAACAAGTGTTGCCTCTCAGCAAAAGCAGTTAGAACACATGACACAGTATGGCAGCTTGGCATTCGTACTTGTCTCTTTTATGTAGCTACACTGAAGGAACACGTGATGGTATTTCGTAGCCCGTAGTTCATCCTCCCCATATTTTGATGAGAGCTTGCAATGAGAAGACATGTGGAAACGTCTTTGTTATTGGCACTGCTTGAGGGGCCCACCAAAATTTTACATGAGTGAAGGCCACGTGGCAGGCAGTCGAGGCTCGAAAGAGAGTTATATGAAAGCATGCCAAACTCACCCAATCTATTGACACGTGGGGGTAGAAAATGGCTCAGAAGAGAAGGGAAGGGAATCTCCCCTTTGATAAGTGCTTAGGTGACACGCAATGACAGTGAGTCAAGAGCACTGAAAGATTGGTAGGGAGGCTTCTAAAAATCACCAAACACGGTCGGAAGTCGGGTAAAACATCAAAAACAACCTGAAGGGAGCATGGGGGTATATTAAATATCCACACATTACTTTAAAGGTTGTTTCATCTTTGTCCTTTTCTCTTGAAAATTTTCTCATCTCAAATGTATTCAAGATTCCAAATAGGTGCTCCTTAGTAAAAGTCTTTGGATCATATTATTCTTTAATAGCAGAGACCTTGTCACTATAATTCTCTAGTAGGGTCATCAAGATATTCTCGATTACATATTCATCTAACATGTTACCACCTTGATTCTTGATCTTATTTGCTACAAGTTCAACTCTCTGATAATAGATTAAAATATCTTCACCCTCTTCCATTCTCAAGTTCTCAAATTTTCACTTTGCTGTTAGCTTCCTTGATAATTTTACTCTATCATTTCCTTCATAAATATATTTCAATTTTTCCCAGACTTCATAAGTAGTGCCTAAAGAAATAACTTTTGTCCTTTCAATTTTAGATAGAGCACTGAAGATAGCATACCTTTCCTTTTCATTCACCTTAGAAGCAGCGATCTCATCTACAAAGGAAGGACCAAGAGATGGTTCAACATACTTTGTCTCCACAACTTTCCAGGTCTTGAAACCAAGAGAGACCAGATAACCTCTCATCTACACTTTCCAGTCACTGTAATCAACTCCATCAAAATAAGGGATTTGCAACTTGTACACAATCTGATCTACCTCAAGTGGTTAAGCTTTTCATCAAAGAACTAGAGCTCTGATACCAATTATTGAAATGCACAAGATAATTGAGAGGGGGGGAGTGAATTGGCTGTATCAAATTACTTTACTTCCAACCTTAATCAATTCCACTTTAACTCAATTTTAATTAAGTTTAATCATGAAATGCAAACAACATAAAGAAAACACTAGAGACACTAGATTTATGTTGAGAACCCAATGAGGGAAAAACCACGATGAGGATTAGCTCACAATATAGTAATAATGAAATATGCGATATAAAGGCTCATTGCCAGAGGGCTCACTGCCCAAATACAAAGGCTCATTGCCTACAATAGGACTCACTATCTAGAAGTAGGCTTACTACCTATAGATAAATAAAAGATAAATAAAGATCCACCATAATAGGTTCCACACTTTGTAGCTTGATCAGAAGATTGTAGACACCATCAACTCACTACTTTGAGGAATCTAACACATAAAAGTATTGTTTCCTTGATTCACTCTTATACACTCCGCTTTTCACACTTATTCACACTTCACTTGCTTGTCTTTCAATTCACAACATCTTGACTTAATTTTATACCATCTTCAACCCTAGAAGCATTCTCCAAGGTTGGCTATACATCCTTCAATTTACAAATTCAAATTAGGTCGGCTACTCAACATTCCTACGGTGGATAAGAATGAGAGAGGACTAAATACACATTTAATTAGGACCCAAACAATATCTTGGATCAATCACACACTTCCTTAATTTGATGCAAAATATTTATGTAACATGTAGACACCAAGTCGGCCAAACCTAATGAAAACACCAATGATCTTTGAAGTACATGCATCTCCAACAGGATGATCACATGTGGATCACCCAACATGCTTCATCATACATTTTAACATCTCTAAGAAACCTTCAGGTAAATCCGTAACAATTGCAATAGTCTTCATGCATAGAACATTCTTCAACAGTCCAACCAGACCAAGCAAAAACATATAGGAGCTCTGTATCAAGTCTTTCAGAGCAGCAAATCACAAGAAAATTTTCCAAAATATTGAGAACATCAGTATAAACTGTCTCCCAAATCCACAAGACCTGAAACAAACTAGCAGAAGACCGCAGAGCAAAAAAAATTCTCCCAGTCCATAAACAAATAGTTCTGCCAAAACGGTTCACACACTGGTCAACATATATTTCATTCTCCATCGACCCAGAAGCTAAAACTTAGGATATATTATCCGTTGAAGGTCATGAACAATACCATAGATCCGCACAAGCATATGATCAACATAGAAGAAATACAAAAAACAATACTAGAGAACACTTAGAAAACATGCTCAACATCACCTTCATTATTTCTTAATTTTCTCAAAAGCACTTGGAAAAAACATAACTACAACTTCATAAATATAGCTCCATGTACTCTAAAAAATTCTACAGTATCTCAACTATACAAGTACCATCTGCGATCATATTGAACTGTGTTGACATCAATGAAAACATTAATGACAACACCGCCAAACACATCCATACTTGCAACAAACATGTTATGAAACACTTTTGCAAAGACATACAAAATACTAAGTTGAGTATGTGTTGGGTTTAAATTGTTTATCATTTTATGTGTCCAAACAATAGTGTAGGCTTTGAAATCATTTTGGTGCATCACCTTATTATTCTTAGGTTTCATTTTATGTTTTCTTTTTCATGCTTTTCTTAGCATGCAACAATAGGATAGATTAATTAAGTGAAGTTTCAAAGGGAACCAACCTTCTCTATAGGTTGGTCTCCAACATATGAACCCACACTTAGGGAGATCATCCCATGTTTCACAAGGTGGTTGAGTGATTCTATTAGCTCAATAATGATGCACACCTTAGTGACAATAGTTTTTGGCACACCTAGTGGGATTGTTTGAACTATCCCAGTTCAAAAGTTGTCTTTTTATTATTGATATTTGGTGTGTATATTAGTAACTTCTACCTTTGGAGGAAACATCTTCACACACCTAGTGACTCCAAGTTCAATCTATTGGTTTCAAGTGGATTCAATGCTGGTATGTGCTTAATTTTTGTAAAAAATTAGACCTGATTATCTTTGTTTTGAGGGATATTTCAATGAGTTACTAGCTTGTTTAAATATTGCACCATGTCTTCATTTCATGAAGATGCATTTTATCATCCTCCACCTCATGAAAATTTTGCTAATATACCCTCCTATCAACCATATCACAATGATCATGCAATAGTAGGTTAGGTTAATTAGGTGAAGTCTCAAAGGGAACCAACCCTCTCTAAAGGTTGGTCTCCATCATTTGAGCCCACACTCAAGGAAATTATCCCATGTTTCACAAGGTGGATTAGTGATTTTATCAACTCAATAAGGGTGCACACTTTTAATGACAATGAATAACAAGCCCTTTTATAAGGTTGTTAGAGTATTGTCTATAATAAATGGAAAAGAGAAAAATAAAATCAATGCTATCCATCCCAACTCCTCCAACTCCAACATTCTTAGTATATCCCATGTAATTGTTAGTGTAATTAATATTTAATTACACTTGCATAACTTTACTTAGGTTTTGTTTAGGTAATAATTAGTTTACTTAATTAATAAGTAAGCTTTATTTAGTTGAGCTATTTTTAGGTCAACATTAGGGTTGCATACTTTGCTTTAATAAAGCAAATCATCTCATTGTAATCTTTGATTCTTGAATAATATCAATTTGCACATTTTCATGCAAAGCTCTACTTTTTCATTGTTTTTCTATTTTATGGAAGGTGTTTAGGTTTGCATGTCTGATCTTGGTTTCTAACATGGTATCAGAGCTCTAGACCTGCAGCTATCTATTCATGATATGAAGATATGGCCTTTCAGTGAGTTTCAAGTGCAAGGGTTTCCACATGCATCTTTTTTGCAAAATCTGGGGGTAGCTAATTTTTCGGGACACTTTGGGCTCAAACGGATGCCGCCATCGTGTTCTCAACACCCCAAAACCTTAGAAATGCCTGTCAAATCATCGATTTTCAAGCAGTTGGTTTCTGAGGCAAATTTTTTTTGCCAGAGAGGCCATACAACCTCCCCAGCATGCACTCTGAGGTGATATTTTTCAAAAAAAAAAAAAAAAATTAAAAGAAGGGGGCGCTGCCATCAAAGTAGAGCTCTAGCAGAGCTTGCCAACCGCCTATTGTGGTGCTTGCCTGGTCTAGTGGTGACCGCCAGCGGCGGCAGTAACTGCTAGCGGTGATCGCCAGTCGTCTGGCTAACCATTGGTGGGTTTGGGATTTAAAAAAAAAAAAAAATAGCTGCCAGGGTCACATGGGTGACCAGCGCCTGGCCCTGGGGCCCTTTTTTTTCTTTTTTTGCAAAATAAGCAGAATCGGGAAAATGGGCATAACTTTTCACTCAATTGTTGAAATTTGGCAAACGAGATATTGTCAGAAAGATGGTTCTGAGAACTATCCAATGGTGCTGGTTTTTCTATCAGTTTTGTAGCTGGTGATTTTTATTTCTATTTGAAGTTAGATGCTTATTTTATGCTTTCGAGCTCATAACTTTTTGCCACGATCTTTGATTTTTGCTATCTTTACGGCGTTGGAAAGGTATTAAGGAGCTCTATGTTGTTGTCTATGCACTTTTTTCTGTATCTATCCCAGGTTTATCATTAATCTAGATTTGGCCCGATGGGTGTTTTGGAGATTACTTGGATGTTTTGGCAGTTGGGAGGGTGCAACTTGCATCTTTGCACTTCGTTTTCAGTAATACATCATTCAATAATCGATTGCTGCTTCATAGATTCCAAGGTTGTTCCCATTTGGAGTTTTCGAGTGTTCCATGGCATCGGGTCTGCTGTTGCATCATTATGATTCTGATATGGTTTCTTGTAGACAGAAGTATCTTTCCTTGCTTGCCGGATTGTGGTTCCAGTGTTACTCTACAGTGCTTTTCCAGTGCTTCTTTGCAGCATGTCATCTCATTGTAGGGGGGTTTTGTCCCACTGGGTTTTCCTTCTCTACCTCATTCTTGCATTTGTAAATGGGGACCTGATCAGGCCTTTATTGTCAGGACCCATCCTTGCTTGCGTGCATCTTCTTCTAGTGTTTTAGCTTCTTCCTAAGTTCATCTTAAGGGGGGGTGTTAGAGTAATAAGTTATTATACTTAATTAATTATATCATACTGGTTAATTAATTAAGTCACTTATTCCTTTAGTTTCTTAAGCTAAACTTAGGCATATTAATAATTGATTAATTATTAAGTGTGCACACTAGGGTTTCATTTAGGGTTTCTTGATCTCCTTCATAAGGATTGATCTCTTTGTAATAATTGATTCTCCATAATGCATTTTTACTTTGTGGTTTACAGAACATCTTCTTTGGTTCTACATGTCTTTTTCATGTGACAGGTGATTGCATGCAGGTGAATGAGGATAAATTTGATAGGTGATTACATGCAGGTGATTGCATGCGCCCGGTCCCCCATATGACCACGGTCTGTGCAAAGGGGGCTCGACGGAGGCGGATGAGCCGACCGACGAGTGGCAGGTGGCGCTGCTGGCTGGAGCGGCGGGTGGGTGGCTGCCCGGTGGTGGAGACCTTTATAACTGGCGGCGCAAAAACCAACGTCATTTTTCATATTTTTGTGCCTTTTTCACCTCGTGAAGCATGCTGGGGAGGCCGTACGGTCTCCCTGGCAATTTTTTTTTGCCTTCTAGATCAACTTCACCAAAATCGACGAAAGGAAGGGTGATATTAGGGTTTTGGGGTGCTGCAAACATGATGGCGGTGTTTGTTTTGCTCCAAGATGCTCTAAAAAATAGGCTACCTCTAGAGCTTCCAAAAAACAACTGAACTTAAAACCCTCATAGATCTGGCAAATGATGACCAAAATCTGCAAATAAAAGCCAATCCTAACTTTTTCCAGCACTCTGAATCCAATGGTCAAGCCCAATCTAATCCAAGATTTCGTATAGATGATATCAAGGCATGAAATCCTCGAGGAACCCCAAACGAAATATATAATCATTTTCTCTAGAATTTGAGAAGGGGCTGCATGTCAAGGCTCTAATACCATGTTAGAAGCGAAGATCAGAAATGCAAACCTAAACACCTTCCACAAAAGAGAAAAACAATGAAAAAGTAGAGCTTTGCATAAAATGTGCAAATTGATAATATTTAGAATTAAGAAATTACAATGAGATGATTTTCTTTATAAAAGCAAAGTATGCAACCTTAATGTTGACCTAAATAAAGCTTACTTATTAATTAAGTAAACTAATTATTACCTAAGAAAAACCTAAGTAAAGTTATGCAAGTGTAATTAAATATTAATTACACTAACATTTAGTTTTTATTTTTTTTACCATATGGCCGTCAAATTTACGCTTGTGAATGGATGATGTCAGCATGACGTCAGTGGCCATACGGCCTCTTTGCCCCCTCCTAACCCTAATTTTCCCTAAAGGAGTAGTTTTTTTTTTTTTGGCATAACTTCGGCATACGATATCGAAATCGGGTCTGTTGTTGCATCATTATGATTTCAATATGGTTTCTTGTAGACAAAAGTATCTTTCCTTGCTTGCTAGATTGCGGTTCTAGTGTTACTCTACAGTGTTCTTCCAATGCTTCCTTGCAGCATGTCATCTCATTGTAGGGGGGTTGTCCCACTGGGTTTTCCTTCTCTACCTCATTATTGCATTTGTACATGGGTACCTAATCAGGCCTTGTTGCCGAGACCCATTCATGCTTTCTTGCATTCATCTTAGTTTTAGGTGCATGATTTTTTAGTCTCCCTAAGTTGCACTTATGGGGGGGGGGGTGTTAGTGCAATTAATATTTAATTACACTTGCATAAATTTACTTAGGTTTTACTTAGGTAATAATTAGTTTACTTAATTAATAAGTAATATTTATTTAGTTGAGCTATTTTTAGGTCAACATTAGGGATGCATACTTTTCTTTTATAAAGAAAATCATCTCATTGTAATCTTTGATTCTTGAATAATATCAATTTGCACATTTTCATGCAAAGCTCTGCTTTTTCATTGTTTCTCTTTTGTGGAAGGTGTTTAGGTTTGCATGCCTGATCTTGGTTTCTAATAGTAATAACAATCAATACTGATCTTTAAAACACCAAAAGAAGGTAAAGACCATTTACCTTCTCCCTAGGTTTTCTTTCAGGAATAAAGACTGCCCCTCACCAAAGAATTCCCTAGTCCAATACAAATTAAACCCAACCATTTCATCACCTCTACCTCTCTAGTATCCAAGGGAGTAGACACCTCATATTTAGCTATCATCATCTCTTGAATCACACCCTTAATTCTCTACCAAAGTTGATGAACCGCCTGATACCTTCCCTGAAATATTTTATGATTCCTTTCTACCCATATTTTCTAAAGGATGCATGAGGGGCCAATGCTCCATGCTACTTGAATAAAGAAAGCCTTAGCTTGAGGCCTCCCCAAAATCCTCTAAAATTCAACAAGAGAGGAAGCATGAACACATGCCTACTTCTAGACTCCCCACCATAAATTCTAGATGTCTCTAGAAAGGGTACACTAAAAAATAAATGAGAAGAGGATTCCTCACTATTTCCATAAAGGACACAAATAGATGTCCCCTAAAATCCTCTCTTTTGAAGATTATCGTAGGTGAGGCACCTATTCCAAAGTACCAACCATGGGAAGAAGTTGCATTTAGGCCAAGAAAACTTTTCCCACACATTCTTCCACCACATGACTTTAATCCCCCATATTTTTGATGATTTAACTCCTGATATCCAAAGGCCACCGAATACACCCCCTAAGCTCTTGGCCCTAGCCCAAAGTATCTCTCTACCTCAAGAAACTACAAGCTCAACCAACCAAAATCCTTTTAATTCTTCATGGTCCTCATCAGATCCCCCAATGACCATTCCAAAATGTCCTTCCACTTAAACACCTCCACATGCCCCAAAATTTTGGCAAATTTTAAGTCCTCTACCTGAGACCACCTAGCTTACATGAAACTTTGACAGAAGGTTTGTAAATGTGGATACATAATCATAATTAGGGGAAAGCCATCCTAAGAGTCAAACCAAAAAAGGGCATCAAAATCCTTGTTAAAAATCCAAAACAATCCATGCTTGATTAATTTGGCACCCCTTTTAAGAGTGTCCCAAATCATAAAACCCTTACTTGATGTGAATAATATATGCACAAAATTGCTCGCAACCCCCTTGAAGTACTTGGAGGTGAGGATCTTGGCCCAAGATTGATCGTGATGAATACACCATCTCCAATAAATTTTATCATCCAAGAATTGACCAGTGAAGATAGCCTGACACAACCCAAGACTCCCTTCTTACTTCAATCTACAGAGTCTCCTACTTAGCCAAAATTTGCTTCAAAAAATATAAGTTACCATCTCATAACAATTTCCTTGAGAGGGAATCCAAATTCTTAATGAAACTTATAAGAGTTACGTAGATCATGCACTTGTAAATGGGAAGATCTTGTAAAATAAATTTCAAGAGAAACACTCTCCCAACAAAAGAAATCCACCTAAGGGTCCAATGGTTGACTCTCTCAGAAAACAACCAATTTTTTTTGCCAATTCCCCCTTAGCAAAACCATCAAGGTTAGGGGCTTTCCCTTTCTTCATCTAAAACAAAATTTCCTCCAATCTATAGTAATGGAACATATAAACATCTCATTCATTTTTGTAGAAACTAGAGAGGGATAAAATCTAAAATAATATTTTCTTCATCTATTGTAAGGGTCAAATCTTCCATGAGTAATGGAGAATAATATTAAGAATCCTCCTAGAGATATCTCGAAAGGAAGATAATTGGATCCCTGAGAAGACACAAGGGAAGAAATGTTATTCTCATACCTTCTAGCCTTGATAGTGCTAAAGAAGAAAGTTATGTTTATATCACCCTCTTGAAGCCACTTATCTTGAGCCTTTTGTTTCCAAAAAATATCCTCGTGAACTCTCATTCCTCAAGCTCCTTCAAGGCAACAACTTCATCCCTAAGGGATCCCTTTGTAAGACCATGGTCTCTAATTTTTCAAGTGATAACATATAAATGGGACTAAGCATCAGTTTAGCCAAAAATATATTATCAAAACTCTACCTATTCCATTTCTTGAGTTGGTATTTTACAAATTTTAATCTTTTGATAAAGGTATACATAGTCATGTCATAGGTTGGTCTATCTCTACTCCACCAATCAACCATAAGGTCCTACAACAAAGGATATCACAACCACATAAGTTGAAACTTTAAGGAAAAATTATTTGTGGCCCCCACAAAAGTAGCTAAGAGTTTTATAGGCCAATGGTCAAAGCCTTGACACTCCAAAATCTCAAAGTTTGTAGCCTAGTTATTGCATAGCCAAAAGCCAGACACTAAAAAACCTATCTAGTCTCTCTAAGATAGAATCCTTACCACATCTCTTATTATTATGGGTATACAAACCATTACAAGGCCTTATGTCCACCATATTCATAGATAATATGTTATCTTTAAGTTTCATAGAAGAAGGGTCCAACCTTTCCACATATCCCTTCTTTTCCTCCAAACTTTTAATGACATTAAAATCCCCATCCAAGATCCACAAATATAAGGGAGTTAAGGATTGAAAATAATGAAGATGAGCCTAGAGTCTGGTTTTGGAAAGAAGGTTTGTTGGAGCATAAATATTAGAGAACAAAATAATCTCTCTAGATTGAAATCTAGAAGCAAACACTAATATTGAGAATTTTCTTGTAAGCCACCAAAGAAGGGTAATCTTCAATTGGTTCCATAAGAAGGTTAACCCTCCTATATTGACTTGAGAACCAATACATTGACAATGGATTATCCACAACAACTTGGGGGCCATGTTATACATACTCTCCATATATAAATTTATCTCCTAGATAAAGATAATATCTAATGGATGAGCTCTAATCAACTCTTGTAAAACCTTTTTTCTAGGGAC
Organism: Sequoiadendron giganteum; assembly: GCA_007115665.2. Taxonomy (NCBI): domain Eukaryota; kingdom Viridiplantae; phylum Streptophyta; class Pinopsida; order Cupressales; family Cupressaceae; genus Sequoiadendron; species Sequoiadendron giganteum. Next base: position 396,241,100 of record CM021104.1, on the reverse strand, counting down.
ATTGTTCAATAACCTTACATTCCATGAAAGAAAAATAATATTTGAGAATTGGAGAAGTGAGATTCAATGGTTTTTATTGATCCATATTCCACCAAAGTCTCCCCCATTAATTTGATTTTATCATGGTCTTTCTTTTGCCCCACCTTGGGAAGTTTCTTTAGGGATCCATTCTTGAGGTTTATTGGATACAAACTTAGAGTGGGAGAGGCTCTAATACATTTTCCAAAATATAGCTCCCCCTTTCTCCAACATAGGATTAAGAAAAATCAAGGTTGATCCATCAACCCTATCAATATTTTCACTAGTCTCTAGAGCACAAGGAGAAATAAGATCTAAATTTGCATCCATTTGAGTGGTAATAATGCCCCTACTGAATATCGTAATTGAAAACCTCCCTAGATATCTCTTGGGACTCCCCGAAATTGTCTACACTAAAATGCATCCCATCTGGATTCACCTCTTGGTGGTCAAAATAATTCAAAACATCAAAATGATTAAAAACTCCATCATCTTGTCTATCTTTGAGAGTTATTTTCTACCCTATACCCTTTTCATGAGACTTAATTGAAATACAACCATCCTTATTTGATTCCTCTACCATAATAGGAGCTTTCCCTTTGTCCATATTAGTTTATTGATGAAGAGGTACATTATTTGGGACCCCTGCAGGGTTAACCCTAGGACACTTCTGCTACAAGTGGCCATATTCATGGCAAACTTGACATAAAAATGGATGAGCTTCATAATCCAATTGTTGGATCCATGATGTAGATCCAAGATAAATTTGTAAATAATTTGGCAAGGTATTATTTAAATCAATTTCAATACTAATCTGAGCAAAAGAAAATACCTTTTTATCCAATGTTTGTTGCAACAAAAACACAGGCTTTCCTAGCAACAAGGCGATCATATGCATAATATCATTCTATAGAACTCTAAAGGGAATTATGGGAGACTTACCCAGGCATAAAATCTTATTGGGAGTTCCTCTACATGAATAAAACCCACATAACATGGCTTGATAAATATGCCAACCTAGTTATAAAAATAGCCCCCCCAAAGGCTTTATTATGATAATATAAATAATTAAAAGCCACCATAAAGTAGTTATTAGTCATCACCATCACCTCCATCTCACGCTTGGGGTTCTAGGTCCAATGAGCCCAAGATTCTAGAAAGGGAAGAGAAATATGAATCCCATAAAATTACAAATTAAGGCATGATTAGATAGATAGTTGACATCCTCCTCTACATAGTATGATTGAATCACCAAAATCGGATGATCTTGGCTCCTTTCTAGACAACCATTCACTTCTAGGATTCAAGGACCAACATTATGTGGTGGCCCTCCCCACTCATAGACTTATTCAAAAAATTAATTGCACTCACATGCATGGACATGGATAGATCATTCCCCATCAAAGCCAACTAAATGAAACATTTTTCTTAAATTTTGAGCCTCCAACCAAGGCCATACTCCAAAATAAAGAGAAAGTAAAGAAAAACCCAACGAAAAATAACGTTGAACAAACCCCACGCCCCAACCCCAACACCAAAAATCCCCATGCCCTAACCCCTCATAACCAAACTCAACAACCCACACCTACACATTCTTAACTAGTCCTAAGAGGCACACATAGGTTGTGGCTAGGGCCTAAAATCCCTAGCTCAGGTCAACCTGCAAATTGCACCCAATGTCATCATATTTTATATCTACTTTATTCCCTAAAGGATGTGTGCTATTAAAATAGAGTTTCTATTTCACTCCTTGTTATTTGAAGTTTATTCAGACTTTGTCAATTTTTTAGTTGCATGTAAGTTCATGTATACATATGTATATAAGGGTTAATATATATAACCCCGACCATATAAATTATTACATACCTACAATGGGTAGTTGTATTTTATACTTTATTTCTAAGAACATCTTTTAGTAGCATTGGAGAGATTGAACTAATGAGTAAAAATAGGTTTATATACTTTCATGCTTTGCAATTAAGCTACCATGAAATTACTATGATAATATTATGTATAAAGAAGAGTTTTGGGTCAAAGTAAACTTGCCCATATATGAGGTGTTATTGTTGTTAGTAAAATGTATATGTGAGTCAATATAGATTAGACTACACGAATGTTAGACAATGTTGAGTGTAAAATGTGTATGAGGTGATGATATTTAGACCTCATGAAATTTATTTAGTCTATTTTTATTATACTCAATGTTGAAACTATGTTCCACTAGTGAGTTTTATCTAATTGAAAAATGTATCTTATAATGGTTGCTAGAAACCATTACTTGGCTAATTGTATTAATACAATCAATCATGTAAGGGTTCATAACCTATATTTGTATATATATTCTAAGTAGTTGTACCATACTATATAATATGTAAAATACTAATTAGAGATATCATATTGTATAAGATGTAATTTATTAACATCCATAATTACCTTACTATCATTCTATGCAACCATAAACAAAGTTGTTAGAGTTCTATTGTGAAATAAACAATAATAAGATGTAATTTTCAAATAAAAATAGAAAAGTCATTAAACAATATTAACTATGTATGAAATTTATGCACAACCCTATTAATGATTATTAAGTATGAGTATATATTTCATTAGACCACAAAGTGGTTGGTGAAGAACCAAGAGTGTATAGAGACTATTTAGAAATTGTGAATGGTGAATTGTCTATTATGAGAAATATTATGTTTAGTGAATTGATCATGTTCATTTTTATGCTTATTTTCCAAGTGAAGTTGTATTTTAAGACTTTGGATAGAATTAAACATAAAGACAAAATATTTTACCCTTTCATTCATACAATGGTAAATATAAATTAATTTAATTATTTATCTCTTTCAGCCTATGTTTATGATCTCTAATTTTGGTATTTTAATAACCCAATCATTACAGTGTAATGCAGATATATATACATACATATATATAGTATGTATGTGTGTTGATATATATATATATATATGAATGCATGCTATTAACTATTTATGAAATTGGAGTTGAGTATGATAATGAAATTCTTTAATATATGTATATTTTTGTAAGGAAAAATATAGACTTTACTCATGATGTTTTGGTTTGATCCTGTTGTACCCAAAATAAATTTTTGCTTCAATAAGGAATTTTGATAAAAATGGTCTAAATCTTGTTAAATTGTTGTCAATAGTCCGTTTTAGGTCAAACAAAACATGGGATTTTGTGGGTTTATGTCAAGGAGGGTGTTTGTAAATTTTTGAAAAATTATAAAATTATGGTTTCAAACCCCTGTTTTTAGGAAGACCCTTTCTAGAAATAACCCAAAATGATTTTGATAGATCAAATTCACTTCACGATCATAATGGTCAAATTAAAATCAAGAAAAAGTCAAGTTTTCTTTGGTGGGTCTATTTCATTTTTTTAAGAAGAAAGATAGGACCTCTAAGGCCGTTAATGGAAGATTGGCCAGTACCAGGTGTCAAGATCCAAGCCTCAAAAGATTCAAGGAAGAATCCTTGGCGAAAAATGTTTGAAAAGATGCTTTATGATGGAGGGGATTTTCAAAGTTTAAAAAATGCTAAAAATTTATAAGTCAAGAAGAGGCACACCTTGCTAGAAGAAAGATGCTATGTAGTCAATGCCTTGGTAAAATTTTCAAACACCTATACACACATAATGGTGAAAGAAATCGCTAATATGAATAATTTGCGTTGTCGATGGCGATGACCAACGTAGTTGGCAACACAAAAAATGCAAAGTGTGAAGAGGTGAGAACATTCAAAGAAAATGATGAAGGTGTAGCCAAAAGCACCCCTGCTAGCCAAGGGCACCCATGAGTCCTAGAGGTCAAAGGCAGTCATCAAGTTTTTCTAAGATAGTCATCTCCTTCGTAATTCTGCTAGCTTTCCAACACATCATCAAGAAAGTTCACCTGATTCATCAATCACTGGAAAAAAAAGGTGAAGATAAAAGATGCTGAAAGCAAGTATCATCAAAGATGGCAGTCAAAACATTCAAAAAAAGTACCCTTGTAGCTTAGGGGTGTCAAACAATAAGACTATCCAGATGTTAGTTTTTTAGTAAGCTTATCTCTAGGTGATCTACCCGACATCAACTCAACTCTACAAGGAACTTGTTCACTAGTCTACAAGGAATATCAAACGATGGTAGCTATTGATAGTTCAAGCACGTGAAACGAAGGGTAAATCATTGGACATCAAGGGAAAAGTTCCCTTGTTGGCTAGGGGCACCCATCATTTTGAGGCACTTGTGGTTTTCAACAACTATTTTCTACAAGGCATCTTCTCATCATCCTTTCAACTTTGCAACTAATCCAATTGAAAGCTCACATAACCTATTAGGCAATCACAAATGAAGATCAAGTGTAAAAAATTGGAGGCAAAGGAAGATTGAAAGACATGAAGAATTGACTAAGTGTTAAAGAAAATGCACCTTCCTAGAAATAGGTGCCCATTCTTTTGGGAAAACATATGTAGTCTTCAAGCTTCGTAACTTCTAGGAAGTCCTTCCCCATTTTGATCAGTCTTAGTAATGACACCATTAGTAGATTCAATCAAAAAATCAAACACCTAATGACGAAGATTGAACTGGAGTTGTTTGTGAAAGGTTGCAAAGTGGAAATCATAGCACAAAAGGTTAAAAGTGCCCTTGCAAGCCAAGGGCGCCAATATTTTTGAAACCTCTAAATCAACTTTCAGAACCTGCGGGGCCATTCATCCTTTTCGAGACTAAACTAGTCATCTATACAATTTCTCAGCATGTTCAAGGGGATTGTTGGTCATCGATGATATCAGATCAAAGCATGGAGAATCAAATTGGATAAATTGACAAAACATCTGAGAAATTGGCTAACACTAGTAGAAAAAGCACCTTTCTGGAAAAAGGGGCTCAAGGATTTGAGGCATCAGATTCATGTTTTAAGTTTTGTAGCTCTTGAGCATGACTCTTTAGATTTGATCCAACTTTATAGTGGATTTTTCAGCAAGGCTTCAAGATTAATCGAGCAACCAGAATCAGGGATCAAACAAAGGCACTTCACCACAGATGAAAGATAAGAAACTTCAAAATTTCTCTAAACTCCTCAAATTGGACACCTAAAGTCAAAATAGGGCCTAGTTGACTCAAGTTTAGATATTTTGGAAGCCTCTAACGTCCCCAAATTGGTGGAAATTTCCCTAGTAAACTCCTGATCAGGTAGATTTACTCCTCAATCAACATGTTGGTGCCTAAACTTGATTGCTTTCACCCAAAATACTATTTATCAAGCTTAGGTGTCCATTCTTCATTATTTCTTTGCAGTTTGAAGCTCAAACACAAATATTTTTCTCTCTAGAGATATTTAAGATCTGACAAAAGCTATTTTCAACGTTCTTCATATTTTCAAGAATAGGTTACACTGAGGAATAGTTTCTCAGAGTTTGCATCTCTAGGCATGAATTTCTTAAATATTAATGACAACTACATATAACTTCTAGCTTCTTCCCTCACATTTCTTCTATTATTGTCTTAGATATTCTTGCAAGTCCAAGAAAACAACAACTATTTATAGATCTAGCCTTTTGGGTATGATCAACACAACATTAGCCATAAAACCCACGTGCTAGATTTTTCCAAAAAAGTTTGCCTTGCTACCTCTTTTTTTAGGGTTTTCAAAAAAAGTCACCATTCTGAAAAATAGAAAAACTAGGTTTGTTTAGCTCTGAAGTGCCTACAAAACCCACGTGTTAGATTTTTTCGATAAAAATGAGCTTCTTTTTCCTCATTGCCTTTGCCGCAGAAGGGCTCTTGCATGTCATAGAAAAATTCACATTTTCGAATTTCTGATGTGTTGGGTTTGTTTAAAAAGATATTCTCAAGGAAACCCACGTCTTAGAAATTTTCATAAAAGTTACCCCTCGACAAGGCTATTTTTTTCTGCAACAGAAAATTTGCCTGAACAGTGTCGTGTTTACAATCAACAGTTAATTTTTTTAAAATGCAATTCTCTCAGGTTGAATACAAGAGCAAAAAATTCTTACTACATGATTTCCTATTGACACTGACCTGCATCGGGCACACCCAGAGGTTAACTTAGAAAATTTGGAAGGCATAGAACAATACACACTTCAGAATATTGAGCAATCCGGATTGCTTGAGGCAACACCATTTCCCATCTCAGTGCAAAGCATAGAATTTGTAATAGATTGTGTAAAGCATTACAACCCTACTACACGAGAGATTCGATCAATGGATGGGTAAGTAGTATGTAGCCTCAAGCCTAGGGATATCAAAAGGTGCTTCACTATTCCACCATGTGCAAAAAATTGGCCGTGTCTATGGAAGAATGCAAAAACAAATTCAATGCATCAAAAGAGAAATGCCAGAAGATAATGGAAGAAAAATGGCTTAAAGAGAAAAGAAGCAACTTGCCAAATATTGTAGGGCATGGAGAATTCAGAGATGAGTACACAATAATGATCACTCTACTCAATCATGTTACCGGTCAAGAAGAGGAAAAAAAATTCCAATCATGGATGTACTACATCATTGCTCAAATTGTCAGTAACAAAGAAAATTATAACTGGTCCTCCTTGATCAGTGATACTCTCCACAAATAAATGACTAGTTTCTTAGAGGCTCAAAAATTCCACATGTTCTCATACCTCATATATTTGATAGCCTTCTAAGGCTAGTTTAGAGAATTGAACACTGTGGGAACTTTGGGTGTGCAAAAGGTTCACGAGCATTTCTCGCAACTTGAGTTCGTTGAATCAAAAAGACACCTCAAGAGAGTGAATTTTTAGTTCCTGATGCACATCGTGAGATACCTCTATCATGAGTCACATTTATGCATCTCACCAACAGCCAAGGAGGCAATGGTAGATTGTGTGGATTGGTTCATCTAGTTCCCCAATTTTACCTCCATTCGTGTATATGGGTACTTAGGTCATCTTGCCATGTTACCCAAATATCCATTAGATAGGGTGGTCTTCATGGAGTTCTTGTGGTAGTTGCATGAAGTAAATTATCTTCTCTGTATCAAATGCTAGATGGCTGCAAACTTTCCTTTTCAAATGGGACTTTATAAGTGAAGTTCAACATCTGATGCCAAGGATTGAGCCATGAGATGATGAGACTTAACCTTAAGTATCTCATTGAAAGGTGATAATACGATCCTTGGGATCACTATTCAGCACACCTTGGCCAACATTCTTCACACAAATCTTTCATGGAGGACTACTGGTTCAACTATGAAGATAAGTTTGAAGTGCGAAGACACAACTATAATTGATTCATGCTTCCACAAATTGTTGACTTATTGTCAAAGGATGTGGAAGGGTTATCCAATGATGATGGGGAAGTCATTCCTCCCACATTCTTCATAGATCAAGTAGATTCACAACAACTTCAAGCCATGGATTGGTATGGCAAGGAAAGTACATCCATTGAGGAAAGAACAAGTAGAGTTGTCAGGAATGACCAACTCTACTTGGACAGTAAAAGGATATGAAAGGAAGTCATTCCAGACACAAAGCCTCCACCGATTGATACTTCACTACCATCTACATCAAGATAAAAACCCAGACAAAATACTTGGAGTAACCCTCCTAAAAGAAGCAATCAACATGTGGAGATAACCACAAAAATAGCTGAAATAGTGCCAAAAATAACCACAATGACAATTGAAATAGTACCAGAGATGGAAGCAAAGCCTCCCATTTCACCACCACTATAGCAATCGCTGATCCATATTGACTTAGAGAAAAATTCACGACCATGTGAAATTGCAACACAATCCCAGTCATCAGGAGTTCATAGGACTAGTACCCATCCTTCCAGCGAGGTTAGTCAAGACTTGTCTTGGCTTGAGAATATCCTGGGTAGGAAGAGAAGGAGGTCATCCTACCAATTGGACTTCTTAAAATTTTACCATGTCTATCAAGACACATCGGAGAAGAAGCTCAAGAAGCAACTTGATGTGGGAAAGAATGCTAACAATGAGATTGTTATTGAGACCACTGCACCACCTAATTATAGAAATGAAAATGAGGTAGAGGTTGATGATTTCACCTTGTTAAAACTCAACCTTGGCAAGAGCACACATTAGGTTGAGGTGGATCTCTTTGAGGTTGCATTAGTAGGAATCAAAGAAAGAGTGGTGAAGGATGGTGAAGACAAAGAAACCCTAAAGGCTGAAAACCAACAGCTGCAATTGTATATCTCCAACTTGATGCATGGTACATCAAACATCACCACCTTGCTTCTGTAGATGCTAAAGCTCCCTGCAGAAAAAAATCAGCTAAGTTAGCTGATCCTATATGGAAATCACTTGAGAGATCAAGTGGAAGGGTTCATCATTAGGGGCCAGTATATACTTGCAGAGCTATACCAACTAAAGTGGGTGATCCCACAAAGCTGGTTTACAATTTTTGAGAGGAACTGATTTTTGCTGAAATCACATATTTTAGAAAATATAATGATTTAAGCCTGAAAAAGTTCCATTTTAAGGATTCCAATTGAAGAGGGTTTGATCAAACCACCTTAGATCAAACCCCCTTAGATAGAACATCGCTACTTTTAAACCATACCTATAAATGATTCTCCTTTACACCTATCAAAATACTGATAAAAAATCACTTTTGATTTACCTTTTGGGGGATAAAATGAATTCATTTAAAATTTATTTGAAATGATTATGGTATTCCTCAGAACGAGCTATCCAACAAATATAATTTTAATATGTTTTGGTTTTAATATGTATTTGTTTTTTTAGATTTATTAAACATAGTTTTTTCATCAAAAATGAAGGTCTTTGTTTTGCACATCTGGAAAAATAGTAGATTATAAAAAAAAAAATGAAAAATATGAGTGCACTATATATTGAAGTCCTTGATCCAACCAAAAAAATAAAATTGAATTTTGATATATACAAAAAATGTTATGCATTATAAGGTCTTGCTATGTCTGAATTGTAATTGGTTTGACTTTGAAACTTGATTAAAGAAAAAATATTCAATAAAAAACTATCTAACCAAGTGGAAGCACTAGATATTAGAGTTACAAATCTAAATTTGAAATAATTAGAATTTTTTCCTTCATGGAAAAAAATTTATGCGTTATACAGTGTGCATCACTTTTTAAAAATGTTGTTTTCTGAAAAAAACCAATTTTCATGGTAGATGGAAAAAGAAGTGCAATCTGATTCCAAAAATTTTGAAAAAAATATTTTTAGAATCTATATACAAAATGTGATGAGACTATAGTTTTCATCATCTTCAAATTCCTCATGCTTTAGCCGCTATAGGTGCCCAAATGTGAAGGTTTAGTTAAAAATAATAATTTTAGTGTCCAGTTTGACCAAAAATTGAAAACCGCTATTGTGGGCTTACCCAAGTACAAAGCCTATGACCTTCACACAAAGATACATGAATCAGAGAAAGGAATAGCAGAGAACATGCCTAAAGATGAGATTAATCTCTTAGACTTGCAGATGGCATACAAATAAATTAATACAAAGGAGAACAAGCAAAATCTTTACACTTGAAAATAACAACTTTCATACAAAGTGAAAGCTTATGATACAGACTCTATGGAACTGAGTAAAAACAAATCATGGAAAGTGTTATCAAATTCATGAGAACAATGGTAATATCGATCCCTTTCCAATACCAACATGAAGGAGGTGTATACATCGAGCTAGTTGAAGTATAAAAACAATTTAAGGACCTCATCCGTAGCAGTTTCTGTTGTGACCCTACTAACTGCAGGTTAAGTCAGATTGCAACCATGTCGACAAAGCTTGACAACGCTGTTTCAAAAAAGATAGAATATTAGGAGTATATTACAAGTGGTGAGGATATTCTACAATAACACATCATCATCCTATGAAGTATTAGTTTCCCAGATGCAGAGACAATCAATGACTGGCTAGAGGAAATGATGAATCAAGTTGATGAGGTGTGAACTCTTAGTTAGGGTGTCCTAACTCTCTAAGGATGAAATTAGACACAAGAATTAACTTGATGCCTCTTTCCAAGTTAACTCACTATCCCACTAATTGTTCATGTCTATCTTTGGAGACACTTTTGTATATTAGAGTTCTTTTTTAGTTTAGAATCAATTAACTGAAGTAGACTTCCAAGTTAGCTGCTAGGTTACCTACTTTTAGAGATAGGAATAAATCTTCCAGATTGGCAAGAACTCATTGTTAACTCAAGGAGACTTTAGGGTTCCCTACTCCTTTGATCTTCTATAAATAAGCATAGCCTTTGCTCTTTATTTTTTTAACTTTACATCATGATAGAAAAACACTAAGCTCAAAAGCCTTCGACTTTGTTAGCTTAGTATATGTTCTTGAAATCTTATTTGTTATAGCCAAATGCTGATCATAGCTTGCATTCTTTCTATTTAGATAGATGTGTTCAATCTATGTTCATGTATTATTGGTTGTTCTCTTGTTGTGTGATTGTCTCTTCCATACAAATTGTTCCCAAAGTGGAATCTTTGATCGAAGTTGAGACACTAAATCAGGAGAGCCACATGCCTTTGATCCAAAATTCTCAATATGTGTCATTGTATGTTGCTCCAAATAATATTTCTTTCAAGCTACACCTCGAAAAGAGCACCTCACCTCAAAAAGAGCACCTAGAGAGTAGGATTATCATTATATGTTGTTTCTAGTAGTCTAGATTTCAGCCTACACCTCAGAAAGAGCATTGCTCCTCCTTAAGACTCTTAAGATCTAGCCTACCATTTGATGATTACTTGCATGGGATCTATTTCGGTGTAAATTTGGAAGTTCAGAGCCTTCAAATGCATTTTGAGAGATAGTTCGTCTAAGTGATCAAACCATTTCGAAATAGCTCCTACATTCTCTTTCTCTATTTTTCTTGAGGAAATAAGATAGATTAAAAGGTAGCCTAGTTGTAATTAAGATCTGCAGAAACTAGAGAAAACCTTAGCTGCAATGCATTGTGTTTTATGACTAGAAATGTAGTTTACTTTACTTTTTATGCAATAACAATAGAAGAGGGAGCTTCCCCTCCCAATTTGAAGAGCATATTTTCTGTGCATAGATGTTCATTTTGAATATGCACTTCATAGGTGTGAATTGAAACTAAAATAGTTTTTTGGAACCCACCATGGGGCACAAGGCATAAAAATTCAAGGAAATCTAACTCTTTATGACACAAGAATGATCCTCTAGCATCCTATTGTGTGATCCATACAAAAGCAATGGATGATAACAAAAATAATGTTGGAAATGATGATAGAAATTAGAGGCGTTCACCTTCATTACCTTGGGGTAATAACATTGTACCTTTGGATTTTTAGATAAATCATGAGTTACCTAAAGGGTCAAGGAAGCACTTTCCCCAATTTCACAGAAATGAAAGTCAACACCCAGATGCACATTTTGCTGTGTTCACAATGACTTGCATCATCTTGCACGTGGCACACGAAGATATCACAATACATCTTTTTATGGAGACTCTTGCTAAGAATGTTGCCAACTAGTTCAATCATCTAAAGCCAAACATTATTACAAGTTGGACAACTATGAGTGATAATTTTTTGGTGAGATTCAAGCCCACTAAAGATAGTCATATGTTGTTTACCTAACTTGCAAATTCAAAGAATGAGCACAACGAGCACATGAGGGAATGTGTGGCAAGATTTAATCATCTTATTGCAAGAATTTCTTCTACATTCGATCCATCACCGAAGATTCTGATGAGCTATTTCATAAATTCTCTCCCATCAAAGATAGCCTTCTTCCTCAAGATGGAAAAAAAAATAGAGTTGAAGAGTATGCAAGAAAACACCATCACGTTTGAGGATAATATGATCACTTCTGGCTTGATGAAAACAAATTCAATCAAATCTCTAGTTCAACAACCATATCAGTCAAAGAGAGAAAATTTTCAGCCACGGTTACCAACATCTCCATGAAGACGAGTGATTGAAGCTACACATAGTGCAGTATTTCATTGTTTCCATGATACTGATGCACATACCAGATCTACATGTCTTCAGAATCTAAGAATGAACCAAATCATGGGATACATTGAATATCCTCCCAGTTCTTGTTTTCTACCAACACCAAGTTTGAATGTTGTCTTGCCACAGACGAACAACTTTGATGGCGACTCTGTAGCGGGATAATTTGAACCTGTCAATAAAAAACAAGAAGCATACTATCAATATTCTCTTGCAATGAATCATAAAATTTTTTCAACGCCTATGTTACACGTGCTTAGAACTTCAAGGCAGAAAAAGAAGAAGGAGAAAGATGAAAATCAAACGAAAAGGATAAAGAAGTTCCTTCCACTTCCAATTCTAGATCTTCATAGAAGAACACTATGCCAGTTGCTCTAGATTCATCTTCAAAAAATTTGACATTGTAGCTTCCATGATAAAGAACAAGGTACAAATCTCTCAATTGGAATATCTTCAAGATCATCTAGAATAACTAGATCAGATTCTCAAAGTTGTAAATAAGTAGGTTATGCTCAAGTCATTTGTTCCAGTAGAAGAAAAGCCTGAAATGAATCTTGGTAATTATGTGACTCTATTAGAGATAGAAATTAAAGACCGAAACATTGCTTGTTTTGAAAAGAGACTGACATAGGACACAAGTTCATGGACAATACAATTTGATAGAGGTTGTTCCAATGCAAGTTTACAAGTAGGGGAAATGATCATATCCCCTAAAGCACAGTTGCATCCATCTGTGCAATTGGAATTCATTGAAGCTGAAAAAGAGGTACTTTTGTTAGGCCTCAAAAATTAGAAGACATGGGAATCAAAATCCTATGTGTTAAAGGTGATGTAGAGCTGATCAATGATCTGATCAAAGGATATTTTTAGGTTAGAAAAGATCACCTACAACATTATAGAAATCAGGTTTGGAACTTGATTGATTGGTTTGAAGAATCCAACATCCCAAGGATGGACGACACAAGAACTAATGCCTCAGGAGTATCAACTTTCCCATTTGCATTGTATTCTAAATTTTATTAGAGTACCTTTTCTTGGATATTTGAATTCTTGATAATATTCATCTTGGAGGGATTGTCTCCTGCGATGCCCATCAGAAGAGAAGTGAAGCCTTTTAGGCAAAAGTGGCATCGATGGAAGGCTCTTTCCGCTACCATGAAGCAAACAATATCCAAAGCACTTCATCTCTTTGGGGGTGGAGTGAAGTTCTATAAATAATTTTATTTTGTTTTTCGTAATGTATTTCCCTTTCCATAATTTTTACGTTAGGTAGTAATTTGTTTCCTTGTTCCGTAAAGTACCATCGTGTTTTAGGTGATTAGATAGTCTTGTTTTTAGGTGAGTATTTAGGAAAACTCCAAAGCAAAGGTGTTTTGAAAAAGTCCTGACTCCATTTCCCAACTGATAGGATACTAGTCTACACTTTAAAAAACTCAAAGATTCTTGGTTCTCCTATGTCGTAAGTATCTAACATGGTCACCAGACGGAGCCTAATGTTGTACCCAAAATAAAAATTTTCCTTAATAAGCCATTTTGATAAAATGGTCTAAATCATGTTAAATTGTTGTCAAAAGTCCATTTTAGGTCAAACAAAACATGGGATTTTGTGGGTTTATGTTAAGGAGGGTACTTGAAAATTTCTAAACATTTGTAAATTAGGGTTTGAAACCCCTATTTTTAGGAAAACCTTAAAAAATAGGACCTTTCTAGAAATAACCCAAAATGATTTTGATAGGTCAATTTCACTTCACGATCATAATGGTCAAGTTAGAATGAAGAAAATGTAAAGTTTGCTCTGGAGGGTCTATTTCATTTTTAGGAAGAAAGATAGGACCTTTGAGGCCATTAATGGCATAATGGCTACTACTAGGTGTTGATATCCAAGCCTTAAAAGCTTCAAGGAAGAATCTAGGGCAAAAAATGTTCGAAAGGATGCTTCATGATGGAGGGGATTTTAAAAGTTTAAAAAATGTTGAAAATATTCTAAGTTTAGAAGATGCATGCCTTGCTACAAGAAAGATGCTACGTAGTCAATGCCTTGGTGAAATTTTCAAACACTTGTACACGTAGCATGGTGAAAGAAATTTCTATTGTGAATGCATTCATGTTGTCAATGACAATGATCAACGCAATTGGAAACATGATGAACATGAAGCACAAAGAGGTGAGAAGCTTCAAAGAAAATGATGAAGATGCAACCAAAAGTTCACCTACTAGCTAGGGGTGCCCATGAGTCCAAGAGGTCAAACGAAGTCATAAAGTTTTTCCAAGACAGTCATCTCCTTCATAATTTTATTGGATTTCCAACACATTATCAAGCAAGTTCACCTGATCCATCAATCACCGACAAACGAAGGCTAAGAAAGAAGATGTTGAAAGAAGGTATCATCGAGGATGATAATCAAAACATTGAAAAAAAAGCTCCCCTATAGCTTAGGGGAACCCAAGAATAAGACTGTCCAGATGCCATTTTTTGAGTAATCTTATCTCCAGGTGATTTCCTTGACATTAGCTTAGCTCCACAAGGAGCCTATTCGCCAGTATACAAGACATATCAAATGATGACAACTGTTGATTGTTCAAGCACGTGAAATGGAGGGTAAATCATTAGGCATCAAGGAAAAAGTGCCCCTGTTGGCCAGGAGAACCCATCATTTTGAGGCACCTATTGTGGTTTTCAACAACTATTTTCTACAAGGCATCTACTCAGCATCCTTTCAACTTCACAATAATCCCAATTGCAAGCTCACAAGACTTGTCAGGCAATCACAAATGAAGATCAAGTGTAAAATGCTGGAGGAAAAGTTAGATTGAAATACATGAAGAATTGACTAAGTGTTAAAGAAAATGCACCTTCCTAGAAATAGGTGCCCAACCTTCTAGGTAAGCAGATGCAGTCTTCAAGCTTCACAACTTCCAAGAAGTCCTCGATTTTGATCAATCTCAATAATGACACTGTCAGCAAATTCAACTAGAAAAATAAAACACCTGATGATGAAGATCAAACTGGAGCTGTCATGAAAGGTTGCAAAGTGGAAATCACAACACAAAAGGTCAAAAGCACCCCTACAGGCTAGGGCCACCCAAAATTTTGAAACCTCTAAATCAACTTTCAAAACTTGTGAGGCCAGTCATCCTTTCTAGGATTGAACTAGTTATCTATCCAATCTCTCAGCATGTTCACAAGGATCTTTGATCATTGATGATCTCAGATCAAAGCATGAAGGGTCAAACTAGATAAATTGAGAAAACATATGAGAAATTGGCTAACACTAGTAGAAAAAGTAGCTTTCTGGGAAAAGGCGATCGAGGATTTGAGGCATCAAATTCAGGTTTTAAATTTTATAGCTCTCAAGCGCACCTCTTTACAGTTGATCCAACTCTGTAGTGGATCTATCAGCAAGGCTTCAAGATCAATCGAGCAACCAAAATCAGGGATCAAATAGAGGCACTTCGTCATAGATGAAAGATGAGAAACTTCATAATTTCTCTAAACTCCTCAACTTGGATGCCTAAATTCAAAATAGGCCCCATTTGACTCAAGTTTAGATATTTTGGAAGCCTCTTCATGTCTAAAACATCCCCAAATTGGTGGGAATTTCCCTAGTAAACTCCTGATAAGGTAGATTGACTCCTCAATCAACATATTGGTGCCTAAACTTGATTGCTTTTAGCCCAAATACTATTTATCAAGCTTACGCATCCATTCTTCATTATTTCTTTGCAGTTTGAAGCTCAAACACAAATATTTTTCTCTCTAGAGATATTTGAAGATCTGGAGGAAGCTATTCTCAACATTCTTTGTATTTTCAAGAATAGGTTACATAGAGGAACAATTTATCATAGTTTACATCTCCAGGCATGAATTTCTTGAAGATTCATAGCAATAGCATATAACTTCTAGCTTCTCCCCTCACATTTCTTCTATTGTTGGCCTAGATCTTCTTGCATGTCCAAGAAAATAACAGCTATTTAAAATCTGGCCTTTTGGGTATGGTCAACACAACATTGGCCATAAAACCCATGTGCCAAATTTTTCAAGAAAAAATTGCATCGCGACCCCTTCTTTTAGGGTTTCTAGAAAAAGTCACCATTTCAAAAAATAGGAAAATTGGGTTTATTTAGCTTTGAAGTGCCTACAAAACCCATGTGTTATATTTTTCTAGGAAAAATAAGCTTTTGTTGCCTCGCTACCTCTACCACTGAAGGGCTCTTGCATGTCATAGAAAAAATCACATTTTTAAATTTCTGACATTCTGGGTTTTTTTTTTAAATATTCTCAACAAAACCCACATCTTAGAATTTTTTTGTAAAAGTTACCCCTTGACAAGGCTATTTTTAGCTGAAATAGAAAATTTTCCCAAACAGTGTCGTGTTTATAGTCAACAGTTAAGTTTTTCAGAATGCAATTCTCTCATGTTGAATACAAGACCAAAACGGTCTTACTCCATGATTTCTTGAAAATAATTGACATTGACCTGCATCGGGCACACCCAAAGGTCAACTTAGAAAATTTGGAAGGCATAGACTAATGGACACTTCAGAATATCAAGCAATCCGGATTGCTTGAGGTAGCATCATTTCCCATCTCAACGTAGAGCATAGAGTTTGTAATGGCTTGTGTAAAGCATTACAACCCTACTGCATAAGAGATTCAATCAACAGATGGGCAAGTAGTATGCAACCTCACACCTAGGGATATCAAAAGGTGCTTTGTCATTCCACCATGTGCAAAAAACATGGTCATGTCTAGGGAAGAATGTGAAAAGGCGTTCAATGCATCAAAAGAAAAATGATAGAAGAGAATGGTAGAAAAATGGCTTAAAGAGAAAAGAAGCAACTTTCCAAAGAATGTAGGGCATGGAGAATTCAAAGATGAGTACACAATAATGATCACTCTACTCAATTGTGTTATCAGTCAAGAAGAGGCAAAAAAATTCCATTCATGGATGTATTACATCATCACTCAAATTTTCAACAACAGAGAACATTATGACTGAACCATCTTGATCAGTGATACTCTCCACAAACAGATGACCAGTTTCTTAGAGGTTCACAAAATCCACATGTGCTCATACCTCATATATCTGATAACCTTCCAAGGCCACTTTAGAGGGTTGAACTCTATGGGAAATTTGGGTGCGCAGAAGGTTCACAAGCATTTCTCGTAACTTGGGTTTACTCAATCAGAAAGACACCTCAAGCGAGTGAATGATTAGTTCTTGATGAACACCATGAGAGACCTTGATCATGAGTCACATGTATGCATCTCACCAACAGCCCAAGAAATGGTAGATTGGGCTAATTGGTTCATCCAATTCCCCACTATTACCTACATTTGTGTATATGGGTACTCAGGTCATCCTACCATGTTACCGTGCTATCCATCAAATAGGGTGGTATTCATGGAGTTCTTGTGGTAGTTACATGAAGTACATTCTCTTTTGCGTATCAAAAGCTAGACGACTGCAAACTTTCATTTTTAGATAGTACTTTATAGGTGTAGATCAATAGCTGATGCCAAGGCAATGAGCCATGAGATGACATGACTTAACCTTAAGTATCTCATTGAAAGGAGATCATACAATCCTTGGGGTCACTATTCAACATTCCTTGGCCAACATTCTTCACACAAATATCCCATGGAGGACTATTGGTTCAACTATGAAGACGAGTTCAAAGTGTGAAGGTACAACTACAACTAGTTCACATTTCCACAAATTGCTGACTTATTGTTAGACGATGTGGAAGGGTTATCCGATGATGATGGGGAAGTCATTCCTTCCACATTATTCATAGATAAATTTGATTCTCAACCACTTCGATCCATCGATTAGTATTCCAAGTAAAGTACATCCATTGAGGAAAGAACAAGTAGACTTATCAGGAATAGTCAGCTCTACTTGGATAGTTAAAGGATATGGAAGGTAGTCATTCCAGACACAAAGCTGCCACCAGTTGATACTTCACTACCATCCACATCAAGATCAAAACCTAGACAAAAGACTTGGATTAACCCTCATAGAAGAAGCAGAATGTTAGGGAATACAAAGGGACAAATTCCATTTGTTGATACAGATTAGCAAGAGCAACATGTGGAGATAGCCACAAACACAATTGAAATAGTGCTAGAAATAGACATAGTGATAGCTGAGACAGTACCAGAGATGGAAGTAGAGCCTCCCATTTTTCCACCACCACAACAATCGCCAATCTATATTGACTTAGAGTCAAATTTTTCACCACACAAAATTGCAACACAATCCCACTCATTAGGAGTTCACAGGACTAGCACCCATCCTTCTAGCAAGGTTAGTCAAGACTCATCCTGGCTTGAGAATATCTTGGGTAGGAAGAGGAGGCCGTCCTACCAATTGGAATTCTTATAATTTGACCATTTCTATCAAGACACATCAGAGAAGAATCTCAAGAAGCAAGTCCATGTGGGAAAGAACATTGACAATGAGATTATTATTGAGACCGCCACACCACCTAATGATAAAAATGAAAACGAGGTAGCGATTGATGATTTCACCCTATTAAAACTCAACCTTGGAAAGAGCACACATTAGGTTGAGGTAGATCTCTTTGAGGTTGCATCAGTAAGCATCAAAGAAAGAGTGGTGAAGGACGGTGAAGACAAAGCAGCCCTAAAGGCTGAAAACCAGCAACTGTGACTGTATATCTCCAACTTGATGCATGGCACATCAAACATCACTGCCTTGCTTCCATAGATGTTGCAGCTCCACATAGAGTAAAATTAGCTAAGTTGGCTGATCCTATATGGAAAGAACTTGAGAGATCAAGTGGAAGAGTTTGTCATCAAGGGCTGATATATACTTGAAGAGCTATACTAGCTAAGGTATAGAGCCCATGACCTTCATGCAGAGATATAGGAATTAGAGCAAGGAATAGAAGAGATCATGCCTAAAGGTGAGATCACTATATTATACTTGCAGATGACATAGAAATTAGTTACTATAGAGGAGAACAAGCAACATATTTACACTTGGAAAGAACAACTTGTATACAATGTGAAAGCTTATGATACAAACTTTATGGAATTGATTGAGTACAGACAAATTGTGGCAAGTGTTATCAAGTTCATGAGAACAATGGTAATATCTATCCCTTGCCAATACTAGTATAAAGGAGGTGCATATGCTGAGCTAGTTGAAGTACAAATGCAATTTTAGGACCTCATCCATAATAGTTTCTGTGGTGACCCTACTGATTGTAAGTTAAGTTAGATTGAAACCATGTCAAAAAAGCTTGACAATGTAGTTGTAAAGAAGATTGCATATTAGGAGTAGATTGCGAGTGGCGAGGAGATGTTGTGTTGACACATCATCATCCTGCAAAGTATCAGTTTCCTAGATGCAGACAATCAACAACTAGTTAGAGGAAATGATGACTCGAGTTGATGAGGTGTGAACTCTTAGTTAGTACATCCTAACTCTCCAAGGATGACATTAGACAAAATATTTAACTTGATGCCTCTTTCCAAGTTAACTCATTGTCCCACTAATTGTGGATATCTATCTTTGGAGACATTTTTGTATATTGGAGTTGTCTTTTAGTTCAAAATTAGTTAACTAAAGTAGACTTCCCAATTAACTGCTAGGTTACCTACTTTTAGACATAGGAATAAATATTGCAGATTGGCAAGAACTCATTATTAACTCAAGGAGACATTAGGGTTGCCTACTCCTTTGAGCTTCTATAAATAAGAGAAGCCTTTGCTCATTATTTTTTAACTTTACTTCATGATAGCAAAATGTTGAGCTCAAAATCCTTCGACTTTGTTTGCTTAGTATATGTTCTTGAATCATATTTTTATAGCTAAACATTGAGAACAACTTGCATTCTTTCTATTCAGATAGGTGTGTTCAATCTATGTTCATGTGTTATTGGTTGATCGCTTATTGTGTGATTATGTCTTTTATACAAATTATTGTCCTAAAGTGTAATATTTGATCGAAGTTGAGACAATAAATCAGGATCTAGCCAAGTGCCTTTGATCCAAAATTATCAAGATCTGCCATTGTATGTTATTCCAAGTAATCTTTCTTTTAATATACACCTCGAAAAGAGCACCTCACCTCCTTAGGAATTTAGAGAGTAGGATTATCATTATATGTTGTTTCTAGTAGTCTACATTTTAGCCTACACCTCAAAAAGAGCACTGTGCCTCCTTCGGAATTCTAAGATCTAGCCTACCATTTGATGATTACTTGCATGAGTTCTATTTTGGCATAAAACTGGAAGGTTGCATGTCAGATAAAGTTTTCATACTTAGCTAGAGGGTATCTATATTTGTATGGAAAATTGTGTGTGACAAAGTCAGTGTATA
Organism: Sequoiadendron giganteum; assembly: GCA_007115665.2. NCBI lineage: Eukaryota > Viridiplantae > Streptophyta > Pinopsida > Cupressales > Cupressaceae > Sequoiadendron > Sequoiadendron giganteum. The sequence continues at coordinate 396,220,747 of CM021104.1, read as the reverse complement.
CCACACTAGTTCTTGGATGGTATGATAATTTTGTATAATTCTTTAGAAACAACCCTTGTGAAGGGTAGGGTAACTTCCAATTGGAAGGTTTGTGGGAGACCGTCAGTCTATGGTTGGAGAAAAATAACCCATATGATGCTCTCCCTCTTATAGTTAAAACAATTTTGAAGGCTTTATCATGAAAATACACATTGTAATTATTATGTTATACTTGAGAATTTAAAAAATTGTATGTATATTTATTAACAACCCTCTTATAAAAATGGTTAAATTTTTAAATTGAATTATGCAAAAATGTTCATAAGTGATAAGATTAATCAAGAGAAAAAAATCCTAATTATATTTATGATGTTTGTGTACTTTATTATTCTTAAATTTATTATTAAAACTATTAGATAAAGTGTATGAATATTCATAGATTAAAAAATATAATTAATAATTTTAGTTGAAATATTATGATAATGAATTATCATTCTTCACACGTGGTATTGGAGCACTTGAATTCAAAAATAGGACCTATGATATCACTACTATGTTTGTAAAGTAAAAATGATAACTAATAAAATATTATTTTCTTGTATCAACCATGGTAGGAAATAAGTCACAAAAGCATGTCATAAAAACAAAAAACAACAAGAACACATTCAAGAAAGAAACTCAAACATCAGAACCATATTTGTTGGAATAATATGCTTATTGAAATTTGAAACCTTGGTGAAAACCATAGACCTAATAAACCTAATCAAAGGCAATAAATTGATTCATAAAGTTGAAAACAAAACTGAGATTAAGAAACCTTCAATGGTATGCTACATGTTTTTTGGGTGTGATCACAATACGCCAATCATGAGTAGTGAGGTGATAACATAATACCGACAAGTACATCCCACCTTGAGTTTTGTGTTATTATACTTTGAAGGTGTAAGACCTTGCCACGCGACCCTAGAGGCAGTTGCAATAACTGTGAAAGCGTACAATTTTTAAAAAAATGCAATAATAACATGAAAATTTCACTAACTATCGCCAACATCCTCTAAGGCATGAGACTAAGGTTACATTTGATTCCCATAACATAAACATAAATACATTCATAGCATATGATTAACTACTTATGAATTTAAAGTACATACATTCCAAACATTAAAATTGCATCACAAAGATTAGATATACATCAAGATCCCAATATTACATTAATTTTCAAATAAGGTTTACAACACTCATTCCCATAATGAGGTAGATCATACATATGTGTTACAAAATACATGAGACCTCCTTGAATACAACTAAGGAGTAATAAAATTACAAGAGTCATCTGTATCAATAATCAATTCAACGAATAAAAAAGTTGGAATCCACGAGCTCTCCAACTGGAAGATCTCGCCATGTCAAACAGAAGAAAGGGGACCCAATGGAGTATGGTGGATGTTCCTCCCAACCAAGTGTTACCCAAAGACCCACCCCCCATGCTAGGAGATAGTAACCAAGATTCCTAGAAAAGACCTACTACCTATAGACGCAGGCTAACACATACTGAACTTAACCAAATACAAGAACCACACTATTAAAAAGGTTACATTGCTTCTATTGTTACACAATTATTTATCATAGAACTAACAAACTGTTGACTTAGGAGGAGTGTCATCAAAAAGTTTGCATGGGTTACCCTGGTGAATCTTCCTAGGCCCCAACCCCCATCTTGGGTTACCTTGGTAGCCTCTCATGACTCTTGGCCCCACATGAAATCCAAAGCGGAATCGACTATCTTTCAAAAAGACAAGATATCAATCTTGCCATTCCAAGCCTTCTTGTCTCATCCCAAGCCTATACAAGCAGTTGAGTCCATGAGCGAGGCACATTACTCTTGTTAAGTGTTGAATACTACCCATTCCCCTAATATATTTAATTACATTATCACTGGATTATCTAACTCACAATGAGTTACCCTGGCACCACTTTGTGTGCCGACCCTCATTGAAAGCCACTCCCCTAAGATAAATAAAGAACAAAATCCACTACCCAAGGCAACTAGTGCACACTAAAAATATTCAATACCCATCCAAAGAATAAAAGGTATCACATCCCCGTTCGTGGAAACTGGCAATTTACTGATAACAACAAATGCACTAATCAAGGGTAACAAAATGGGCTGATAATCAAATAACCACAACCCCCAAATCTAAAACACCACTGGAAGACTTATAACACTTCTAAACCAATTTCCCAAAAAGCGAATAGAGGAAATTACATATAAAGGTAATAATATAGGAAATAACTACTTTTTGGATAAACTAAATCCAATTTCCCCTCCAATGATTTACAGTAAAGAAATTGCCCAAATAAAGTTAATTAATTTAAAACCCTTTTCAAATAAAGAAGAAAACCTAACTTATCTGTAACTTCAATTTCCTCGATTACTTTTAATAGAATAATAATTTTTATTGAAAGATTATAACAACCAAATCTTCTATTCGTGCATATATTACATGCACCCAATTTAAAACAAATATCTTTAAATAAATATATAATTTTATATACATATATGTATACGTACTTATAATTATATATACATAAAAATATATTTATTTATTAAAACAAAATTTCTTTTCTAAAACAAATAAAAATAATTTATTATATGTATATATATATTTATATATATATATATATATATATATATATATATAATATATTCCATATATATATATATTTTTATATAATATATACTAAAAAAAATACAAACCACATAAAATTAAAATCGTCAAACATCGGCGAATGAAACTCATTTTACAAGGTTTCGTTGTAGCTTAAGGGAGAGGTCGACTGTATCAAATACAACCGAGCCTCCACACATATATAAGGCCACAACCCTAAGGATAGAGGGGGGGTTGTGGAGGGACTAACTCCACAACGTCGCTCCCATATGGGGGCGACGGTGGGGGTAGCACCTCCCCACGCCTTCCCCATATCACAATTAATATAAAAAACAAACTCCTAAACATACTTCATTTCCAACCGATAAAAAAATACAATATTTACTCAAAATCATCGTATGACGTTTGAACAGGATACCGGAAGCTTTGAAAAAAATACAAGCAATATATATATATATATATATATATATATATATATATGTATTTACACTGCAATATGTATATGTATATATATACAAATATATATATATTTATATAAATCTGTTTAACCAAATACTATGATCGGGGAAATAATTTTTCCAAAAAGAATTCTATAATAAAATTTTCCAAAAACATCCTAAAAGCCAATTTACAAAAGAATTTCCTACAAATGAATTTCCCAAAATAAAAACACAGAGATTCCTTTTAAATTTTCCTAGACAACAAAACTAAAAGAGAAAGAACAATAAAATTCTTACAGACAATTTAACAAGAATTTTTTTGAGAAGTTTAATCGTACAGAAAAATATCTACAAAAGGTAAAATTTCTTCCCAACCAAGATTTTCTTTCCAGATCCCTAATATATTTCCTTCTGGGTTCATCAATATTTTCAATCATCCCAATTTAAATCTTGCAATAGATTCAACAGAGGATTTCATTCTACAAAGAATTTCACATACGACATTTACAATTTTTAACAAAACTCAAAGCTTTAAAACTTGCATAGACAATATTTTCCAAAGATTAATCTAAACTAAGAACCTTTTCCAATAAGAAACTAACTAGAATTGAAAGAGGAACCTAAAATCCAACACCTGAGAATATGTGAATCATCGTAGTGCTTCCTCCACAGACCCAAGTATTTTCTCCCAGATCAACGAGAGCTTCCTCTAGAACAATAAAAATTCCCGAACCCAAAACTTTTCCCGAGAGTAATTTTTCCAAATATTTTTACAACAACATGCAATAACAAAAAAATTCTTTCCCAAACCTCTTTCCCAACAAAATATCCTACAACCTTCTTCCATGAAGAATCTTCTCACTTCTTCCTGTTACAACCAATAATTTCTCCGTGAATAATTTTTTCCCAACAAACCTCATAAATTTTTCCAACACATGTTGAATACCAAAAAATCTTTTAAAACCAAATTGCACAAAATCCTTAAGATATTTGAAAAATTAAAACATTTAATAATTTCTAAAATACTTAACATTTATAATTTATCTTAATTAAACTAATTTAATTAATTAATAAAATAATATAATCCTAAGATTAGATTATTTACCAATTAGATTAAATTATTTAATTAATAAAATAATATAATCCTAAGATTAGATTATTTACCAATTAGATTAAATTAATTAATTAATTAATTAACATCTTCTAACATTATAACTAGATTAATTTAATAATCAGCATAAATATTTAAATCCATTAATTTACCTTTTTCAAACTTTGCAACATAATAATTTCAAAGAAAAATTAAACAACATTTAACAAACAAAACCAACTAGAACCAATGACACACTATGACTAGGGTAATGGCTTGACACATGAATCCTAGCTACTATCTCCCAATCAACATTACCATTGGGAAATGGACACGCTCAAACCTGTGAAACCAGGTGGAGTCGATGTCCTATACCTGCAAACCTGTAAACAAGGCATATAGAGAACATGCATATATACATCATAATAGAACACACCGTGAAGAGAGAATCGCAGAATCACAAGGCGCTCACAAGTGAGTGATGCAATTTCGTCCCCTTCACCAATACAATATCAAAAAATTGACAATTCTAACATCAATAATTACTCATGCATATAAAAATATTAATTCCAATAACCATTATGCTAGTCCAAAAGCATGACATAATAAAAACATTTGATAAAAGTACCATCACATCATAACATAAGATCCAGATCACTTTATAGATAGTGATAAAATAATAATCAAGCATCATAGTATATCAAAGTCTAAGAGCTAACAAAAAACAAAGCATAACAAAGTCGAACAATGTCTAATACAAAGAGAAAAATGGAGGGGTGCTACATCCTCCCCCTAGGGTCAAGCTTACTCCTAGAAGCCTGAAAACAAATAGGGATAAAGCTCCCTCATCCTAGCTGCATCCTCCCAGGTAGCATAAGTATCATCCCTCAGATCCCACTAGACCCTCACTTGCTCAATATCTCGCCCCCTGAGGCGAGTGTTCTGTGCTCCATGACGGCCATGGGCTCCAAAGCCAGCTGCCTGTCCTCTACTTGTAAAGCATTCCAATCAAGAATATGATAAATGTTTGGATGATAAGGCCTGAGAACTAAAACATGAAAATGTCATGAATATGTGAGAGACTGGGCAACAAAGCAAGCTGATAAGAAATTGGACCAATCTTCTTGAGAATCTCGTAGGTCCGAAAAAGTGAGGTGTGAGCTTAGAGACCTTTCCATAACAGATTGGACTCTTTTACGGATGCACTCACAAAAAGACTTTGTCTCCTACAATAAACTATTGATCCACTCTATGCGCATCTGCATACTTCTTCTGCCTATCCTGAGTTGCAACCAAATGCTCTCTGATCCGAACAACCTGCTGCTCCATATCCTATAGCATCTCGAGACCCAAAAGGAATCTATCCTACAATCGATCCCAACTCAAGGTGGTCTGACATGGATTCCTATACAATGCCTGGAAAGGAGGCATACCGATAGAACTTTGAAAGTTGTTGTAGTAAGAAAACTCTACCAAATAGAGATAATCCTCCCATCGCGTCTACTGGTCCATCACATACATGCACAATATATCCTCAAGGATCTGATTGACCCTCTTAGTCTGTCCATGTATCTCTAGGTGATAAGCTGAACGAAAGTTCAATTGTGTCCCATAGCATGCTATAATGATGTCCAAAGAGCTGAGGTAAACACTAGATCCCTGTCAAAAATAATCCGACGAGGAATGTCGTGCAATCTAACTATATTGAATGAACACTTTGGCTACAAACGATGCATTATAGGATGAACGTATAGGTGAGAAGTGTGCTACCTTCATCAACCTATCAATTGTCACCATAATGGCATCATGTCGTCTCGAAGAGTTGGGTAAACCAACAATGAAATCCAATGAGATCATGTCCCACTTCCACTCTGGCACTAAGTGCAGCTGCAATAGCCCTATTGGATGCTGGTGTTCAGCCTTCACCCACTGAAACTCTAGACATCTTGACACATAATCAACAATATCATGCTTCATTCCTACCCAGAAATACAACATTCGTAGATCTACATGCATCTTCTTCACCCCTGGACGGGCTGAATAAGGTGTCCGATGTGCCTCTTTCATGACTAAGGTATGAAGATCACTTGAAGATGGAACGTATATGCATCCCATATTCCTCAACAACCCATATGTCTCAAGAGAGTATCCTGAGTATCTACCCTCAAGAGGTCTTTCTACCTCTATCTCTGACCTAACCTCCTGATACCAACTGTTTGTAGGAAAGGCAAAAAGAATCCGACTCCTCAAGTCCACAAAAAGAGTCAACTTAAACAACTCATGTCTCTATCTACTTTGATAGACTATGATGCTTGATTATAATTTGATCGCTATCTGTAAAGTGATGTGGATCTTATGTTATGATGTGATGGTACTTTATTTAGATGTTTTTATTATGTCATGCTTTTGGACTAGCATAATGGTTATTGCAATTAATATTGTTATATGCATGATTAATTATTGATGTTAGAATCATCAATTTTGTGATATTGTATTGGTGAAGGGGACGAAATTGCATCACTCACTTGTGAGGACCTACAATTCCGCAACTCTCTCTTCACAATGTGTTCTATTATGATGTATATATATATGTTATATATATTCCTTGTTTATAGGTTTGAAGGTACAGGACGTCGACTCCACCTGGTTTCACAAGTTTGAGCATGTCCATTGCGCAACAGTAATGTTGATTGGGAGATAGTAGATAGGATTCCTGTGTCAAGCCATTACCCTAGTCATAGTGTGTCATTGGTTCTAGTTGGTTTTATTTGTTAAATGTTGTTTAATTTTCTTTGAAATTATTATGTTGCAAAGTTTGAAAAAGGTAAATTAATGGATTTAAATATTTATGTTGATTATTAAATTAATCTGGTTATAATGTTAGAAGATTTTAATTAATTTAATCTAATTGGTAAATAATCTAATCTTAGGATTATATTATTTTATTAATTAATTAAATTAGTTTAATTAAGTTAAATTCTAAATGTTAAGTATTTTAGAAATTATTAAATGTTTTAATTTTTAAAATATCTTGAGGATTTTGTGCAATTTGGTTTTAAAAGATATTTTGGTATTCAAAATGTGTTGGAAAAATTTATGAGGTTTGTTGGGAAAAAATTATTCACGGAGAAATTCTTGGCTGTAATGGGAAGAAGTGAGAAGCTTCTTCACAGAAGAAGGTTGTAGGATATTTTGTTGGGAAAGAGGTTTAGGAAAGAAAGTTTTTGTTATTGCATGTTGTAATTTTTTTGGAAAAATTACTCTTAGGAAAAGTTTTGTGTTCGAGAATTTTTATTGTTCTAGAGGAAGCTCTCGTTGATTTGGGAGAAAATACTTGGGTCTCTGGAGGAAGCACTACAACAATTCACATATTCTCAGGTGTTGGATTTCAGGTTCCTCTTTCAATTCTAGTTAGTTTCTTATTGGAAAAGGTTCTTAGTTTAGATTACTCTATGGAAAAGATTGTTTGTGCAAGTTTTAAAGGTTTGAGTTTTCTTAAAAATTATAAATATCGTATGTGAAATTGTCTGTAGAATGAAATCCTCTATTGAATCTATTGCAAGATTTAAATTGGGATGATTGAAAACATTGATGAACCCAAAAGGAAATATATTAGGGATCTGGAAAGAAAATCTTGATTGGGAAGATATTTTACCTTCTATAGAATTCTTTTTTGTAGGATTAAACTTCTTGGGAAATTTCTTGTTAAATTGTCTGTAAGAATTTTATTGTTCTTTCTCTTTTAGCTTTGTTGTCTAGGAAAATTTAAAATGAATCTCCGTGTTTTTATTTTGGGAAATTCATCTGTAGGAAATTATTCTGTAAATTGGATTTTCGGATGTTTTTGGAAAAGTTTCCTATAGAATTATTTTCGGAAAAATTATTTCCCCAATCATAGATTTGGTTAAACAAATTTATATAAATATATATATATATATCTATATATCTATATATATATATTTATATATATATATAGATATATAGATATATATATATATATATATATATTGCATTGTATATATATTGCTTGTATTTTTGTCAAAGCTTTTGGTATCCTGTTCAAACGTCATACAATGATTTTGAGTAAATACTGTATTGTTTTATCGGTTGGAAATGAAGTATGTTTGGGAGTTTGTTTTTTTATGTTAATTGTGATATTGGGAGGTGCTACCCCCACCGCCCCCCATATGGGAGCGGTGCTATGGAGGTAGTCCCTCCACAACCCCCCCTCTATCCTTTGTGTTGCAGCCTTATATATGTGTGGAGGCTCAACTGTATTTGATACAGTCAAGCTCTCCCTTAAGCTACAACGAACCCTTGTAAAATAAGTTTCGTTCGCCGATGTTTGGCGATTTTAATTTTATGTGGTTTGATTTTTTTTTAGTATATATTATATGTATATATTATAAATATATATATATGGAATATATTATATATATATGTATATATATATATATATATAAATATATACATATAATAAATTGTGTTTATTTGTTTTAGAAAATAATTTTTTTTTAATAAATAAATATATTTTTATGTATATATAATTATATATTTATTTAAATATATTTCTTTTAAATTGGGTGCATGTAATATATGCACTAATAGAAGATTTGGTTGTTATAATCTTTCAGTAAAAAATATTATTCTATTAAAAGTAATTGAGGAAATTGAAGTTACAGATAAGTTAGGTTTTCTTCTCTGTTTGAAAAGGGTTTTAAATTAATTAATTTTATTTGGGCATTTTCTTTACTATAAATCACTGGAGGAGAAATTGGATTTAGTATATCCAAAAAGTAGTTATTTCTTGTATTATTGCCTTTATATGTAATTTCGTCTGTTCACTTTTTGGGAAATTGGTTTAGAAGCATTATAAGTCTTCCAATGGTGTTTTAGATTTGGGGGTAGTGGTTATTTTAATGTTATCCCATTTTGTTACCCTTGGTTAGTGCGTTTGTTGTTATCAATAAATTGCTGGTTTCCATGAATCGGGATATGATACCTTTTAGTCTTTGGATTGGTATTGAATATTTTTAGTGTGCACTAGTAGCCTTGGGTAGAGGATTTTGTTCCATGAGTTGTCTTAGGGGAGTGGCTTTCAATGAGGGCTAACACACAAAGTGGTGCTAGGGTAACTCATTGTGAGCTAGATAATCTAGTGATAATGTAATTAAATATATTAGGGGAATGGGTAGTATTCAACACTTGACAAGAGTAATGTGCCTCTCTCATGGACTCAAGTGCTTGTATAGGCTTGGGATGAAATGAGAAGGCCTAGAATGACAAGATCGATATCTTGTCTTCTTGAAAGATAGTCGATTCTGCTTTGGATTGCATGTGGGGCCGAGAGTCGTGAGAGGCTACCAGGATAACCCAAGATGGGGGTTGGGGCCTAGAAAGATTGGCTAGGGTAACCCATCCAAACTTTATGATGACACTCCTCCTAAGTCAACAGTTTGTTAGCTCTGTGATAAATGATTGTGTAGCACTAGAAGCAATGTAACCTTTGTAATAGTGTGGTTATTGTATTTGGTTAAGTTCAGTATGTGTTAGCATGTGTCTAGAGGTAGTAGGTCTTGTTTAGGAATCTTGGTTACTATCTCCTAGTACGGGGGGTGGGCCTTCGGGTACCATTTGGTTGGGAGGAACGTGCACCCTACTCTGTTGAATCCCCTTTCCTTTGTTTGAGATGGTGAGATCTTCTAGTTGGAGAGCTCGTGGATTCCAGCTTGTTTATTCCTCACATTGATTATTGATACAGATCAATCTTGTACTTTTACTACTCCTCAGTTTTATTTGAGGAGGTATCATGTATTTTGTAACACATATGTATGATCTACCTCATTTTGGGAATGAGTGTTGTAAATTTTTTTTGAAAATTAATGTAATATTGGGATCTTGATGTATATCTAATCTTTGTGATGCAATTTTAATGTTTGGAATGTATGTACTTTAAACTCATAAGTAGTTAATCATATGCTATGAATGCATTTATGTTTATGTTATGGGAATCAAATGTAACCTTAGTATCATGCCTTAGAGGATTTTGGCAATAGTTAGTGAACTTTTCATGTTATTATTGTATTTAAATTTTTTTTTATATTTGTCGTTATTGCAACTTTCTCTAGGGTTACATGGTGGGGCGTTATAGAAGGAGAACAAGAACCTAAGGAGGTTTCATTATTTTAATAGATCTAAGAATTGAAAAGCTATTATAACATGTAATGCATCTTTTATTATAAAGAGATCTATTATAAATAAGGATATGTATATCCAAATTTTGATTTGAAACAAAAAAAAATTGTATTACCTATTGGTATGGTTTGTTGTTTGAAAATGATTATAAGAAAATAATTATATATGTATTGATAATATTTTATTAAGTTATATTAAACAACATTAGAGTTAACACAACACCATCTCTATGTATCGAGATCAAAATGGTGTGAACTAGGACCAACCCTAAGGTGAGTGAAAATAATTCTTGAGCAATTACAGAAGATCTCGAAGCTAAGCTAGACTAGATACTTGTAACCTTTGATGACACTAAATAAAGGATACCTTGAATGGGAATTATGAGAACCCCAAAGGGAAGAACCCAAAGAAGAAGGAAGCAACCATGATGCCAATGTAAACTTAAAACTTTGAAGCAACCCTACCTAACCAAACTATCAATAAATATGTGGAAATTAAAGATGATGTTAGGTCTCACTTTGCTTCAAAACTAGAAAGATGAATGAAGAATATTAATCCACCAAAGTTTTATGGAACTATTTTAGGTGACAAAGTTGAGTCTTGGTTGAATGAGATGACGAAGTATTTTGAGATTCAAAATTACTCTGAGGTTAATAAGGAGATATAGGGAGGATATCAACTATTAGGAGAAGCTTCAATATGTTAGATTAACAAGAAGGATAAACTAAATTTGGAATCCACCATTATTACATGCAATCAATTTTTAACTTTACTCATGCAAATGTGGTTACCCCAACTCTAATTTGACCAAAAGCTGATGGATTTCTAAAATATTAGGAAAGGGGACTTGTCCATAATTGAGTATTTAGAGAAGTTTACAAGATTATTGAAATATGTTCCTCAATACAAATAGGATGAGAAGTTTCAAATAATGAACTTCATAATAGGTTTGAATTCATAAATTCATCAAGACATATATGCTCATGGACCATTAATGATGGATTGAGTGTTCAAGAAAGCTATCAAGCAAGAACATAAACTCAAAACCATCACAACATCTAGGGATATATTTAAAAAGAGGTTTAGGAAAAAAAAGAAGGGTTGGAGCCAATATTCCAAATAAAGGTTCAATGACAACAATTGCAAGAATAAAAATAAGTCAAATTTAATAAGGGGGAAAGTGAGAAAAAGAGGAAAATGATGGATCAAGGGATCAAATGATAATAAAGAGGGCCACTAAGAGGATTTTTCACTTGTGGAGGTGACCACTATGCTAATAACTACCCAGGGTAGCCTCACGGTAATAGTTTCAATAACCGTCCATTACCTTCTCAATAAAAAACCTTCCAATAGAGGATCCATGCCACAATAGATAATTGTCAAGATAACTTTCAAATATAACATATTAAGACTTCAAGTACACTTTTTGGAAATCAAATTTCCATTTTCATATACAATAGAGATACACAATATATTTTTTCTCCAAGATTTATCAATATAATTTCTATGAAATCTAACTTTACATGGCTAGCTCTTGGTCAATTCAATATGTCAATCAAGCTAAAGATAAAGTAGAGTAGTGTCTATTTGAAGTTGAGTTGAAGTTACCAACTTTCCACACTAAGGTAAAGTTGTATGTAGCACCCCTAGGACCTTATGATATAATCCTTGGAATGGATTTCTTATGGAAGCATAAGGAAAAAGTAGATAGCTTAATAAAATTGGTAGACTATAGATGATTTAGGAAACCGAGTCCAAGTTCAAGGAGTGGAGAACTATGTCTAGATAAGGTAGATATTTGACATGTAACTTAAGAAGGAAGAAAGGAAAGATTGTGAATTGTATGTTATCAGGGTAGATGAAGTGGGATATCTTGATGAACCTACCCCCAAAAGTACACTTTTATGCATAAATTTTAAGATGTCTTTCTAGAAGAGTTGTTAGGCTAACCTTCAAGAAGATAATTTGATCTCTCTATAGACTTAGTTCCAGGATCTAAACCTCAGTCTAAAGCTACATATATAATTACCACTACAAAATTAATGGAGTTGAAATCCCAACTACAAGACCTTCTCTCAAAAGGGTTAATCAAGCCAAGCGTATCACCTTGGGGAGCACCTGCAATCTTTGTAAGAAGAAGGATGACACCTTGCATCTTTGTATTGATTATAGGATGTTAAATAAACCCACAAATAAGAAAAAATATCCTCTACTCCACATAGATGATATTTTTATTTAGATGTGTGAAGCTACAGTCTTTTACAAGATTGAACTAAGAATTAGTTATCACTAGCTGGGAATAAAAGGGGAGGATGTCCCAAGAAATTTTTTCAAAACAAGGTATGGCCAATATGAGTTTAGATTGTTATCTCTTTTATTAACCAATTCCTTAATCACTTTCATGAATTTGATGAACAATGTATTCAGGGATTTACTAGATAAGTGTATTTTTCATATTTTTAGACAATATTCTAATTTTTATTCAAGAAATGAAGAACATATGTACTTGTGTATGATGAAAATGTGAAATTATAAAATAAGGAAAATAATATGAAGGTACCCATTTCATATTCAACAATCACTTATAAAAGAGCATGAGAACAATAAATCAAATGAAATAATAAGCAACATTATCACCAAAAAGCCTCATCTTGCTCCATTGACCTTGGATACGCTTCTATGATTTGATATGTGGATTGCACTTCTTACTAGCATAAATTATGATATAAAAATGGATTGGATGATAGCATGAATCTTATCAAAATAATTGTGTATCCTTAATAACCTGGAATATGGTGGTTTTATAACTTTTTTATGACGTTGATCAATGTTCCAAAATGATCAAAAGAATCAATGGATGGGGTTGATTATGAGGAATGAGGAATATCTATGTGGCATGTGTCCTTGTGAAGGGCTTAATTGATGAGATAAATGATTGCATGAATGAGCTGACTAATTGCATGCATGAGTGAGATTGAGAGTGAGTCTAAGTGAACTAATGTGCTTTTTTAGTAGACTCACATAATCGATGGATTTGAAAAGAATATTAATATAATTAAATAGATAAATTTATTTAATTCATGTGCATAAAGAGAAGATATTATTATAAATAAATTTTATTAATTTATTTAATTGTAGATGATATGTTAGATAATTAAATAATTGAAATTATTTAATTATAGTAGATAAGAAGAATTAATGGATGAATAAATTAACTAATAAAAAATATTTATTAATATAGATCAAAATAATTAAATGAATGGGTTAATTAAATAACTAAAATTTATTTAATGTGGATGAAAATAATTAATTTGGTGAATTAATTAGATAATTAAAAATTATTTAATTAATGTGGATGAAAAGAATTAATTTGGTGAATTAATTAAATAATAAAACATTATTTTATTAATGTAAAGAAGATAATTTGATGAAATTATTAAATAATAAAAAATATTAATTAATATTGACAAAGGAATTGTTGAAAAAAGATGTCATGGTGAGATAGGAATGCATTAGTCATTCTACTGTACCATTTGAGGTTTATACTCTAATGTTTGAGAGAGCATAAACTTATGGAAAATTGTCCAAGTGTGCTTTCTTTCAAAATGAAGTACATTATTTAGGTCATGTTATATCGATAGAAGGAATCTCAGTGGATCCTACTAAGATAAAATTCATCATAAAATGGATGATTCCAAAGAAAGTCCATAAAGTAAGAATTTTTATGGGACTGGTAGGGTACTACAAAAACTTCATCTTGAAATTTCCAAAAATTACCAACCCTATCACATCACTTCAAAGAAAGGGACGTTGATTTGAATGGATTGAAAAATGTGAAGAAGCCTTCTAAGTTTTAAAAGAGAGATTAAACTCATCACCAATTTTAAGAGTCCCAAACCTTGAGGATCATTTTAAAAAGTATTAGATGCAACATGAGATGGATTAGGAGTACTTATATAAGATAGTAAAGATGTAGCCTATGATTCTAGAAAACTCTATCCTTATGAGGAAAATTATGCCCTACGTGAAATAAAATTGGTAGCAATAGTTCATGCACTTTAGGTTTTAAGGCACTACGTACTCAAAAAACTGTTGTATCTCAAGACTGATAGTCAAGGACTCAAGTATATATGCACCCAACCTAATTTTAATATTAGCTATATAAAGGGAATATAAAACCAAGTGGATAATGTTCTTAGTAGTCAACAATATCTTGAAACTATGACAACAATCATGACAAATTTTTAGGAGTATGTTCTTGAATTTTTAGAGGGATATGAGTATTTGAAAAAGTAAAGGAATCTCTTAGAGAAAATCCTCAATATTCTAGATATGATAGTTTTTAGTTTTAACCAAGTGGTTTATTAAGGTACAAGGGTAGAATATATGTTGCAAATCAAGGATATTTGTTAACACTAGTGTTAAGAGAATCACACTGTTCTTTGGAACACCCTCGAGTGACCACATTGTTAGCGGACATAAAATTTCTATATTTTTAAAAAGGAATAAAACAAGATGCAATCAATTTATGGCTAGATGTTTAGAATTCTAGAGGCCTAAGGTTGATCATGTGAACCCTATAATATTGGCGTATCCCCATGATATACCATATTGGAAATGGTGATTAATCAATATGGACTTATCCAAGGTTTATCCATGTATAAAAAACACCATGATATGATTCTAGTGGTGCTTGATAAACTTATAGAAGTTAAAAAGATGGTAGGTAATCTAGTGGTGAGTCATTGAGTGAATCATGTATAGATCTACTAATGGCTCATTGGGATGGCGCTAGCAGTATGTGTCTAACATTTAGGTCCTTTGGTGTAGTTTTGGGGGCATTAATGACACGCAAAAGTAGGTTCAGTCAAATGTATTATCAAGTTAGTTTGGAACTTTTGATTAGTGGTTTAACACTAATGATGCATAATTATGATTTTAATTAGTACAATGATGTATTTGATTTAGGTTTCACAAATGATTAGTTGTTTGGTGATAATGAAAAATTAACATGTGATGGGTAGAAGGGATATTTTGAGATAGAGTTGTGTAATTGATAATTAGAATAGTGCAGTTGAAAAATTAGGTTGTAAATGATTGGGGTATTGACATAATTAAAAATTTGAGCTGCTAATGATTGGGGTATTGGCATAATTGATAGAAAGTTAGGTCTTAGGTATTTTTAGGTAAATGGTCGATGATGTGTGAATTATTGTTGTAGGAGATGTTAGATTTGATAAATGTATTAGGAGCATCATCCTCCCACAATATCATTTAGGCTAGAGTTGATTGAGGTATAGAAAGGGTTTCTAGGTACATTGGGATTATGGTATATTATGTACATTCCTGAGATCATAGCACATGAAACTATGATGATGGTATAAGTAGAGTGGTGACATAGAGAGAACAACACATTTATTCTACCTACTAGTGAGATCACCATCACTCTAGAGGATTTTTGTAGGATATTGTGTATCCCGATTCATGGAAAGAGAGCCATATATGATAAGACATTTGGGAAAGTGCATTAGTGAGATTATTCTTGATAAATGATCTAGAGATAGAGGATGGGGATATGGACATGGACCATAATATGGTGAGGTTTTATGCACTTCTAATAGTGTTGGCAAGAGTGATTGGAGGGATATTGTTTTTTACAGGAGGTTGAGGGTTTTCTCAATTGTTGGGGCTAAGTGTTAGAGTGGATGATTAGTGAGGGTGTTTTCTATGCTTGGGGGCTATGTTTTTTAGATCACTTATATCATGATATGTATCAGGTAGTGTATTGTTATGGAGAAATCCTAGCCTATGGTGTCACATTATTATATATATGGGCTTGGGAGCATATTACAGTGACACGATCGATTTTAGATAGAATCAAGGGGCAGTGTTTCCATTTATTTAAATTTATACATAGGTGTACTGACTTATCGATGATTAGGAGACTTACCATACTAGAGATGAGTGTTAAATGACTTGGATGCTGTAGAGTCTAAAATAATGTATTATAAAATTGATAAAACCTACACAATTCAGAGGTTTATCTGACTAAAAAATTCACTCAACATTGTAAAGACTACATTAAAATGTCAACCCAAGGTTTGTAAACTTATGATGGTGCTGCATCGTATGTGCCTTCAGAGACTCAAAAATACCTAAGTTATCTTATTCAAGATGTTCTACTTGCTGAAAACTCATAGAATTGCAAAACAGTAAAAGAAACAAACTAACGCCAATGGCTATGGGTGCCTATAGCTTAACTTGTTGTTTAACTGCTATTAATAAAATATTATTGCATCAACTCAAAACTGATCTAAACTAATAAAAAAAACTAATTTAATCCCCAAACTACTACTGGTTAACCACATACATGCATGCTCATGAACATTCATTACTAACAATCAAAGTATGAGATTCTAAATTAACTTTCATGTAGTTCATGAAGTAATGATAAATAAAAAGAAACTACTAAACAAAAATAAATAACTATAAATGAAGTGAAGAACAGTTACCTTGAGTGTCCTTCTCAAGTGGTTGTTCTCACTTAACTGAAACCAAATCTAATTATCAAATTCTATGCATCCATATGAAATTGAATTCATTCATTGCATATCATGAAAGATTACATAAGATCTTCTTCACAAATTGTATTGAATGAAAATTATTCTAAATATCCATCATGTCTTGAAACTAAAAATAACTGATAATGAAAGATTGAAAAACCAACTAACTCATCTAAGGACTCAACCATATGCTATATACAAGCTCAAGGGAGTATTATTCTAAGAAACAAATAGCTATAATCATTAAATCCCATTCCTAAATATCAAAGTGTATAGTTAAGATTGAATTGTTCAAACTATAACTGAAAATAAAGAAGAATTCTAATAGAACTAAAACTATATAAAATAGGATTGCATATAAAACACACAAGCATTCATCAGAATCCTATCAGAAAAAGAGTTCTTCTCAAGCACTTTACTAACTTGTTATAATGATGCTTGTTCAATCTCCATCACGTGTCTTCAAATAGTAGTTATTGCATTCAGTTTAAATTTGGAACTCCTCTATTTTACTATCCTAGTATTCCTTTTTCTGTAGGTTACATCTTCTAACTGCTACATGCTAAAGTTCCTCCTTGGCTACAAAAAGGTTAATTCATAAATCATGTGCACAAGACTAACTATCATAATTAAAATAAAAAATTACATCCATATTTCATGCATACTCACATATAAACCATGCAATACCATTATGCCATAACCATATTTCCATCATTATGGTTTAGGTCCAAGTCTATATAATAAGTATAAAAGATAGCATAATATAGGAGTGTTGTTTGGAAGGTGTATCTAAAAGTTTTTGAAAGTATGCATAAAAGTAACAAAAAATAGACTAATAAAGGACACCATCATTCCCCCCAACTATACTTTTTCTTGTCCTCAAGAAAAACACTAGGTGTATAGGTTATACTGCAAGGTGATTCCTTTAGGTCCATAAAAAATCAACTCCCTGGGTCTATTTTAATTAAAATCCTATGTAAGCTGCAAGTTACCTCATTCTGGTGTTCCCAACTCTCTCATGTTTCCTCACCTTTCTCCCCAATCCAATATGAGGATAGAGAAGCATAGGTGGGTGAAATGTGAGTGGCACCCATCAAATCCCTTTGTCAACACCAATTGTCATGTACCTATGTACCCTTTGAAGCATAGTGGTGAAATCATACATGGAATGAGGTTCCTTTCTCTATAATTCTGGAGTCAAGTTGTTCCATCTACTTTGCATGTAACTGTAGCACTATTATCCCAAACCTATAGCTAATGTTTGCATTCTTTCATAATCTACTTTCTTGCATTTCATAATTTTCTTACCTACACCCTTATGATCAATGAGTTTCAATCATTCATCAATAAATGCATAAGGGTTTTTTAGATTCTTCCCTTATGGGGATAGAAATTGATTTCTCTTTTTCCTCATATTCTTCCATTATTTCCTCCCTGATTTGTTCATTTCTATAATAGGATGCAATTTCCCTCACTTGAAGATCCCCTATAAACATCAAAGGATTCCACTTTATCTCATCTAGCACCACATAATTGTGTAAATAATATTCACACAACTGATCTTACTCCTCAAGTTTAGAATCAACAAAAGTATTAAGAATCTCAAAAAAATTGGTCATCCCAACTGATAATGTACTAATTAGCCTATTGAACTAAAAACATATAAATCTTTCTTGTAGAAATAATGCATATATCCTTGCTGGAGGCCTACATCTAATGATCTTTGCAACTTTTTCTGCCACTTCATCCACCCTGACTACTGATCTTCTTAACTCCATCTCTTTCTTTTCAAATTCCTTTGCATGTTCTTCAATCAAAATTTATTTTTTCTTCTTACATTTTTCTTTTTCCTATGAAAACTTGTTAATCACTCTCCATAGATGCTGGCCAAGTGACAAGGTGGTATGGTGAGTTGGAGTTCTAATGGAAGGAGGTTTTTGACCTAATATTGCTAGTTCTCCATCCCCAGTCTTAGTTATGGCCAATTGTGCCAATAAATCAAGTTTAGTACCATGGACATACGTTTGAAATTTCTCCTCCATTTCCTATATTTTTATTTCCTCTCCTTGTCCTTATTTTCATAGCTTTGTACTAACTCTTCCAAATGTTTGATTATGTCCAAGGTTTCTTGGAACTCCTTCCTAACATCTCTTTCCTCTATATACATTTCCTCTATTTCCATGAACTTGTCATTACCTCCCCCTTCATAGTCCTCATAGGTAAAACTATCTAGGGTTTCCTTTTGTATTTTCTTAGCAATAAACACATCTTCTGATTCTGAATCAAAAGTAGTAGACACATATATCTTTCTTTTTATCGGTATATTTACATTACTAAGGATATCTCCCTTCCCTTCAGAGTCTATCTCTACTATCATGACATCTTCTTCCTTCTGTTCTTTTCTCTTTTCCTCTTCTTAAGGTTTCTCTATATTTACCCTCATGACACCTTGTCTCTTTAATCTGCTAGAACATTAGGTGTAGGTGTTTCCTTCTTAACATTATTCTTTTCCTTTTTAACATGATTCTTCTTCTTCTTTATTTTAGAAGGTGTGGGGGATGTGGATGTACTACTTCTTCAACTCTTAGGTCTTTGTGATTTTGAAGAAGATGGGATTTCCTTAGCTACAAGTGACCTAGACTCTAGCTCATTATGTTCCTCATGCTCACCTTGGCTATAGGTAAGTCAAGTCATAGGTGAGACATGAGGGATTTCTCTTACAGGTTCATCTCATGGCTCTATAGTCTTAGGTACCACAAGTGCATCCAATAAACTATTAATATTTGTACACTCCTTAAAATCTTATCAGTTTACTTGTGGATACTGAATTCTAAAAATTATTCTTACCAATAAAGCAATCAAGTAGTGGTGTGATAGGGAAGTGTCACTTTGTTTCCTTTAATACTATTATGTCATTCTTTTCAATAGATTATAAAGAAAGTTTGGCACATTTACCAGATTATTGTGTTGAAGGTGATTGGCTAATTTATAATGTACTGTATACAAGAGATTTTTCCTACTGTCACATGTGAGATATATAACAATATAGGAAGCACAATTATCCCATAACCATGGAAGAGAGTCTCTTTGTACCTTGTGAAGATGCATCATATTCTCTCCTCATTCACATAATTCCTCTTTGGCTGCAACTACATCTACACATATTAGAAACTCTGCTCCAGTTCTTGGTAACCTAGTAACTTATGCTATGGAGACCTCAGATGCATCCACTATTAGTCCCTTCACCATTGATTAATCATACTCAAGTGTAGCTGCCAACCTTCTTGTCATATCACCATTGAATCATTTTAATTTCAAGAAATAATCAAGCTAGCCAACTCTGGTTAAAAAGAGTAAAACTATTGGATCTTCCAGAATTTGCTGATGAACTGATGGATCTCTCTTAATGGAATCACCTCCCATTATGAATTTCTTTCTTTTGATCAATATTTTTAACTCAATCTTGAAAATTTATCTCAACTCACTCCACCACCTTCAAAACCCTTCACCTTCCTCCTATTTCCTCATGTACTTTTTTTGCCATTCCAAAACTACAACTTCCCTTCTTAAGATTAACTTAATTTGAGCTCACAAATAAGTTTTAGGTTTGACTCTGGTTTGGGATTAGCTCAAATTCTAAGAATTGGGAATTTAGAAATTGGAAGTATTAGTAAAAAGTAGGTATAATTTTAGGAGGGTTTTGCATGTCACATCTATCTATTGCATTTGATTTGGATGACATATTTAAAAAAAAATGGCTGAGTTGTACCCCTCCCCCCAACTTAATGGTTGAAGTGACCTCACTTCACATTATGATTGGGAAGTGGTAAAATAAGAAATAATGGAAATTAATGGTATGAATATTTTTCATGCATGAATTAATATGAAAAAAATAATGAAATTTTAAAGAAATCTATGGTAATTATGATAATGCACCTTGTGTACCGATTGGAAGAGATAACTGATCATCGCAAGTGTAAACTGAAAAGATTGTATCTAGATTCTGATTTGATGTGACTAGAAATAACTGTAGGTGAATGGATTGTGAGGTGGAGAAGGAAATTTGATGGGATATTGGATTAGACTGATAGTAGTTGGTGATGTGACAACTCAAACATTTAAAATTTGAATTGGCAGTTGAAAATTATAGAATCATGTTGCAAGTACTTATTATGAGGAGATTGATATTGCATGTGAGTATTTTGAGGTGAATGCGTGTGAATTGTAGTTAATGTGGTGCCAAGTGATTTGAATTTTATTTTCTTCTCCCAAACAACGCTATGGGTACCTTCGACAATGAGACCCATTCTAAATGTTGACAACTATTATGCTACAGGTCCCTATGACATCACAACCCTTCTTGAATGTGTATTAAAAACAAGTCCCCCTAGAGAAAATATAAGCATCATTATAACTATGTTGTGTGCTTGTGAGATAAAGTAAGAAATTAATTCTGAGTGATCTCAGGGATTGAGTTGTGTAGCTCAATCCCTAGGTCACCTTAAGTACTTGGTATGTCATGCATTGCTAAGATGTCATTGTTGGTGTCTAAACTTGTATCTGCATTGTTGTGAGCACCATATTTCTAAAACAAGGAGAAGATAAAATCATCTTTCTGTAATGGCTTCTTATATAGCTTCAATCTATGGCCATTAACAAGAAGATAAAATCTAATCACATCTATGGTGTGTAACTTGGTTGCACCATTAGGATAGACATGACTGAATTCATAGGGTCCCAAATTTCTAGATTGGAGTTTCCCTTTGAATTCTTTGTACCTTAAACCATATAATAATTCCCAATCCCCTGAATGAAACTCCTTTGTTTTAATATACTGGTAATGCCATTTCATCCTTTGTTGTTGTACTACGTCAATGTGATGGATTGATTCCATTCTGATTTCATCCAATGAATTAAGTTATGCAACCTCTCCTTTTGAGCTTTTGTTAGGTCTATTTCTAGTTCCACTATTGTCCTTAATGATTTATGTTTAAAATCATTTAGAAGGATTGTTGTTTTACCATACACTAACTCATAGGGTGTAAAACCAGGTTTTTTTCTAGGTTGTTCTATATGCCCATAGGTAACCCTGCAACCAAATATTTCCTATGTAGTTGCACTATCTTGGTAAGAATACTTTCAATTTATTTATTAGTAACCTCACCTAACCATTAGCCTGAGGGTGGTAAGGTGTTCACTTATTATGCCTGATTTGGTATTCTACAACCAGTTTGGTGATGAGGTCAAAAGTAAACTATGGACCCTGATCAGTGACTATTTCCCTAGGTACTCCATACCTAGTGAATATATCCTCATACAAGAATTTATCCACATTTCCATCTTGGGTAAACTGTAGCACCTTTACTTATACATGTTATCTACTAAAATTCCACCTTGTTGAATATGAAATTCAACATTTCAGTGTAACATGGGAAGACCTCTAAAGTTGTGGGTTACTTGTAGGCAGAGGTCAACCTCTGGAGAAGGCCAGCTTCCTATGGTGTCACCTAAACCTACTGATTCTACAGAGGGAAAGAGTAAAAAGATAACATAAAATTAAATAATCTATCTCTATGGTGATGCACCTAATTGAAATAAGATAATGAAAACCAGAAATTCAATACTTGACATCAACCAGTAAGAAGTGAATATGTACAGTCCATTACAGTGTATTCTTGCACAAGTATTTCACTAAAAGGCCTTAACACAAAAACCAACTCAAGGAAGGTAAAATTCACAATCAAGAAGTAAAAATGCACCCTTTTGATACAATTAGTGACTTGCTCAAACACACTATTTGTAGAAGGTATAAATTAAGAGATAAAACCGTAAGGAAATTATGAAATCTTTCACAAATAGCTTGATCAAATCTTTACACATACAATAAATTGAAAAGAATGAAAAGACAAGTAATTCATCACCAGAACTAGCCAAGGTTTTTTCTGTATTCAATATCTCCAAAAGAGTTACAAAGAATACTCAATCTAAGAAAGGATTGCAAAAAACCACTAACTCCAAAAATTGCATAGCTAGAACTGAGTTACAAAATGAGTAAAAAAAAATGACTAAGTAGCCAAGGTCCACAACAAAAGCCATCCAAATAGGAACTAGAAGCTTCCAATCTCGAATGTCCTCAAAAATACAAAAATATAGGAACTGGATCTCCATGAAATGTGTTCTAAATGGGTGAAAAGGTCAACTTTGACCATGTCTAAGGTGATGACTCAAGAAACAACCCCCAAAACACTCAAAACTTGGTCAAAAGAGGCCTTTTTTTCCCTCCAACAAGAATGACTCACCTCCTAGATGTTCTCCACTTGCAATAAAATAATTCAACTACCTCTCCCTCATCAACCAAGTCACTATATTTGCATTAAAGGGTTAACAATATGAGTTAAAGGTTTATAACAACACCTCACAACTCATTTGTTACACAATACTACTCATGCAAAAATAAATCTCCAACCCATCTCAGTTGAACATGAGGGAAAAATAAAAATTCAAAACCAATCCAAGGTGGCATCCACATGTCCAAAGATCCTCCAAATAGAAATACACCTCACCTTTGGTGACAAGGCATCAATAAATCAAACACAAGACATCTTCAAAACATTGGATATGCTTACCATTCACCAAGGCTGCGGCCATACAATACTTGGCACCACATTTAAATAAATAAAGTGATAAAAAATCACTTAAATGAAGTAGATGATAACATAGGGTTCTTAACCCTAACCTAAAGGCATTTAATGATTGTTATCCTTATTTCATTTCGAAGCTTCTGGAAAGAGCGTCACCACAAGGGTTTTGAGGATCTTCAATGACAGGTTCTGGAACAACAGATAGCACAAAGGCTCCTCCTCCTATGCATTTTCTTGAAAAATCTCAACCTTCAAGAGCTCTGGTAAGTTATTTTATTTCTTTTAGTTTAAAATCTGAAGAAAATGAGCTCGAAACGAGCTATCATTGCAAAAAATAAAGAATATATACTTAAATTTGTGCCTTTCTTGCGTTCATTCTCTTTGCATCCTCACATTGTATTTTTTTTGTCACGAACAGGTATTTTTGTAGGTATTAATTGTTTCTGGGATCTACCACAATAGAAAACCCGTGCCTCTATATTTTCATGACTATTCCGTAAGAAAACCATTTGGGTTTTCAAAACCCAATCCTCCATTTCTAGGTATAACGAGGGCTTCAATTTTACAAGCTTTGGCAGCAGAAGAGCTCACTATTATCCTTATTTCAGGTGCTTGATAGTTGAAAAAAATACCCATTTTGGGTCTCTTTTGATGTCGAGGGTTTCATTTTAGCTATAGTGTATCTTCATCTTTCTAGAAATGATGATAATTTTTTTATTTTTTTTGTATTTGGCTCGACTTTTCCACTTAGAATTATGTATTTAGCACTCTACAATTGCGTCGCCATCTTGGGTATTCTATCTTCATCCTGAACTCAACTCATACTTTGGAAGTTTGAAGCATAGTGACTATCATGTATTACATGCTGGTAGGAAACTTGACCTCAACAACATAAAAAAAACATAGTTGATCAAAAACCTATCCTCACAACAAGTCCTCCAATGGATTTTCTATAAATTACATGTCACTGTTATAGAATCTTTATGAGATGAAAAATTCAAAGTAATTGTCTTAATATGATGATCTATCATCTTTTACTTGAAAAATGATTTTCCATCTTACAATCACTCAATATCAATGCATTTTGTAGGAAAGATTTCTTGTTCATGTTATCTCAACTATTACTTGTAGATAATCATTGCACTATAGTTTGCACATTACCCCTGCTTATGCTTTTTTATTTTATGGCATGGTCACTGCCCCTATCACTGTCAAGCATTAATGTTGCATCCAGTCTGAATAAAAGGCTCTTCATCCATTCATAAACCATGCCACTATCTCATGAATACATGACTTCATTTGTCATTTCACAGTAATAAATGTCATCTCTCCCTTCACAACTGTTGACTGTCATCCATACTCACTACCATTTATGCTTATTTCCTATGCACATCTTCAACCATCCCTTTCTAACTTGAATGCATTATGACCAATACTAAAGGTCAATGTCCCATCCCTTGTGACCGTTCCATGCACCTCAATGCATCACCTTTGAGATAGAAAAATATGATTTCACCTCTGATATGATGAATATAAAAGCATATCATGAGAAGCGATATCAAACAACCTATTCCTATCAATAATTAACAATCTCCGCATTAACCACTTGAATATTTATCTCTGATAACCTGGCAGAGTCTTTTAAGATAATGAATAATTATTCTAGCATATGTATATTCAATCACTTCAAATAGTGTTCTCAATGTATCTAATTGCTACATTGGTAGGAAAGATAATTATTTCTTACAGAAGATGTAACAAGCTTTGAATTTCATGCTTTCCTTGGATTAAATTGATCAATAGATTCTTGCAATTTGTCTCATTCACTTGTTAACAAATTCACCCTTTCTTCTGATTTTCTTGAGCAGGTATATGTCATTTAAGATAGTGAAAAATAACTTCACTATCATATCTGATTATCTAATGTATACTTGCTTGAGTAGATCAAGAGGAGATGAATTATCTGATAAGTAATTTTCATTGCTATGAGATGAGCTCAACCCTTGTGGGAGCCACATTTACCCCACTCATTTGATCTAACAAAGACAAAGATATGGTTATATCCATAGCTACACATGAAGCAAACAAGTTAGAAATAAAATTCCTACCTTAAGTGTGTATAATGTTCTTCTATTTTGGCTTTTATGGACACTTAAGATAGGCATTACTAATGCACATAGGAATTAACATATGTATGTATGGGTAGATGTGCATGTTCAGAATGCAACCTTTCATTGCTTAGAACTTATTGTTCTAACTCATTTCTTTACCCAATGCAGGTAACGAAACACCAGACACTTAGGGTCCAATGAGCTATAGGGAGCAAGGCAAGGCAATTAGGAGCAGATTCATTTGTAGTACCAATCATTTAGGAAATGACTGGCTACCTTCTTTACATGTTCATTTTATTTTCAACATTTACTCATTCATGTACATTTTAGTTCTTATTTGTATCAAATGAATAAGTCAGTCTCATGACTTGTTGTGTGAGACACATGTATCTAATTTTATTCAATAAATATTACATTTTAAAAAAGATTGTAAAATCTTTTATGTTTCATTCACTTGTATGAATTTAATAATTTTGTATTCTTGTAATCTTGTAAAGTTGTTTCATTTGTATAATTGAATGTAATGTAGAAGGTTTAATAAAATGTACCATTCATTTTGAAACATAGATGGTTCTTCCTAATTGAGCCTATAGGTTAAAATCTGGTAACATTTTTGGCGACATCTGCTGGATGTTTTCCTGCTAAACATCAAAGATCAGTGGCCTAGACTCTTCTATTGGGCATGGAGTCATTAGGAAAACTCAGAAACATACCCATGACTTAGGGAAATAGACTCGAAACCTCTGTAGCTCAATGACAGTATGAAAGACACCTTGGCATTTATTGAAACAATAAAAATGCAAAAGGGAAACTATCTAATTGTGCTGATCAACACTTAGGGAAATGAAACTACAATTAAACATTAAACCTATCCTAACCTAAACTAACTAGCACAAAAGCTGGTCAAACAAAACCATTCACATGACGACTGAAATAACTTCCTTTTCTAAGCAATATGCAGTGATTTGCATGCATGATGGCAACTAAGTAAAAATAGGACATAGAGAAATACTCGACAAGATAATGAACTGCCTCTAAAAAGAGAAAAACAAGTTCACTTACCTCAATAAACTGATCATGTATATAGTTGTTCAAAGGAGGGTAAGTGAGTTGAGCATACTCTTGTTTAGCTGCAAGTACATCTTTGATGATATTTTTAGCTATACCTTCATGTGTAAGTGCATGATTGATCACTGTTGCTTCATCAGACTCCATCTGAGCTAAGTATCTGATTGGACAACCCTTTGAACAAATAAAACTTGGTCTTTCCTTGTTGGCTACCTCTCTTTCTTCTAGTTTCACATGGTTGTTCTGCTTCATAGCCAAGTCTGAGAGATAATCTGAATGCTCAAAAACAACAACATTACCTTCGCCTTGCATAATAAGTTGCCATTTTGACTTCTCCTCTATGGTGAGTGAGATATCCTCCTCCAATAGGGTGTCTAACAACTCATCAAAGCTATCAGATCTTGGAAGGGTCTTACAAATAGCTTGTTTAACCTCAAAAACCTTGTTATCATTCAAAGAAACACAGTCCAGCACAGGTTGCTCCTCTTTTTCGAAGGCAAGAAAGTGCTTAATTACTAAAGCAACCTCCTGAAAAAGGATTTCAACTAATAAATCAACTTCAAGCTCTGTCGTACAACAGAAAGGAAGTTTTTCTAACCAAACAAGATCTTGCAAATCAGGTCTGTGAGTGATTTCTTGATCTACGAGAATAGGCTCCTCCTTATCAAGACTGTGTTCCTCCTATTATTTCAGCATTTTTTCAAGTTTATGAACCTACTATTCTAGTTCACCATGATTATCAACTACTTCTAGCTGGTCTGTCTCTTTGTCATCCAATGTTGAACAAAATTGTTCAATAATATTTGTGCATACCTCCTCATAAAGCTCAAGATTAGCATCTTCATTCATAACGTATTCAAAAACATCAAAGCTCAAATCCTAGAAGAAGGTATTAGGTTTAGTTTCAGGCTCTTCATCCTGAGCTAAGCCTCCATTATCTTGTTGATTATCATTAATCAACAACTCATCAGTTGGTTTGATGTTTTCCTACTATGCTGGAACAACTATCTCACTATCTTGGAGAGCTTCTCTTTGTGTTAACTGATACTGCTCCAGAGCCATTTGCAATAGATTTGGAGTTCTAGTCTCTTCCATGGTGAGTAAGCTTGATTTAGTTTGATCAATGGTTTTCTCTTCTTTAGCTGCAACTCTATGCTTTTCAAGACCAACTCCAAATTGCCTTTTCTAAACCTCCTCATGTAGATTGCAATGATACTCTAAGTAAGTCTGACTTCTTTGTACCCAAGCCGACAAAAGCCCCATGTGTCCCTCCTTAGAAGATATCTCATGTTGAAGACATTATTCAAACTACATCCTTTGCATCCTCAACTCTTGATCATAAGAATAGGCCTGCTCAACCATTTCTTGTTGTAGATTAATAATATTTTTCTACTTCTTGATGTTCACCAACATCTTAGATAGGCATGCAAGAACCTTACAAATATCATTAATCTTCATGTCGTGAAGACCTTGACTTAGATCCCACAATGCACGGTCGACATATTGGATCAAATCCAGTACATTCTAGCAAGGGTACTCCTAGAGCTGATTATGTGGATAATCATTTGTAGGCTGATTTGAAGGCTCAACAAGGCTGAGTGGGTGGTATTCATAGTGGGTATGTTGGTTTTACTGAAAAAACATGGGATTTGAACTACAACTACCTGCATGCTCAGCTTGAAAAGGATGATAAGGATGTTGATAAGCAACATTCTCATGATATGGAGAGTAATAGAAGGAATTCTCATGAAAATTTGACATCTTTTTTCATTCAAAGAGTTGGATATTCAGAACTAACATACTCTTTTGAGACATAACAACACTTATGTTTGTGAAACCAAAAGATTTGAGCTTGGATTCACCAAGTGTTGTTCAAACTGCCTCCAAAGGCTGATAACATTAAGAAAAACACCAGTTTCTCAATATTGTGATGTAACAACAACATTGGTTTTCCACTAAACCAGAGTCTCAGAGTCACTAGGTGTGTATTTGAAATACCTCAAAAGGTAGAATTTAACTACTGTACACATCAAACAATAGCCAAAAATAAAAAAAATTGAACTGAAAACAAGTTCCAGTCCCATCGGGTGTGCCAAAATTGTTATCTACTAAAATTGCACAGTGTTGAATATAAAATTCAACATTTTAGTGTAACATGGGAAGATGTCTAACATTGTGGGTTACTTGTAGGAAGAGGTCAACCTCCAAAGAAGGTCGACTTCCTATGGTGTCACCTAAAACTACTGATTCTGCAGAGGGAAAGAGTAAAAATATAACATAAAATGAAATAATCTATCTCTATGGTGATGCACCTAATTGAAATAAGATAATGAAAAACAGAAATTTAACATTTGACATCAACCAGTAAGAAGTGAATATGTACAATCCATTATAGTGTATTCTTGCAAAAGTACTTCACTAAAAGGCCTGAACACAAAAACAAGCTCAAGGAAGGTAAACTTGACAATCAATAAGTAAAAATGCACCCTTTTGACACAATTAGTGACCTGCTTAAACAGACTATTTGTAGAAGGTATAAATTAAGAGATAAAATCATAAGGAAATTATGAAATCTTTCACAAATAGCTTGATCAAATCTTTACACATACACTAAACTGCAAAGAATGAAAATACAAGTAATTCATCACTAGAACTAGCCAAGGTTTTTTTTGTATTCAATATCTCCAAAAGAGTTACAAAGCATACTCAATATGAGAAAGGATTGCAGAAAACCACTAACTCCAAAAATTGCATAGCTAGAACTGAGTTACAAAATGAGTAAAAAAAAATGACTAAGTAGCCAAGCTCCACAACAAAAGCCATCCAAATAGGAACTAGAAGCTTCCAATCTCGAATGTCCTCAAAAATCCAAAAATATAGGAACTAGATCTCCATGAAATGTGTTCTAAATGGGTGAAAAGGTCAACTTTGACCATGTCTAACGTGATGACTCAAGAAATAACCCCCAAAACACTCAAAACTTGGTCAAAAGAGGCCTATATTTCCTCCAACAAGAATGGCTCACCTCCTAGATGTTCTCCACTTGCAATAAAATAATTCAACTACCTCTCCCTCATCAACCAAGTCACTATATTTGCATTAAAGGGTTAACAATATGAGTTAAAGGTTTATAACAACACCTCACAACTCATTTGTTACACAATAATACTCATGCAAAAATAAATCTCCAACCCATCTCAGTCGACCATGAGGGAAAAATAAAAATTCAAAACCACTCCAAGGTGGCATCCACATGTCCAAAGATCCTCCAAATAGAAATACACCTCACCTTTGGTGACAAGGCATCAATAAATCAAACACAAGACATCTTCAAAATGTTGGATATGCTTACCATTCACCAAGGCCACAGCCATACAATACTTGGTGCCACATTTAAATAAATAAATTGATAAACTTAAGGCATTGAATGATTGTTATCCTTATTTCATTTTGAAGCTTCTCGAAAGAGCGTCGCCACAGGGGTTTCGAGGGTCTTCAATGGCAGGTTCTGGAACAACAATGAGCACAAAGGCTCCTCCTCCTACACATTTTCTTGATAGATCTCAGCCTTCAAGATCTTTGGTAAGTTATTTTATTTCTTTTAGTTTAAAATTTGAAGAAAACGAGCTCAAAACGAGCTATCACTGCAAAAAAGAAAGAATATATACTTAAATTTGTGCCTTTCTTGCATTCATTCTCTTTGCATCCTCGCATTGTATTTTTTTGTTATGGCTATGTATTTCTGCAGGTATTAATTGTTTCTAGGATCTACCACAATAGAAAACCTACGCCTCTACATTTTCATGGCTATTCCGTAAGAAAACCTTCGGGTATTTAAAACCCAATGCTCCATTTCTAGGTATAACGAGGGCTTCAATTTTACAAGCTCTGGCAGTGGAAGAGCTCACTATTATCCTCATTTCAGGTGCTCGATAGTTGGAAACAATACCCATTTTGGGTCTCTTTTGATGTCGAGGGTTTCATTTTAGCTATAGTGTATCTTCATCTTTCTAGAAATAATGATAAAATTTTGTTTTTTTTATATTTGGCTCGACTTTTCCACTTAGAATTTTGTATTTAGCACTCTACAATTGCATCGCCATCCTGGGTATTCTATCTTCATCCTAAACTCAACTCGGACTCTAGAATTTTGAACCATAGTGATTGTCATGTATTACATGCTGGTAGGAAACTTGACCTCAACAACATAAAAAAATCACATTTGATCAGAAACCTATCCTCACAACAAGTCCTCCAATGACTTTTCTGTAAATTACGTGTCACCGTTATAGAATCTTTATGAGATGTAAAATTCAAATTAATTGTCTTAATATGATGATCTATCATCTTTTACTTGAAAAATAATTTGCCATCTTACAATCACTCAATATCAATTCATTTTGTAGGCAAGATTTGTTGTTCACGTTATGTCAACTGTTACTTGTAGATAATGATTGCACTATAGTCTGGAAATTACCCTTGCTGATGTTTTTTTATTTTATGGCATGGTCTCTGCCCCTATCACTGTCAAGCATTAATGTTGCATCCAGTCTGAACAAAAGGCTCTTCATCCATTCATAAACCATGCCATTATCTCATGAACACATGACTGCATTTGTCATTTCACAGTAATAAATGTCATCTTTCCCTTCACAGTTGTTGACTGTCATACATACTCACTGCCATTTATGCTTATTTCCTATGCACATCTTCAACCATCCCTTACTAACTTGAATGCATTTTGACCAATACTAAAGGTCATTGTCCCATCCCTTGTGACCATTCAATGCACCTCAATGCACCACTTTTGACATAGAAAAATGTGATTTCACCTCTGATATGATGAATATGAAAGCATATAATGAGAAGCGATATCAAACAACATATTCCTATCAGTAATTAACAACCTCTACATTAACTTCACTTGAATATTTATCTCTGATAACCTGGCAGATTCTTTTAAGATAATGAATAGTTGTTCTAGCATATGTATATTCAGTCACTTCAAACAGTGTTCTCAATGTATCTAATTGCTACATTGGTAGGAAAGATAATTATATCTTACAAAAGATGTAACAAGATTTGAATTTCATGCTTTCCTTGGATTTAATTGATCAATAGATTCTTGCAATTTGTCTCATTCACCTATTAACAAATTCACCCTTTCTTCTGATTTTCTTGAGCAGGTATATGTCATTTAAGATAGTGAAAAATAACTTCACTATCATATCTTATTATCCGATGTATACTTGCTTGAGTAGATCCAGAGGAGATGAATTATTTGATAAGTAATTTTCATTGCTATGAGATGAGCTCAACCCTTGTGGGAGCCACATTTACCCCACTCATTTGATCTGACAAAGACAAAGATATGATTATACCTATAGCTACACATGAAGTAAACAAGTTAGAAATAAAATTCCTACCTTAAGTGTGTATAATGTTCTATTTTGGCTTTTATGGACACTTAATATATGCATTACATTTGATGCACATAGGAATTAACATATGTATGTATGGGTAGATGTGCATGTTCAAAATGCAACCTTTCATTTCTTAGAACTTACTGTTCTAACTCATTTCTTTACCCAATGCAGGTAACCAGACACTAGGCACCTAGGGGCTAAGGAGCTATAGGGAGCAAGGCAAGGCAATCAAGAGAAGATTCATTTGTAGTACCAGTCATTCAGGCAATGATTGGCTATCTTCTTTACATGTTCATTTTCTTTTCAACATTTACTCATTCATGTATATTTTAGTTCTTATTTGTATCAAATGAATAAGTCAGTCTCATGACTTGTTGTGTGAGACACATGTATCTAATTTTATTAAATAAAGATTACATTTTCAAAAAGATTGTAAAATATTTTATGTTTCATTCACTTGTATGAATCTAATAATTGTGTATTCTTGTAATCTTGTAAAGTTGTTTCATTTGTATAACTGAATGTAACATAGAAGGTTTAATAAAATGTACCATTCATTTTGAAACATAGATGGCTCTTCCTGATTGAGCCTGTAGGTGAAAATTTGGTAACAATACCCATTTAGTCAAATAATTAGTACAAACAAGAATGCATTCCTTATTGTTGGGCATACGTGAGATTGGTCCAATAAAGTCTAGACCCCATTTTTTAAAAGGAGCAAGTGTTAACTGAGGTTATAATGGAATTTCATCACTTCTTGTTGGTTTACCCATCATTTGGCACCTATCATAGCTTCTTTTATATTTAACATAATCCTTGTGTAAAATTGTCCAATAATAACCATTTGTGAGGATTTTAAACACTATTCTTCTTTCAACAAAATGACCTCCACATGGTTCATCATGGTAAGCCTTCATGATATCAAAGATTTCATCTTCCCTTATACATCTTCTCATGATGTTGTCAAGGATAGTGTAAAATAGACAACCTAATATCCAAGAGTATGGAAAACATTTATGTAGCAACTGTCTCTTTTCCCTTGAAGAAAAGTGTGGTGGAATTTTCCCTATTACCAAATAATTAACAATGTCAGCATATCAAGGAATATGTACATTTAAAGAAAATAAGTGTTCATTTGGGAATGAATCATCCACCACTCCTTCAGCTGATTGTGTTGGCAATATTGACATGAAATATTCCACTACATTAGCTTTACCGGGTTTTTCCACTATGTTAATATCAAATTCTTGTAGAAGAATTAGCCATCTAACTAATCTACCTCCTACTACAAGTTTGTTCATAAGATATTTGATAGAAGTGTGGTCTGTATGAACAAAAACTGAATAACCAGTGATATAATGCTTGAATTTATTGATGACATATACTACTTCCAACATCTCTTTTTCTATTATAGTATAATTCAACTTTACTCCTTAGATATTCTTACTAATGTAATAAATTGCATACTCTTTGTTAGCTTCTTTTTTACCCAAAACTGCTCCAATAGAAAAATTTGAAGCATCTATATGTATATGAAAATGTAAGGTCCAATTTAAGCCCGTCAAAATAGGTGCTTGATTCAAGGCTTCCTTCATCTCTCCAAATGAGTGTTGGTACTCTAATATCCATTTAAATTTAATGTCGTTACTCAGCAAAACAAGTAATGGTGCAACAATGTTTCTAAAATCTTTAATAAACCTCTTGTAGTAGTTTGCATGGCCAAGGAAACTTATGATATCTCTTTGCTTTTGTGGAATAGGTAAGGTAGAAATAATTTCTATTTTATGTGGATAAACTTGAACCTCTTCACCAGATATAAAGTGCCCTAACACAGTGTCCTATGTCATCATATAAAGCACTTTTCATTGTTTGAGTGACAAGTTGTGTTCTTTACATCTTTTCAATACCTTTTCTAGATTACTACGGGCTTCCTCTTAAGTCTCTCCATATGTGGTGAAATCATCCATATATATCTCCATACAATCATGAGAATAATTAGAAAAGATGTTGAACATTTCCCTTTGAAAAGTATTTGGAGTGTTGCATAAACCAAAGGAAAAAACAAAGTAGGCATAAGTACCCCAAGGATAGGTGAATGTAGTTTTTTCCTAAAGCTTCTGGATAATTTTTTATCTAATTGTAGCCATTGAAACCATCTAGGAATCAATAGTACACAACAAAAATATATGAATAAATAAACTACTAAAAATTGGATATAAATGACTAATTTTAGTCACGTGACTATTAGTGGTTTATTTGTAGTCATTTATAACACCACCAAATTTATGACTAAAATATTTTAGTCATTTATTTAGTCATTGATTTGGTCATTGATTTAGTCATTGATTTAGTCGTTAATTTAGTCATTTATTTAGTCATGGTAGCATGATTTATTTAGTCATATATTTAGTCATTAATTTAGTCATTGATTGTTGTTAATTGGTCATTTATTTAGTCATGGTAGTCATTTATTTAGATATTACTTTAGGCATATATTTAGTCATTACTTTAGTCATATATTTAGTCATTAATTTAGTCATATATTTAGTCATTAATTTATTCATTAATTTAGTCATGTATCTAGTCATTATTTAGTCATATATTTAGTCATTACAAATCAAATCTAACTTAATCGATCCTCACAAATTTATGCATATAAACTTCAAGTATCATAGATATTAAAATGTTAAAAAGAACCATGAAATGAAGAATAAAATTATTGAACAAATATGATTGATCAAACACAAACATAAAAATATTACAAATCAAGAGGAGCCACAACACAATATTTATGAGTGGAGAAAACACCACTCTAAAAATTTACTTCATTAAGCCTCATTGGAAAATAAAAATCTCATTGGTTACATTCAATGTCTCAGTGACACTTTACAACTTACAAACACTATATAAATAGAATAATCCTATTTTCATATACTTATACTATTTTCCCCTTTCTTAACTACAATCCTTTTGGAAGGGCAACAACCTCCTATAGGGTCGATAGGGGCTCGACCCATTTAATCCCCTTGAAAATCCACAAATTTCCCACTGCCATTGATTTCGGCTCCTCCAAACTCTTCCTCGCTGGTATTCACCTTTCACTTCTCCAATTTGGAGCTACAACCTGAAAATAAGGTTTCAAAATTTGCACATCAAAAACTCAAAAAAGTCAAATAATACAAAGGATAAAATTCAAACATTTTCTTTTCCTCTTCCAAATATGACACCCTAAAATTCGGCGCTAGATATAATGTTTCCTAGTTATCTCTTACAATTTTTAAAAAGATGAATTCATGCAAGACAATAAATAAATAAACAATATTCAATTAGTGATATACAACTGCCTTATTCCTGAACAACTGATCAATATCTTGATTATTGATTGTAAATTTATAATTGATACACTTGAAAGTGTCCTTCTTGCCTATGTGTGAATTGGATCTTTGGATGAGGATATGAACATACATCAAAAGAATATTTGGAAGTAGATTTTTATCAGATATTGTAGTTGCAAGTTCCACTAATTATAATAAAGATAAATAGTTTTACCTTTCTGCATCAACTAATGCAATTTTGATAAATTTTAGAGGATCGACAATGCTAGCCTTTATCATATCAACATAATCACTTGCAAGTTGCAACACAACATTAAACTTATTAATTAGACTCAACATCTAAGAAAGAAAAAGAAACTTCAAACATTATCAATTTAGTAAAAAAATAATCAATTTCAAAGATCAAAGTAGCCAATGCTTCACTCTCTACATCCTCTGCTACAATCAAAAGAGGCCTTTGTTTCTATGATAAATGCAAAAATAAATTATATTATTTGTCAAAATTTATCACTATGTACTTATTAACTCAAGATCATTCAAATTGTCAAACTAATTGACATAACTACCTAATTTCTTTCTATCGCATACACTTTGGGTATACAAGATCATTGAGAATCCCAATTATTGAACTATGAAATTCAGCAACACGACAAAATTATTGATGCAAGAGCTAGGTGGTTTTGAAAAAAAAAAACACGTCTCAACTTGATTCAAATAGGGATTTGAATCTCAAACCTAAACTTGGGTGCAACTTACACAATTGGCTACACTTTCTAGTAGGTCCGTAGACCTATTTTATCAACTTTACACACCAATAACTTACTTAATCACCCAAATATTGACACTTTCAAACACCCATTATTCCGAACTCAAACATACTACACAACTTCAATAGGTTCTTTTGGAACAAACACTTCAAACTAGCTCTTTTTTGCTATCCTAGACCCCAAAATAGGCCTATTTTACAAAGAGACTCATATTTAAACTCTTCCAAAACCTGAAATTTTGATGGGGAAGAATTAACTAGTCACCCAAACTACAAAATCCACAATTAGTTTTGGAGGATACGCTTCCCAAGACACTATTTCACTAAACCCTCATTTTGAGCCATTTTCATGAGGTTTTTATGGAAATCAATGTTCCCAAGCTTCCCACTCTCTAAAATCTCTTCAAACATGACTATTTAAGCCTGAAAAAAATTAATAACCTTAAACTTTTCTTCCCCCAAGTTTCATAGACATTCACTTACTAAAACCACCATATTTCACCTAAAACCACTCATTTTTTCCATGCATGGCAACACACAAAGTCGCCTACAAAACCTTCTGAGATCTTGCAAAATCACAAAGCACATTTTAAGACATATTAAAAACTACCATGTCCATTCCATTGAGCTACAATTGATACAATAGATATAATGGCCATTTTTACAATATGAAGGCCTTAAAACCCTTAAATCTGGTTATAGACCCGCAGGCAATCTTTTTGCTCTCAGATGTGTAAATATCAATGAATCTTCACAAGAATGGAACCAAAATAACCTTATTTATGTCCTTCACCAGATCAAGTTGACCTCTAAGCAATAAGCACATGTACGACTTTGTACAAAGTCAGGAAAAGTGCAGATTTTAGTGTAAAATACAAAAATTTCAAGCAAGAACAGAGTTTTTCATTGAAGTTTTCAATATTATTCCTATCTCTTCTATTACAAATGACTACAAGGCCTTTAAAAATTCATTAAAAATATTTACCCTGCAAAAATCCCACTAACTCCATCGATTACATTATGGAGACCCACTATCTATACCTGAAACATGCAAACTAGCTAGCAATAAATGCAAGATTTTACATGCTTTACAATTTTAGCACTAATGACCCCACTAACCTCCCAATAAACCAAAAATATTACATGATGGAAATTATGGCCTTATTCCAGCCCTTGAACTACTTTGACCCATGCAATTCCTAAAAAAGTGCATTTTTCAACTTTTGGCAATTTTGTAATTTTACATAAATAATGATAAATACTTTGTGATTGTCAAGAATCATAAGCATGTGGTATTT
Organism: Sequoiadendron giganteum; assembly: GCA_007115665.2. NCBI lineage: Eukaryota > Viridiplantae > Streptophyta > Pinopsida > Cupressales > Cupressaceae > Sequoiadendron > Sequoiadendron giganteum. The sequence continues at coordinate 396,183,166 of CM021104.1, read as the reverse complement.
TAAAATAATATGAAGAAGAAAAATAGAACTATGTATATACAAGATTGATATGAAAGAAAGCTTGCTTTAGTGTTTCTCTGGAAAGACCATTGTTACATGCATATAAAATGGAGAAAGATGAAACTAAGTATATACAAGATGGATAGGAAAGAAAGAAAGCTTACTTAAGTGTTCCTCTAGAAACACCATTGTTACATGTATTCTATTGGTAACTAATTTTTCAGCACATTCCATTCCTATGTATCCACCACCAATTACAATAGCCTCGACACTAATGCATGAGGCCATAACATTCACAAGTTTGGTTGCATCATTTAAAGCTCACAAATAGCATATATTTTAAGCATCTAATCCATTTACTCCAAATTCCTCAAGCTTCAAAACCTAGATGAAAACATCAATTGACATGAGTACAACTTAATCAGCTCTGCAATCAAGCTCATTACCTCATCATTCCCATTTGGGTGTCTTTGAAACCAATTGACATTCAAAACTTGCAACATCAACAATCATAATCAACAACTCAACCAATCAAAACCAAGCATAACCTAAGTAAATTAACAACTCGGTCAATCAACTTTTTGATAGTCCAAAGACATGTTTGTATACCAAAACTATATGTAGTGCAAAACTATCAAACAATACAAATGAATCAAGTATAAACTAAGCAATCCTTTTGCTAAAGTCAAAGGCACAAGTGTATTACATACATAACCTTTGAACAAGCATTTTATAAGCATTTTATTTAACTTAATAGACACAAACGTAGACATACATATATAATATATGCTTTGCTAACAGAGGGACCCAGATTGTCATACCAAATATTGTTGAAACACATATCTTGCAAGACCATAGTGTAATAGTTTAGGTGTAAAGCCAGATTCCACAACCTTTGCCAACATACTCCCTACCTATAATAAAATGGGAGCTTTGGATAGGGTATGTACATCCATCAAAGCATAACAAAATGTGCATTTCGGTCAGATATTATGGTTGGAAATTCTCTGGTAGATATGCATGTAAAATGTGGAAGCACAGGCAAGGCACATTAACTATTTGACAAAATGCCTCAAAGAGATGTCATCTCATGGAATGCAATGATTGCAGGTTTTGCAGAAAATTGTTTGTTGAAAAGGATTTTGAAACTTTCAAATGAATGCAATTGGCAGGTATAAAGCCAATTTTTTTGCCAGAGTCCTCCCTAACTATGCCAAAATGGGAGCTTTGGGACAAGCTATGAACATGCACCAAAGCATAATGGTAAGGGAATTTTTGTCAGATGTTATAGTTGGATATGATCTGGTAGACATATATGAAAGATGTGGAATCATAGACAAAATACCTGAATTGTTTGATAGAATTCCTCAAAGAGATGTCATCTCATGGAATGAAATGATTGATTGCAGAATGTGCAAAAAATGGATTTTGCAAGGAACCTCTCAAAATCTTTGAATTAATTAAACACTCTGGAAAAAATAGAAAAGGCTCAAACTTGGCAAATCAATTTCTAAACAATGGTGGATCTCATGTATTTTTTGCTTGATAGGCTGACTAGGTATGTTTTAAAAATAATTATGTAGGTTTCATAGATTACTCCTCCCAATTCACCATGCAATGTATGTCAGCTATATATAGGTGAGAGACCAAGATTTAAAATTTGCCAACAGCTTCTAGAAAGAACTAATTGAACTTGGTAGTACCTTCTTGACTCCAAAGTACAAGTTATTGCCCTCCAATGGGCAAGCAAGCAAAAATAGTAAATAGATATTTGTAGGGATTTAGCAAAATTTTATTTCCATTAAGTCTCATTTCAGAGAGAGCAAGAAAGTGGATGTACAGAATTTGGGCCTTTAAATCCTAGGAAAAAGCAGACAACAAAGGGGATGATTGTACCAAAAAAAATATATAAAATGGAAAACTTACAAACTAGATAATTTTAACAGTAACAGGTTTGATGTAATACTAATCACTTATTTGATCATTAATAGAATATTTTACTCAATGTTTGGATTTTTATCTGATGGTTTTACTTTTGACCATTGAAGATGAAAATTGAATGAATTAATTTGTTGACATATGTTTAAAAAATAAGTTATCTCAGTACCCTCCCTGTTTGTAAATTTATATACAATTCAATGCTTGTAACAAATTAATTAGCCTTATATTTGAGCTTCTCAATTAATAATCTCACTTTACTTTTAATACTCCATAAACCTCTTAACAAACTTTTTTTTTTTTATTCATCTAAAACCTTACAATGATCTATTATTATTACCAAACTTCTTTTCTGTGATGATGTGAGATAACTCACTTAGACATAGGGCAAAATCTTCTAAAGTGTTCACACAGTTCATCCATAAAATATTTAGCAAACCCACTTGTTAGTGCTTGTCTCTACTTTGACAGCTACAGTGGTTCATGGAACCAATTTTATAGAATAATCAAACTAAAGCAAGCTCACAAACTCAAGTTTTATTAGCTATGTGGATTGTGGAGGCACTTGGTTTGGGTTGCTCATTAATATTCTTGTTCATCTTTTATGAAGTGTGTTGTGCTCATACTTTTCACTGCCTCAGGTCATCATATAGCTACTAATATCAAGTCTCTCTTATGACATCCATGAATTTGATTGTTGTAATAAATTCTCAAATGCCACCTAGTTCAAGTATGGACATAATCTAGAACTTAACATTTGCATAATGGACAGGCTTGCAAGAAAATATATCTTTCTGAATGAATCTTTTGAAAACATATCTATTTAAGAGTCTTGGCATGGATGGGTATATGTATTGTCCATTAAAATAATTATTTCACTTTTGTAGAGTGTATTTTGAAGTGTCATTTCTACTTGGGTTTCAAAAGTTGGCAGATTTTTTTGTCATGTATAAAGTAGCTATACTGAGCACACACAAACATTGGCCCATCATTGGAACCACCACCCAAGTACCAGTGACAAGCACAAACTCCACCGACGACATCCCCATTGGACCATTGCGGGAACATGAGACCTAGTTCCGTGGATGGCCTAACGAAGCATATCGGGGAGAAAATTGATTATCAGTGGGAGTGAAGCATTAGTTTCGTTGATCATCCGACAACCCTTATTGAATTACAATTTACATATATAGTTGATCATTAGGTGTGCATGGTTGACCTCTGTGCCTATATTGGCTATATTGAGGACACCCTAAACATTATTACTAAGATGCTAGTTAAATTTGTGGTATATGTGGATCATATATGAATATAGGTTGAGTATTTCCAGCAACACTTCTTTTTTAGTTGGATCCTAAAAATGTTGCAACTTATGTTCTTCTCTAAAACATTTGTACGAGGTTCAAATAGTAAAGATATTGATGAAAGATAGAGGAATTAAAAAGATACTTGGATGTATTTGGATTGAAGGTCATAAACTGGTACATGTAGCTTGGGATGGTGTGTGTATCTTTGGTTAACAGAGATAAAATGGTACCAAAGCAGTGAAATGAGTGTGTGTGTGTGTATATCAAAACTGCTTTTTGAAAAACCTAGAAAACAGCATGTTGAAAGATGTAGGACATGATTGCTTGGGATTGATTGTGGGTCTTTCAAGTGTAATGCTACTATGACAAAAGTATAAATAGAATTCCATTACTTGGGATTAAATTAAGTAAAAATTGGGAAAAAAAAAAAAACTCAAAAACACTGAAATATTCATTAAAGCATGGAAAAAAACACGTTTTTTGTTATTTCATGCCAAATAAAGTGTGCAGAGAGAGATTTAATAGTAAAATTATTGCTTTATGTGGTTCATGCCTCCATTTTCAATACTTAGGTTTAGAATTAGATCACATGTTAGGCTCCCTATAAAATAAACTAGGGATACTACCTCTAAAGCCTTACATAAACAAGCATAAAATCAAAATTACAATATTATAAAGGTAAAATATTTAAATTTCACTACACTTCTTGTGATTTCTCAGGGAAGCTTGAATGCTAAGTGTTGAACTCGGAAAGAAGTTTGACTCCATTTGGCTATATAATTAAACTAAAGCTTTTCCATCTAGCACAAGCCCAATACAATTTTTATTTTTAATCTGGCAGCAAGAACCCCCAGCAAGGTCAAGAAGCAGTATCCCTCACATGGTCTGGGTGGACTGCCCCAAGCATGTTCCCTGTTGCAATCCAAAACAAGGTTGAGAGACTGAGTCCCCATCGCTGAACCCAAATTAAGGCCTTCTAGGCCACATAAACCTTCATGGTGCATGCCCTTTTTATAATTTTACTGCTTTTAACCAAGCTGTAGATCCTTCAAAAAACTGAGATTGCTGAGACCAAAGGAACGGCAATTTGAATTTAATAAATGGAATTAACTGATTCTCACAAATTTTGCCCAATTTTTAAAATACAAATTTGAATCTTTGATGTGCACCTGTGCTATGAGAAAATCCAAATCTATGAAGTTAAAATGAGGGAAATTTTGAACAAAAGAAAGGGTCTCTATAGACAAAAATAAAAATAGTTTAATCCCTGATTTAATTGTACTTAATCAGGGATTGTATTGCACTTGAATTGTGTCTCAAAATCATGCGACATTTCTTTTTAAATCTGATGATCCACTCTGTATGGAATTGTGTCTGTGTTGAGTTCATCAGCTGTTCAGGTGTTTACAGTCTTACAAATCTGCACCTATGCAACATTGGCAATTCATGTGAACTAAGAATTGAAGTGATTATAAATCTGCAACAGAGCAGAAGGTAGACATAATGTGTCATGAAAGTAAATTCATTTCCCTAATCCAATAATAGGAGTGCAAGACAGGTTTGGGGTCTCTTGTCGAGGTGCTTGAGAATTAAAATAAAGAACCAACTTCAATGAACAGAAAATGGTTTGGACAGTATATCAGTTCCCTCATATCGTTTGTATTCATTCCCTATTATGAAAGAGAGAACTGCTCAACAAAATCTACATTTGTTTAGCTCCACTTGATTTCAGGTTTTGTGTGTCTTTATTTGTTTGCTTTGCTGCATAGTTTTTGTCTTCTATTACTTTTGTTTTTATTCAATTTTTAATTTTTTGTCTTTGGTAAGATTTAATACATTAAATTTTAAAATATGATGATTGTTTTATTTTTTATATTAAAATTCAATACATGAAATTTCAATATTTTAAAATATTTAATTTAGATTTTTAATTATTGATATATTTACAATTATTTAAATTAAAGTTTCAGTATTTTAAATTTAATAAAATATTATTTATTTATCATATTAAAAAAATTGTAAAATAATTAGTCAAATTTGATCACAATTTGTTTTGGTGAATTTTATCTTTGCTGAATTTGATCCATATCACAACCTTGTGACATAGTACCCATGTATTCAATAACTTAGATATTTTGAAATTGAACAAAAGAGAATTTATAGGTAAATCTTGTCTCTTCACAATTCTTATATGTGTTTCTTTGGTGTTTTGGGTTGCTGTGCATGTTGTTTTAGCTTATTGTGCTTGTCCTTTTGAATCACAGTAATGTTAGGCTGGTTGTAGCCATGAATTAGTAAATATAAATCCTACTAGGAGGATGGTAATGCAAATCAACTAGCAATTACCTATAAGATTTGATAATGACCTCCAATCCTAGGGCATTATCGATTCTTATATTGACCATTCAGTGGTGATTGAGAATGCTATTGGCTCTTATGGCCTGAGCTTTACTACAAATGTATGACTATGTTGGTTTCTTATGGCCTGAGCTTTATTACAAATGTCTGACTATGTTGTTTTCTAGCCTTGACCTCCAGCTCAAGTATTAGCTTACATCAGTTTTGTGCTTCGCTGAAAATTCTTTCCCTTGAATGGCCAATTGAACTTGGAATTAGATCATCTAGCTTGAAGTTTTACCTTTTTGGACTTACAACCTCTGGATTTTCTTGCATGTTCACACACTTACTGTTTTAGTGTTGTGTTTAGTTACTTTCCAAAACCTATGTTTCTTTCTACCTTAGCATTTTCCTACTGTAACTGTAGTCTACATCTATTTTTCAAATATTGATCTGATCTGGCTATTTTTGGAGATTAATATAACTTCAGTTTTTCATTTTAATTACATATCATTTAGCTCTCTCAAGCCTTTACCACTAAGGGAAGCATGTATATATTCAAGTTTTCTCTCAAAAAATAGAGGTTGGAAGAAATTAGGGAGGTCCCCTCCAGAAGTTTCACTTAAATTTTATGTTTTCCTACCCATTTTGCTCTCCACTCAAACAATCTCTTCCTCTAAGATCAAACTTCACATGTGAAATATAGCTTGTCAATCTGGAACAAAATCACCCAGCAGTGGTTCGAGTTTATTTTATCAACTGTTTCAGAAATCCCAACGGTTATTTTTCCTAACTGCCAGGAGCAGATTTGGGACAGCCAGGGCATGGCACTGCCATCCCACTACCCTGTGAAATCCACTCCCAGCAGTTGAGGGAAAAAAAACAGTCGGCATTTCTGAAACAGTTGATACAATAAACTATTTCAAAATGGTAATAGGTGACTTCATTCCAGTTCAACCCATCCAAGCTCCTGAACCCGCTACATTTCAATTCTGCAGCAGCATCCATATGCAAGGAACCCATTAATGTAGCTTTGTGGAATTAAAAACTACGAGCTTTGTTTTCCCAATGTTAGCCTCCAGCAGCTCAGATTCACAGAGGTTGCAAGTGCATCTATCAATGTGGCCTCTCTGGTCATGAGGAATGAGGACCAACATTGGTTTTTTGTCTTGATATTCTCACAAATACACTACTTGAGCTTAGCAATAATAAGGCAAAGATGATTGAGGATAGAGAGCACCTTGTTTCACTGCAATGATGTATCAAAATCTTCCATGAGATGTGCAAAACATACCAATCACTCATTTACTGCTGTAACTATGTAGAGAACCTTCATAGAAAACATCAGCCATTGAAATTGCTCCAAGCAGATATGCAGTGATTGTGGCAATAATAGACTTTCATATGGCAATGCTTTGTGTTCCGAATGATACTCCTCATTACAAGGTTGTTGTCATAAGCATGTTAATCAAAACAAAATCCTAACTAGCTACTAATCCTTGAATCAGAAGCCATTTCATTTTTGCACATGTTGCCATATGAGAATCCAGGATAATGCTGCAAAGCTAGGCCCAACTTATATCATAGACATAGATCTAAAGTTAGTTTGGCATTTCATATCGGCTGAATTACTGATAAAATATAATATAATGGCATTCCCTAATCTGTAATACTTAGGTTGGCCTGTAAAGGCCTAAAAACATTGATGTAGAATAAGACAATATGAATTATCCAATATGGTGAAAAGTAAAGGCAGACTTTATTAAAGATGATACTGATGGTTGAGGTAAAAGATTCCATGGTATACATCAAATCTCAAATTGTAAACGTTTAAATTTCCTTGCTTTATTCAGATGAGTTTAGAAGCAACTGCAAAGACCTTTCTGAGGTTATAAATGTTCTTTGGCATTGATTGAGACAGGCTTAAATTGAGTGGGTTGTTGGGGAAGTTAGAGGTTTAAGGCACATGAAAATTAAACAACCCAATCTGGGACGTTGGAAGTACATTCCTTCAATAATAATGTTGCCAGAAAGTCTTGGAAGATTTTCTCAAGAGGTGTGGAGGTTACAAGCTCATTTTTTATAGATGATAAAACCTTCATTTAATATTTTATGGAATCTCAAAAAATGCTACTACAATCATGCAATTACCAATTAGCTTCTTCACAGTTCTGCATAAAACAGACAATATTATTATATGGAAGCTCCTTTACCATCCAAAAAACATAAACAATTGCTTCAAGTTAAATTGCTGAGCAAGGGAAATTGACAACAAACATCACAGGCACTGAGCTTACTTCTCGATGATCTTCCTGAACACTTTGACTACACTGAAATAAGAAGGGCAGCAAATCTGGCCACTCCCCTGCTGGAACAGCATACTTTGCTACCACACTTACAACATTTGCACTTGCTCGCCTAACTGGTGGGCTGGAAAAATATCCGAAAAAGAAAAATCAAAAAAGGAAAGATTGAAATTATATAACAGATGAAAATACTCAGTAAAGAGTCATATAACTGACATATGTGAAACAGCAAATAATTATCCTATTCTTGTAACAAAGATAATAGAATATAGTATTTATTTATGCCACTTTCCTCAAAAAGAAAAAAGACCTTTGATTATGTTAAAAGAGGCCTAAAGTAGGCCTAAAGTAAATTCTTTATACAATATAGTATTTATTTATGCCACTTTCCTCAAAAAGAAAAAAGACCCTTTAATAATGTAAAAAGAGGCCTAAAGTAAATTCTTTATACAATATAGTATTTATTTATGCCACTTTCCTCAAAAAGAAAAAAAGACCCTTTAATAATGTTAAAAGAGACCTAAAGTAAATTCTTTATACAATGGCCATGCAAATTTAGAACTAAAATCCGTAGAAATGTATGGAAGGAGACAGAGAAGAATCATTTTTGTAATTTCTTTAACAGTAATCCAATCAATTATTTCTGTTGCTTCATTTATTGGGATCTTTGTGAAGAGTGAAATGACATCAAAATAATAACATTTCGGTGGCTATCCATTATTTGTTCCTTTATGAAATCAACAAATGACAAGAAGTTCTCAATGTAAGAGGAACTTTTCTCCTACGAAAGATCTAAATTTTTCAGCAAGATAGGAAGCCAATTGATATGATATGTCAGGAAGTTTATGTTATCAACATTCAGTCTTACCAGACCACCTTCATTACATATTTTTAGTTAATGATAGACTCTGTTTTATTTGATATTTCCTGCTTAGGCAAGAATCATTTCTTAATTGCTTCATCTAGAGATGTGTTCTTGAGTGCCTTATTTTTCACTACTTGTATAATCTTATTTAAGGGGTTTTTGGAAATCTTTCAATGGTGCCTACTGTTAGAATTTGTCATAAACAACAAAATCTACCTAGTATCTAATGCCAAT
>CM021104.1:396109501-396174079 GCA_007115665.2 Sequoiadendron giganteum | reverse complement strand
AAACTATTAATATTTGTACACTCCTTAAAATCTTATCAGTTTACTTGTGGATACTGAATTCTAAAAATTATTCTTACCAATAAAGCAATCAAGTAGTGGTGTGATAGGGAAGTGTCACTTTGTTTCCTTTAATACTATTATGTCATTCTTTTCAATAGATTATAAAGAAAGTTTGGCACATTTACCAGATTATTGTGTTGAAGGTGATTGGCTAATTTATAATGTACTGTATACAAGAGATTTTTCCTACTGTCACATGTGAGATATATAACAATATAGGAAGCACAATTATCCCATAACCATGGAAGAGAGTCTCTTTGTACCTTGTGAAGATGCATCATATTCTCTCCTCATTCACATAATTCCTCTTTGGCTGCAACTACATCTACACATATTAGAAACTCTGCTCCAGTTCTTGGTAACCTAGTAACTTATGCTATGGAGACCTCAGATGCATCCACTATTAGTCCCTTCACCATTGATTAATCATACTCAAGTGTAGCTGCCAACCTTCTTGTCATATCACCATTGAATCATTTTAATTTCAAGAAATAATCAAGCTAGCCAACTCTGGTTAAAAAGAGTAAAACTATTGGATCTTCCAGAATTTGCTGATGAACTGATGGATCTCTCTTAATGGAATCACCTCCCATTATGAATTTCTTTCTTTTGATCAATATTTTTAACTCAATCTTGAAAATTTATCTCAACTCACTCCACCACCTTCAAAACCCTTCACCTTCCTCCTATTTCCTCATGTACTTTTTTTGCCATTCCAAAACTACAACTTCCCTTCTTAAGATTAACTTAATTTGAGCTCACAAATAAGTTTTAGGTTTGACTCTGGTTTGGGATTAGCTCAAATTCTAAGAATTGGGAATTTAGAAATTGGAAGTATTAGTAAAAAGTAGGTATAATTTTAGGAGGGTTTTGCATGTCACATCTATCTATTGCATTTGATTTGGATGACATATTTAAAAAAAAATGGCTGAGTTGTACCCCTCCCCCCAACTTAATGGTTGAAGTGACCTCACTTCACATTATGATTGGGAAGTGGTAAAATAAGAAATAATGGAAATTAATGGTATGAATATTTTTCATGCATGAATTAATATGAAAAAAATAATGAAATTTTAAAGAAATCTATGGTAATTATGATAATGCACCTTGTGTACCGATTGGAAGAGATAACTGATCATCGCAAGTGTAAACTGAAAAGATTGTATCTAGATTCTGATTTGATGTGACTAGAAATAACTGTAGGTGAATGGATTGTGAGGTGGAGAAGGAAATTTGATGGGATATTGGATTAGACTGATAGTAGTTGGTGATGTGACAACTCAAACATTTAAAATTTGAATTGGCAGTTGAAAATTATAGAATCATGTTGCAAGTACTTATTATGAGGAGATTGATATTGCATGTGAGTATTTTGAGGTGAATGCGTGTGAATTGTAGTTAATGTGGTGCCAAGTGATTTGAATTTTATTTTCTTCTCCCAAACAACGCTATGGGTACCTTCGACAATGAGACCCATTCTAAATGTTGACAACTATTATGCTACAGGTCCCTATGACATCACAACCCTTCTTGAATGTGTATTAAAAACAAGTCCCCCTAGAGAAAATATAAGCATCATTATAACTATGTTGTGTGCTTGTGAGATAAAGTAAGAAATTAATTCTGAGTGATCTCAGGGATTGAGTTGTGTAGCTCAATCCCTAGGTCACCTTAAGTACTTGGTATGTCATGCATTGCTAAGATGTCATTGTTGGTGTCTAAACTTGTATCTGCATTGTTGTGAGCACCATATTTCTAAAACAAGGAGAAGATAAAATCATCTTTCTGTAATGGCTTCTTATATAGCTTCAATCTATGGCCATTAACAAGAAGATAAAATCTAATCACATCTATGGTGTGTAACTTGGTTGCACCATTAGGATAGACATGACTGAATTCATAGGGTCCCAAATTTCTAGATTGGAGTTTCCCTTTGAATTCTTTGTACCTTAAACCATATAATAATTCCCAATCCCCTGAATGAAACTCCTTTGTTTTAATATACTGGTAATGCCATTTCATCCTTTGTTGTTGTACTACGTCAATGTGATGGATTGATTCCATTCTGATTTCATCCAATGAATTAAGTTATGCAACCTCTCCTTTTGAGCTTTTGTTAGGTCTATTTCTAGTTCCACTATTGTCCTTAATGATTTATGTTTAAAATCATTTAGAAGGATTGTTGTTTTACCATACACTAACTCATAGGGTGTAAAACCAGGTTTTTTTCTAGGTTGTTCTATATGCCCATAGGTAACCCTGCAACCAAATATTTCCTATGTAGTTGCACTATCTTGGTAAGAATACTTTCAATTTATTTATTAGTAACCTCACCTAACCATTAGCCTGAGGGTGGTAAGGTGTTCACTTATTATGCCTGATTTGGTATTCTACAACCAGTTTGGTGATGAGGTCAAAAGTAAACTATGGACCCTGATCAGTGACTATTTCCCTAGGTACTCCATACCTAGTGAATATATCCTCATACAAGAATTTATCCACATTTCCATCTTGGGTAAACTGTAGCACCTTTACTTATACATGTTATCTACTAAAATTCCACCTTGTTGAATATGAAATTCAACATTTCAGTGTAACATGGGAAGACCTCTAAAGTTGTGGGTTACTTGTAGGCAGAGGTCAACCTCTGGAGAAGGCCAGCTTCCTATGGTGTCACCTAAACCTACTGATTCTACAGAGGGAAAGAGTAAAAAGATAACATAAAATTAAATAATCTATCTCTATGGTGATGCACCTAATTGAAATAAGATAATGAAAACCAGAAATTCAATACTTGACATCAACCAGTAAGAAGTGAATATGTACAGTCCATTACAGTGTATTCTTGCACAAGTATTTCACTAAAAGGCCTTAACACAAAAACCAACTCAAGGAAGGTAAAATTCACAATCAAGAAGTAAAAATGCACCCTTTTGATACAATTAGTGACTTGCTCAAACACACTATTTGTAGAAGGTATAAATTAAGAGATAAAACCGTAAGGAAATTATGAAATCTTTCACAAATAGCTTGATCAAATCTTTACACATACAATAAATTGAAAAGAATGAAAAGACAAGTAATTCATCACCAGAACTAGCCAAGGTTTTTTCTGTATTCAATATCTCCAAAAGAGTTACAAAGAATACTCAATCTAAGAAAGGATTGCAAAAAACCACTAACTCCAAAAATTGCATAGCTAGAACTGAGTTACAAAATGAGTAAAAAAAAATGACTAAGTAGCCAAGGTCCACAACAAAAGCCATCCAAATAGGAACTAGAAGCTTCCAATCTCGAATGTCCTCAAAAATACAAAAATATAGGAACTGGATCTCCATGAAATGTGTTCTAAATGGGTGAAAAGGTCAACTTTGACCATGTCTAAGGTGATGACTCAAGAAACAACCCCCAAAACACTCAAAACTTGGTCAAAAGAGGCCTTTTTTTCCCTCCAACAAGAATGACTCACCTCCTAGATGTTCTCCACTTGCAATAAAATAATTCAACTACCTCTCCCTCATCAACCAAGTCACTATATTTGCATTAAAGGGTTAACAATATGAGTTAAAGGTTTATAACAACACCTCACAACTCATTTGTTACACAATACTACTCATGCAAAAATAAATCTCCAACCCATCTCAGTTGAACATGAGGGAAAAATAAAAATTCAAAACCAATCCAAGGTGGCATCCACATGTCCAAAGATCCTCCAAATAGAAATACACCTCACCTTTGGTGACAAGGCATCAATAAATCAAACACAAGACATCTTCAAAACATTGGATATGCTTACCATTCACCAAGGCTGCGGCCATACAATACTTGGCACCACATTTAAATAAATAAAGTGATAAAAAATCACTTAAATGAAGTAGATGATAACATAGGGTTCTTAACCCTAACCTAAAGGCATTTAATGATTGTTATCCTTATTTCATTTCGAAGCTTCTGGAAAGAGCGTCACCACAAGGGTTTTGAGGATCTTCAATGACAGGTTCTGGAACAACAGATAGCACAAAGGCTCCTCCTCCTATGCATTTTCTTGAAAAATCTCAACCTTCAAGAGCTCTGGTAAGTTATTTTATTTCTTTTAGTTTAAAATCTGAAGAAAATGAGCTCGAAACGAGCTATCATTGCAAAAAATAAAGAATATATACTTAAATTTGTGCCTTTCTTGCGTTCATTCTCTTTGCATCCTCACATTGTATTTTTTTTGTCACGAACAGGTATTTTTGTAGGTATTAATTGTTTCTGGGATCTACCACAATAGAAAACCCGTGCCTCTATATTTTCATGACTATTCCGTAAGAAAACCATTTGGGTTTTCAAAACCCAATCCTCCATTTCTAGGTATAACGAGGGCTTCAATTTTACAAGCTTTGGCAGCAGAAGAGCTCACTATTATCCTTATTTCAGGTGCTTGATAGTTGAAAAAAATACCCATTTTGGGTCTCTTTTGATGTCGAGGGTTTCATTTTAGCTATAGTGTATCTTCATCTTTCTAGAAATGATGATAATTTTTTTATTTTTTTTGTATTTGGCTCGACTTTTCCACTTAGAATTATGTATTTAGCACTCTACAATTGCGTCGCCATCTTGGGTATTCTATCTTCATCCTGAACTCAACTCATACTTTGGAAGTTTGAAGCATAGTGACTATCATGTATTACATGCTGGTAGGAAACTTGACCTCAACAACATAAAAAAAACATAGTTGATCAAAAACCTATCCTCACAACAAGTCCTCCAATGGATTTTCTATAAATTACATGTCACTGTTATAGAATCTTTATGAGATGAAAAATTCAAAGTAATTGTCTTAATATGATGATCTATCATCTTTTACTTGAAAAATGATTTTCCATCTTACAATCACTCAATATCAATGCATTTTGTAGGAAAGATTTCTTGTTCATGTTATCTCAACTATTACTTGTAGATAATCATTGCACTATAGTTTGCACATTACCCCTGCTTATGCTTTTTTATTTTATGGCATGGTCACTGCCCCTATCACTGTCAAGCATTAATGTTGCATCCAGTCTGAATAAAAGGCTCTTCATCCATTCATAAACCATGCCACTATCTCATGAATACATGACTTCATTTGTCATTTCACAGTAATAAATGTCATCTCTCCCTTCACAACTGTTGACTGTCATCCATACTCACTACCATTTATGCTTATTTCCTATGCACATCTTCAACCATCCCTTTCTAACTTGAATGCATTATGACCAATACTAAAGGTCAATGTCCCATCCCTTGTGACCGTTCCATGCACCTCAATGCATCACCTTTGAGATAGAAAAATATGATTTCACCTCTGATATGATGAATATAAAAGCATATCATGAGAAGCGATATCAAACAACCTATTCCTATCAATAATTAACAATCTCCGCATTAACCACTTGAATATTTATCTCTGATAACCTGGCAGAGTCTTTTAAGATAATGAATAATTATTCTAGCATATGTATATTCAATCACTTCAAATAGTGTTCTCAATGTATCTAATTGCTACATTGGTAGGAAAGATAATTATTTCTTACAGAAGATGTAACAAGCTTTGAATTTCATGCTTTCCTTGGATTAAATTGATCAATAGATTCTTGCAATTTGTCTCATTCACTTGTTAACAAATTCACCCTTTCTTCTGATTTTCTTGAGCAGGTATATGTCATTTAAGATAGTGAAAAATAACTTCACTATCATATCTGATTATCTAATGTATACTTGCTTGAGTAGATCAAGAGGAGATGAATTATCTGATAAGTAATTTTCATTGCTATGAGATGAGCTCAACCCTTGTGGGAGCCACATTTACCCCACTCATTTGATCTAACAAAGACAAAGATATGGTTATATCCATAGCTACACATGAAGCAAACAAGTTAGAAATAAAATTCCTACCTTAAGTGTGTATAATGTTCTTCTATTTTGGCTTTTATGGACACTTAAGATAGGCATTACTAATGCACATAGGAATTAACATATGTATGTATGGGTAGATGTGCATGTTCAGAATGCAACCTTTCATTGCTTAGAACTTATTGTTCTAACTCATTTCTTTACCCAATGCAGGTAACGAAACACCAGACACTTAGGGTCCAATGAGCTATAGGGAGCAAGGCAAGGCAATTAGGAGCAGATTCATTTGTAGTACCAATCATTTAGGAAATGACTGGCTACCTTCTTTACATGTTCATTTTATTTTCAACATTTACTCATTCATGTACATTTTAGTTCTTATTTGTATCAAATGAATAAGTCAGTCTCATGACTTGTTGTGTGAGACACATGTATCTAATTTTATTCAATAAATATTACATTTTAAAAAAGATTGTAAAATCTTTTATGTTTCATTCACTTGTATGAATTTAATAATTTTGTATTCTTGTAATCTTGTAAAGTTGTTTCATTTGTATAATTGAATGTAATGTAGAAGGTTTAATAAAATGTACCATTCATTTTGAAACATAGATGGTTCTTCCTAATTGAGCCTATAGGTTAAAATCTGGTAACATTTTTGGCGACATCTGCTGGATGTTTTCCTGCTAAACATCAAAGATCAGTGGCCTAGACTCTTCTATTGGGCATGGAGTCATTAGGAAAACTCAGAAACATACCCATGACTTAGGGAAATAGACTCGAAACCTCTGTAGCTCAATGACAGTATGAAAGACACCTTGGCATTTATTGAAACAATAAAAATGCAAAAGGGAAACTATCTAATTGTGCTGATCAACACTTAGGGAAATGAAACTACAATTAAACATTAAACCTATCCTAACCTAAACTAACTAGCACAAAAGCTGGTCAAACAAAACCATTCACATGACGACTGAAATAACTTCCTTTTCTAAGCAATATGCAGTGATTTGCATGCATGATGGCAACTAAGTAAAAATAGGACATAGAGAAATACTCGACAAGATAATGAACTGCCTCTAAAAAGAGAAAAACAAGTTCACTTACCTCAATAAACTGATCATGTATATAGTTGTTCAAAGGAGGGTAAGTGAGTTGAGCATACTCTTGTTTAGCTGCAAGTACATCTTTGATGATATTTTTAGCTATACCTTCATGTGTAAGTGCATGATTGATCACTGTTGCTTCATCAGACTCCATCTGAGCTAAGTATCTGATTGGACAACCCTTTGAACAAATAAAACTTGGTCTTTCCTTGTTGGCTACCTCTCTTTCTTCTAGTTTCACATGGTTGTTCTGCTTCATAGCCAAGTCTGAGAGATAATCTGAATGCTCAAAAACAACAACATTACCTTCGCCTTGCATAATAAGTTGCCATTTTGACTTCTCCTCTATGGTGAGTGAGATATCCTCCTCCAATAGGGTGTCTAACAACTCATCAAAGCTATCAGATCTTGGAAGGGTCTTACAAATAGCTTGTTTAACCTCAAAAACCTTGTTATCATTCAAAGAAACACAGTCCAGCACAGGTTGCTCCTCTTTTTCGAAGGCAAGAAAGTGCTTAATTACTAAAGCAACCTCCTGAAAAAGGATTTCAACTAATAAATCAACTTCAAGCTCTGTCGTACAACAGAAAGGAAGTTTTTCTAACCAAACAAGATCTTGCAAATCAGGTCTGTGAGTGATTTCTTGATCTACGAGAATAGGCTCCTCCTTATCAAGACTGTGTTCCTCCTATTATTTCAGCATTTTTTCAAGTTTATGAACCTACTATTCTAGTTCACCATGATTATCAACTACTTCTAGCTGGTCTGTCTCTTTGTCATCCAATGTTGAACAAAATTGTTCAATAATATTTGTGCATACCTCCTCATAAAGCTCAAGATTAGCATCTTCATTCATAACGTATTCAAAAACATCAAAGCTCAAATCCTAGAAGAAGGTATTAGGTTTAGTTTCAGGCTCTTCATCCTGAGCTAAGCCTCCATTAT
Source organism: Sequoiadendron giganteum (assembly GCA_007115665.2). Lineage (NCBI taxonomy): Eukaryota > Viridiplantae > Streptophyta > Pinopsida > Cupressales > Cupressaceae > Sequoiadendron > Sequoiadendron giganteum. The sequence goes on along the minus strand of CM021104.1, from coordinate 396,166,091 downwards.
CTTGTTGATTATCATTAATCAACAACTCATCAGTTGGTTTGATGTTTTCCTACTATGCTGGAACAACTATCTCACTATCTTGGAGAGCTTCTCTTTGTGTTAACTGATACTGCTCCAGAGCCATTTGCAATAGATTTGGAGTTCTAGTCTCTTCCATGGTGAGTAAGCTTGATTTAGTTTGATCAATGGTTTTCTCTTCTTTAGCTGCAACTCTATGCTTTTCAAGACCAACTCCAAATTGCCTTTTCTAAACCTCCTCATGTAGATTGCAATGATACTCTAAGTAAGTCTGACTTCTTTGTACCCAAGCCGACAAAAGCCCCATGTGTCCCTCCTTAGAAGATATCTCATGTTGAAGACATTATTCAAACTACATCCTTTGCATCCTCAACTCTTGATCATAAGAATAGGCCTGCTCAACCATTTCTTGTTGTAGATTAATAATATTTTTCTACTTCTTGATGTTCACCAACATCTTAGATAGGCATGCAAGAACCTTACAAATATCATTAATCTTCATGTCGTGAAGACCTTGACTTAGATCCCACAATGCACGGTCGACATATTGGATCAAATCCAGTACATTCTAGCAAGGGTACTCCTAGAGCTGATTATGTGGATAATCATTTGTAGGCTGATTTGAAGGCTCAACAAGGCTGAGTGGGTGGTATTCATAGTGGGTATGTTGGTTTTACTGAAAAAACATGGGATTTGAACTACAACTACCTGCATGCTCAGCTTGAAAAGGATGATAAGGATGTTGATAAGCAACATTCTCATGATATGGAGAGTAATAGAAGGAATTCTCATGAAAATTTGACATCTTTTTTCATTCAAAGAGTTGGATATTCAGAACTAACATACTCTTTTGAGACATAACAACACTTATGTTTGTGAAACCAAAAGATTTGAGCTTGGATTCACCAAGTGTTGTTCAAACTGCCTCCAAAGGCTGATAACATTAAGAAAAACACCAGTTTCTCAATATTGTGATGTAACAACAACATTGGTTTTCCACTAAACCAGAGTCTCAGAGTCACTAGGTGTGTATTTGAAATACCTCAAAAGGTAGAATTTAACTACTGTACACATCAAACAATAGCCAAAAATAAAAAAAATTGAACTGAAAACAAGTTCCAGTCCCATCGGGTGTGCCAAAATTGTTATCTACTAAAATTGCACAGTGTTGAATATAAAATTCAACATTTTAGTGTAACATGGGAAGATGTCTAACATTGTGGGTTACTTGTAGGAAGAGGTCAACCTCCAAAGAAGGTCGACTTCCTATGGTGTCACCTAAAACTACTGATTCTGCAGAGGGAAAGAGTAAAAATATAACATAAAATGAAATAATCTATCTCTATGGTGATGCACCTAATTGAAATAAGATAATGAAAAACAGAAATTTAACATTTGACATCAACCAGTAAGAAGTGAATATGTACAATCCATTATAGTGTATTCTTGCAAAAGTACTTCACTAAAAGGCCTGAACACAAAAACAAGCTCAAGGAAGGTAAACTTGACAATCAATAAGTAAAAATGCACCCTTTTGACACAATTAGTGACCTGCTTAAACAGACTATTTGTAGAAGGTATAAATTAAGAGATAAAATCATAAGGAAATTATGAAATCTTTCACAAATAGCTTGATCAAATCTTTACACATACACTAAACTGCAAAGAATGAAAATACAAGTAATTCATCACTAGAACTAGCCAAGGTTTTTTTTGTATTCAATATCTCCAAAAGAGTTACAAAGCATACTCAATATGAGAAAGGATTGCAGAAAACCACTAACTCCAAAAATTGCATAGCTAGAACTGAGTTACAAAATGAGTAAAAAAAAATGACTAAGTAGCCAAGCTCCACAACAAAAGCCATCCAAATAGGAACTAGAAGCTTCCAATCTCGAATGTCCTCAAAAATCCAAAAATATAGGAACTAGATCTCCATGAAATGTGTTCTAAATGGGTGAAAAGGTCAACTTTGACCATGTCTAACGTGATGACTCAAGAAATAACCCCCAAAACACTCAAAACTTGGTCAAAAGAGGCCTATATTTCCTCCAACAAGAATGGCTCACCTCCTAGATGTTCTCCACTTGCAATAAAATAATTCAACTACCTCTCCCTCATCAACCAAGTCACTATATTTGCATTAAAGGGTTAACAATATGAGTTAAAGGTTTATAACAACACCTCACAACTCATTTGTTACACAATAATACTCATGCAAAAATAAATCTCCAACCCATCTCAGTCGACCATGAGGGAAAAATAAAAATTCAAAACCACTCCAAGGTGGCATCCACATGTCCAAAGATCCTCCAAATAGAAATACACCTCACCTTTGGTGACAAGGCATCAATAAATCAAACACAAGACATCTTCAAAATGTTGGATATGCTTACCATTCACCAAGGCCACAGCCATACAATACTTGGTGCCACATTTAAATAAATAAATTGATAAACTTAAGGCATTGAATGATTGTTATCCTTATTTCATTTTGAAGCTTCTCGAAAGAGCGTCGCCACAGGGGTTTCGAGGGTCTTCAATGGCAGGTTCTGGAACAACAATGAGCACAAAGGCTCCTCCTCCTACACATTTTCTTGATAGATCTCAGCCTTCAAGATCTTTGGTAAGTTATTTTATTTCTTTTAGTTTAAAATTTGAAGAAAACGAGCTCAAAACGAGCTATCACTGCAAAAAAGAAAGAATATATACTTAAATTTGTGCCTTTCTTGCATTCATTCTCTTTGCATCCTCGCATTGTATTTTTTTGTTATGGCTATGTATTTCTGCAGGTATTAATTGTTTCTAGGATCTACCACAATAGAAAACCTACGCCTCTACATTTTCATGGCTATTCCGTAAGAAAACCTTCGGGTATTTAAAACCCAATGCTCCATTTCTAGGTATAACGAGGGCTTCAATTTTACAAGCTCTGGCAGTGGAAGAGCTCACTATTATCCTCATTTCAGGTGCTCGATAGTTGGAAACAATACCCATTTTGGGTCTCTTTTGATGTCGAGGGTTTCATTTTAGCTATAGTGTATCTTCATCTTTCTAGAAATAATGATAAAATTTTGTTTTTTTTATATTTGGCTCGACTTTTCCACTTAGAATTTTGTATTTAGCACTCTACAATTGCATCGCCATCCTGGGTATTCTATCTTCATCCTAAACTCAACTCGGACTCTAGAATTTTGAACCATAGTGATTGTCATGTATTACATGCTGGTAGGAAACTTGACCTCAACAACATAAAAAAATCACATTTGATCAGAAACCTATCCTCACAACAAGTCCTCCAATGACTTTTCTGTAAATTACGTGTCACCGTTATAGAATCTTTATGAGATGTAAAATTCAAATTAATTGTCTTAATATGATGATCTATCATCTTTTACTTGAAAAATAATTTGCCATCTTACAATCACTCAATATCAATTCATTTTGTAGGCAAGATTTGTTGTTCACGTTATGTCAACTGTTACTTGTAGATAATGATTGCACTATAGTCTGGAAATTACCCTTGCTGATGTTTTTTTATTTTATGGCATGGTCTCTGCCCCTATCACTGTCAAGCATTAATGTTGCATCCAGTCTGAACAAAAGGCTCTTCATCCATTCATAAACCATGCCATTATCTCATGAACACATGACTGCATTTGTCATTTCACAGTAATAAATGTCATCTTTCCCTTCACAGTTGTTGACTGTCATACATACTCACTGCCATTTATGCTTATTTCCTATGCACATCTTCAACCATCCCTTACTAACTTGAATGCATTTTGACCAATACTAAAGGTCATTGTCCCATCCCTTGTGACCATTCAATGCACCTCAATGCACCACTTTTGACATAGAAAAATGTGATTTCACCTCTGATATGATGAATATGAAAGCATATAATGAGAAGCGATATCAAACAACATATTCCTATCAGTAATTAACAACCTCTACATTAACTTCACTTGAATATTTATCTCTGATAACCTGGCAGATTCTTTTAAGATAATGAATAGTTGTTCTAGCATATGTATATTCAGTCACTTCAAACAGTGTTCTCAATGTATCTAATTGCTACATTGGTAGGAAAGATAATTATATCTTACAAAAGATGTAACAAGATTTGAATTTCATGCTTTCCTTGGATTTAATTGATCAATAGATTCTTGCAATTTGTCTCATTCACCTATTAACAAATTCACCCTTTCTTCTGATTTTCTTGAGCAGGTATATGTCATTTAAGATAGTGAAAAATAACTTCACTATCATATCTTATTATCCGATGTATACTTGCTTGAGTAGATCCAGAGGAGATGAATTATTTGATAAGTAATTTTCATTGCTATGAGATGAGCTCAACCCTTGTGGGAGCCACATTTACCCCACTCATTTGATCTGACAAAGACAAAGATATGATTATACCTATAGCTACACATGAAGTAAACAAGTTAGAAATAAAATTCCTACCTTAAGTGTGTATAATGTTCTATTTTGGCTTTTATGGACACTTAATATATGCATTACATTTGATGCACATAGGAATTAACATATGTATGTATGGGTAGATGTGCATGTTCAAAATGCAACCTTTCATTTCTTAGAACTTACTGTTCTAACTCATTTCTTTACCCAATGCAGGTAACCAGACACTAGGCACCTAGGGGCTAAGGAGCTATAGGGAGCAAGGCAAGGCAATCAAGAGAAGATTCATTTGTAGTACCAGTCATTCAGGCAATGATTGGCTATCTTCTTTACATGTTCATTTTCTTTTCAACATTTACTCATTCATGTATATTTTAGTTCTTATTTGTATCAAATGAATAAGTCAGTCTCATGACTTGTTGTGTGAGACACATGTATCTAATTTTATTAAATAAAGATTACATTTTCAAAAAGATTGTAAAATATTTTATGTTTCATTCACTTGTATGAATCTAATAATTGTGTATTCTTGTAATCTTGTAAAGTTGTTTCATTTGTATAACTGAATGTAACATAGAAGGTTTAATAAAATGTACCATTCATTTTGAAACATAGATGGCTCTTCCTGATTGAGCCTGTAGGTGAAAATTTGGTAACAATACCCATTTAGTCAAATAATTAGTACAAACAAGAATGCATTCCTTATTGTTGGGCATACGTGAGATTGGTCCAATAAAGTCTAGACCCCATTTTTTAAAAGGAGCAAGTGTTAACTGAGGTTATAATGGAATTTCATCACTTCTTGTTGGTTTACCCATCATTTGGCACCTATCATAGCTTCTTTTATATTTAACATAATCCTTGTGTAAAATTGTCCAATAATAACCATTTGTGAGGATTTTAAACACTATTCTTCTTTCAACAAAATGACCTCCACATGGTTCATCATGGTAAGCCTTCATGATATCAAAGATTTCATCTTCCCTTATACATCTTCTCATGATGTTGTCAAGGATAGTGTAAAATAGACAACCTAATATCCAAGAGTATGGAAAACATTTATGTAGCAACTGTCTCTTTTCCCTTGAAGAAAAGTGTGGTGGAATTTTCCCTATTACCAAATAATTAACAATGTCAGCATATCAAGGAATATGTACATTTAAAGAAAATAAGTGTTCATTTGGGAATGAATCATCCACCACTCCTTCAGCTGATTGTGTTGGCAATATTGACATGAAATATTCCACTACATTAGCTTTACCGGGTTTTTCCACTATGTTAATATCAAATTCTTGTAGAAGAATTAGCCATCTAACTAATCTACCTCCTACTACAAGTTTGTTCATAAGATATTTGATAGAAGTGTGGTCTGTATGAACAAAAACTGAATAACCAGTGATATAATGCTTGAATTTATTGATGACATATACTACTTCCAACATCTCTTTTTCTATTATAGTATAATTCAACTTTACTCCTTAGATATTCTTACTAATGTAATAAATTGCATACTCTTTGTTAGCTTCTTTTTTACCCAAAACTGCTCCAATAGAAAAATTTGAAGCATCTATATGTATATGAAAATGTAAGGTCCAATTTAAGCCCGTCAAAATAGGTGCTTGATTCAAGGCTTCCTTCATCTCTCCAAATGAGTGTTGGTACTCTAATATCCATTTAAATTTAATGTCGTTACTCAGCAAAACAAGTAATGGTGCAACAATGTTTCTAAAATCTTTAATAAACCTCTTGTAGTAGTTTGCATGGCCAAGGAAACTTATGATATCTCTTTGCTTTTGTGGAATAGGTAAGGTAGAAATAATTTCTATTTTATGTGGATAAACTTGAACCTCTTCACCAGATATAAAGTGCCCTAACACAGTGTCCTATGTCATCATATAAAGCACTTTTCATTGTTTGAGTGACAAGTTGTGTTCTTTACATCTTTTCAATACCTTTTCTAGATTACTACGGGCTTCCTCTTAAGTCTCTCCATATGTGGTGAAATCATCCATATATATCTCCATACAATCATGAGAATAATTAGAAAAGATGTTGAACATTTCCCTTTGAAAAGTATTTGGAGTGTTGCATAAACCAAAGGAAAAAACAAAGTAGGCATAAGTACCCCAAGGATAGGTGAATGTAGTTTTTTCCTAAAGCTTCTGGATAATTTTTTATCTAATTGTAGCCATTGAAACCATCTAGGAATCAATAGTACACAACAAAAATATATGAATAAATAAACTACTAAAAATTGGATATAAATGACTAATTTTAGTCACGTGACTATTAGTGGTTTATTTGTAGTCATTTATAACACCACCAAATTTATGACTAAAATATTTTAGTCATTTATTTAGTCATTGATTTGGTCATTGATTTAGTCATTGATTTAGTCGTTAATTTAGTCATTTATTTAGTCATGGTAGCATGATTTATTTAGTCATATATTTAGTCATTAATTTAGTCATTGATTGTTGTTAATTGGTCATTTATTTAGTCATGGTAGTCATTTATTTAGATATTACTTTAGGCATATATTTAGTCATTACTTTAGTCATATATTTAGTCATTAATTTAGTCATATATTTAGTCATTAATTTATTCATTAATTTAGTCATGTATCTAGTCATTATTTAGTCATATATTTAGTCATTACAAATCAAATCTAACTTAATCGATCCTCACAAATTTATGCATATAAACTTCAAGTATCATAGATATTAAAATGTTAAAAAGAACCATGAAATGAAGAATAAAATTATTGAACAAATATGATTGATCAAACACAAACATAAAAATATTACAAATCAAGAGGAGCCACAACACAATATTTATGAGTGGAGAAAACACCACTCTAAAAATTTACTTCATTAAGCCTCATTGGAAAATAAAAATCTCATTGGTTACATTCAATGTCTCAGTGACACTTTACAACTTACAAACACTATATAAATAGAATAATCCTATTTTCATATACTTATACTATTTTCCCCTTTCTTAACTACAATCCTTTTGGAAGGGCAACAACCTCCTATAGGGTCGATAGGGGCTCGACCCATTTAATCCCCTTGAAAATCCACAAATTTCCCACTGCCATTGATTTCGGCTCCTCCAAACTCTTCCTCGCTGGTATTCACCTTTCACTTCTCCAATTTGGAGCTACAACCTGAAAATAAGGTTTCAAAATTTGCACATCAAAAACTCAAAAAAGTCAAATAATACAAAGGATAAAATTCAAACATTTTCTTTTCCTCTTCCAAATATGACACCCTAAAATTCGGCGCTAGATATAATGTTTCCTAGTTATCTCTTACAATTTTTAAAAAGATGAATTCATGCAAGACAATAAATAAATAAACAATATTCAATTAGTGATATACAACTGCCTTATTCCTGAACAACTGATCAATATCTTGATTATTGATTGTAAATTTATAATTGATACACTTGAAAGTGTCCTTCTTGCCTATGTGTGAATTGGATCTTTGGATGAGGATATGAACATACATCAAAAGAATATTTGGAAGTAGATTTTTATCAGATATTGTAGTTGCAAGTTCCACTAATTATAATAAAGATAAATAGTTTTACCTTTCTGCATCAACTAATGCAATTTTGATAAATTTTAGAGGATCGACAATGCTAGCCTTTATCATATCAACATAATCACTTGCAAGTTGCAACACAACATTAAACTTATTAATTAGACTCAACATCTAAGAAAGAAAAAGAAACTTCAAACATTATCAATTTAGTAAAAAAATAATCAATTTCAAAGATCAAAGTAGCCAATGCTTCACTCTCTACATCCTCTGCTACAATCAAAAGAGGCCTTTGTTTCTATGATAAATGCAAAAATAAATTATATTATTTGTCAAAATTTATCACTATGTACTTATTAACTCAAGATCATTCAAATTGTCAAACTAATTGACATAACTACCTAATTTCTTTCTATCGCATACACTTTGGGTATACAAGATCATTGAGAATCCCAATTATTGAACTATGAAATTCAGCAACACGACAAAATTATTGATGCAAGAGCTAGGTGGTTTTGAAAAAAAAAAACACGTCTCAACTTGATTCAAATAGGGATTTGAATCTCAAACCTAAACTTGGGTGCAACTTACACAATTGGCTACACTTTCTAGTAGGTCCGTAGACCTATTTTATCAACTTTACACACCAATAACTTACTTAATCACCCAAATATTGACACTTTCAAACACCCATTATTCCGAACTCAAACATACTACACAACTTCAATAGGTTCTTTTGGAACAAACACTTCAAACTAGCTCTTTTTTGCTATCCTAGACCCCAAAATAGGCCTATTTTACAAAGAGACTCATATTTAAACTCTTCCAAAACCTGAAATTTTGATGGGGAAGAATTAACTAGTCACCCAAACTACAAAATCCACAATTAGTTTTGGAGGATACGCTTCCCAAGACACTATTTCACTAAACCCTCATTTTGAGCCATTTTCATGAGGTTTTTATGGAAATCAATGTTCCCAAGCTTCCCACTCTCTAAAATCTCTTCAAACATGACTATTTAAGCCTGAAAAAAATTAATAACCTTAAACTTTTCTTCCCCCAAGTTTCATAGACATTCACTTACTAAAACCACCATATTTCACCTAAAACCACTCATTTTTTCCATGCATGGCAACACACAAAGTCGCCTACAAAACCTTCTGAGATCTTGCAAAATCACAAAGCACATTTTAAGACATATTAAAAACTACCATGTCCATTCCATTGAGCTACAATTGATACAATAGATATAATGGCCATTTTTACAATATGAAGGCCTTAAAACCCTTAAATCTGGTTATAGACCCGCAGGCAATCTTTTTGCTCTCAGATGTGTAAATATCAATGAATCTTCACAAGAATGGAACCAAAATAACCTTATTTATGTCCTTCACCAGATCAAGTTGACCTCTAAGCAATAAGCACATGTACGACTTTGTACAAAGTCAGGAAAAGTGCAGATTTTAGTGTAAAATACAAAAATTTCAAGCAAGAACAGAGTTTTTCATTGAAGTTTTCAATATTATTCCTATCTCTTCTATTACAAATGACTACAAGGCCTTTAAAAATTCATTAAAAATATTTACCCTGCAAAAATCCCACTAACTCCATCGATTACATTATGGAGACCCACTATCTATACCTGAAACATGCAAACTAGCTAGCAATAAATGCAAGATTTTACATGCTTTACAATTTTAGCACTAATGACCCCACTAACCTCCAATAAACCAAATATATGACATGATGGCCATTATGTACTTATTACATCCCTTGAACTAATTTGACCCATGCAATTCCTAAAAAGGTGCATTTTTGCAACTTTTGGCAATTTTGCAATTTTACATAAATAATGATAAATACTTTGTGATTGTCAAGAATCATCAACATGTGGTATTTTACAATAATATAAAGAAGAAAAAAAAAAATATGTATATACAATATTGATATGAAAGAAAGCTTGCTTCAGTGTTTCTCTGGAAAGACCATTGTTACATGCATATAAAATGGAGAAAGATGAAACTAAGTATATACAAGATGGATAGGAAAGAAAGAAAGCTTACTTAAGTGTTCCTCTGGAAACACCATTGTTACATGTATAATATTGGTAACTAATGTTGCAGCACATTCCATGCCTATGTATCCACCATCAATTACAAAAGCCTCAGAACTAGTGCATGAGGCCATAACATTCACTAGTTTGGTTGCATCATTTAAATCTCGCAAATAGCATATATTTTTAGCATCTAATCCATTTACTCCAAATTCCTCAAGCTTCAAAACCTAGATGAAAACATCAATTGACATGAGAACAACTTAATCAGGTCAGTAATCAAGCTCATTACCTTGTCATTACCATTTGGGTGTCTTTGAAACCAATTGACATTCAAAACCTCCAACATCAACAATCATCATCAACAACTCAACCAATCAAAACCAAGCATAAGCTAAGTAAATTAACAACTCAGTCAATCAAATTTTTGATAGTCCAAAGACATGTTTGTATACCAAAACTATATGTAGTGCAAAACTATCAAACAATACAAATGAATCAAGTATAAACTAGGAAATCATTTTGCTAAAGTCAAAGGAACAAGTGTATTACATACATAGCCTTTGAACAAGCATTTTATTTAACTTAATAGACATAAAACTAGACATACATATATAATATATGCTTTTCTAATAGAGGGACGCAAATTTTCATACCAAATATTGTTGAAACACATGTCTTGCAAGACCATAGTGTAATAGTTTAGGTGTAAAGCCAGATTCCAAAACCTTTTCCAGCATAATCCCTGCCTATAATAAAATGGGAGCTTTGGAAAGGGTATGTACATCCATCAAAGCATAACAGAAGGTGGATTTCTGTCAGATATTATGGTTGGAAATGCTCGGGTAGATATGCTTGCAAAATGTGGAATCATAGGCAAGGAACGTGAACTGTTTGACAAAATGCATCAAAGAGATGCCATCTCATGGAATGCAATGATTGTAGGTTTTGCAGAAAATTGTTCATTGAAAAGGATTTTGAAACTTTCAAATGAATGCAATTGGCAAGGATAAAGCCATTTTTTTGCCAGAGTCCTCCCTGCCTATGCCAAAATGGGAGCTTTAGGACAGGCTATGAACATGCATTGAAGCATAATGGTAGGGGAATTTTTGTCAGATGTTATAGTTGGATATGTTCTAGTAGACATATATGTAAGATGTGGAATCATAGAAAAAACACCTGAATTGTTTGACAAAATTCCTCAAAGAGATGTTAGCTCATGGAATGAAATGATTGATTGCAGAATGTTCACAAAATGGATTTTGCAAGGAACCTCTCAAAATTTTTGAATTAATGAAGCACTTTGGAAAAACTAGAGAAGGCTCATACTTGGAAAATCAATTTCTAAACAATGGTGGATCTCATGTATTTTGTGTTTGATAGGCTGACTAGGTGTGTTTTTAAAAAAATTATGTAGGTTTCACAGATTACTCCTCCCAATTCACCATGCAATATATGTCAACTATATACAGGTGAGAGACCAAGATTTAAAAATTTTCCAGCAACTTCTAGAAAGAAACTAATTGAACTTGGTAGTACCTTCTATTGATGTTATAGCAGTGGGAGATATCTTTCTCTCAAATTTAAAAATGATGGATAAATAATAACAAGGCAAGTCAGACTTGCTATATATAATAATTTTATGAAGAGTCACCTTGTTTCTTAAAAGAGGCCAACCCAAATGAAGAGTCACCTAGTTTTGTATAAATACAAGGTGATCATCATTCATTTGATCATCAAGTTCATTAATCATAATTCACATTCCTAGAAGAAGTTCATACTTGAGAAGTAGATCATCTTGTAGCAGCAGATTATCATTTTGTAGCAGCAGACTGATTTCAAGGAGAAACATATTCATTTGTATCTTTGCATCTAGGAGAGGTGTTATTATTCATTGTATCAAATTCGAAATTGTGTTGGGCCTGAGTTGTAAGCAGATTTCTGCTCTTATTCCTTCAATATATAAGAGATATATTTGCTAGGTTTTTCTCCCTCGAGTAGGAGGGTTTTCCTAAGGTATCTTGTTGTTTTCATTGTCTTATGTGTTGCATTTTATGTTTTATTTCATTTCTGATCCTAAATATAACATGGTATCATATTGGGTTTAAGACAAGACCTGATCAAATTTGAGCAAATTTTGTGGCCTTTGGCCAAATTTAGAATTGCTAAAGGAATCGATTATTTGGGAGAAATCGATATTGGAGTAGTAGAAATTGAGGGAATTCAATTCAAAAGGGAAATTTGGATTCTATTGGAGAAGTTTGAATTTTGTAGCAGGAAGCCATCCTTCAGTCAAATTTTCATCTAGGGCAGATCTTGAAGGAAAAAGGTTGAAAATTATTTTAGACCTAAGGGTAGATCCTTGAAGGTGAATTTGTGTAGAAAAAGGAGATGGTGATTGGTGTCAAGGTAGAAGATAGACTTGATGGAGCCAAAAAATTCAACTCTTGGAAACCCAGGGTACTCATTGCATTAGAGGAGAATGATCTTCTTGATTTTGTGGAAAGTGATATGCTCGAGCCTTCCGATGATATTGAGAAAATCGAGTGGAAGAAAAATGGCACGAAGGCTAGAAAGATCATGATAGACTTTGTGATGGATCACCTAGTACCAATCATCTCCAAGTTGAAGATAACTAAATAAATGTTTGATACTCTAAAAGGATTGTATGAGATCAACAATACCAGTAGAGAGCTTGCTTTGAGACAACAAATTCACCATGTAAAAATGGCTAAAGATGATTCAGTCATCTCATTCTTTATGAAGATTGCTCATTTGAGAGATCAGTTGAGAACTATTGGGGATATAATTGTAGACAAAGATCTTGTTATTTTGGCACTAAATGGTCTTCCTCAATCCTGGGAACCCTTTATTTGAAGCATCAGTGGGAGATCTAAGTTGCCCAAGTTTGATCATCTTTGAGCTGATTGTATTCAAGAAGAGTCCAGGTTGGCAGCAAGAGGAATTGGGTGAAACTATCATGATTTAGAAAATCAAGCTCTTGCTACACATACTTCTAGAGATAGAGAATCAGATTCTACCCAGAACTGAAAAGGAAGAAGGACTTCTCTCACATTCAATGTTTTAGGTGTGACAAGTATGATCACTTTGCTTGACATTGAAAATTAAGGTCTACACAACATGTTTCTTTTGTGGAAATTAACATAGGGACATTTCAAAAGGAGCTAAGTTCCAAAGTCAATTAAGAAGGTTTCTTATTCTAAAGTCAATCAGTTTCTTCGAAGAGGAGGAAATTAAATTCAAAGGGAGTCTGACAAACCATCCAAGGCAACCTTGGATGAGGAGGTCAAGAGGTTGATGCAAGTACTTGGAGCTTCAGAGGGAGTCACATCATCATGAAGACTTATTGTAAAGTATATTTCTCTGTGATGGAGAAATATGAGGTGAAAGCCCTTGTAGTGTATATTTCTTTGACACGAAGATATATGAGGTGAAAGCCCTTGTAGTGTATATTTCTCTGTGATGGAGAGATATGAGGTGAAATCCCTTACAGTGTATATTTCTCCGAGATGGAGAAATATGAGGTGAAATCCCTTGTAGTGTATATTTCTTTGAGACGGAGAAATATGAGGTGAAAGCCCTTGCAGTGTATATTTCTCTGAGATAGAGAAATATGAGGTGAAATCCCTTGTAGTGTATATTTCTTTGAGAAGGAGAAATATGAGGTGAAAGCCTTGGTAGTGTATATTTCTTTGAGATAGAGAAATATGAGGTGTGAGCCCCTGTTCATCTTTGTGACTGAGATGATACGTCATGTTGAGAGACTCCATGATGACATCACATTGAGAGACTCTGTGATGAACCCTTGTACTTGTGTTTATTTCCACACATGGGAGTAGCCATGGTGGACATCATGTTGAGAGACTCCATGATGACATCACGTTGAGAGACTCCGTGAAGAACCTTTGAGTTTTCCACAAATGGGTGTAGCCATTATGGGCATCATGTTGAGAGACTACATGATGTGGATATCTGGAAAGATACCTCCCTAGCTAAGAGGGAGTGTTGATGTTATAGCAGTAGGAGATATCTTTCTCTCAAATTTAAAAATGATGGATAAATAATACCAAGGCAAGTCAGACTTTCTATATATAATAATTTTATGAAGAGTCACCTTGTTTCTTAAAAGAGGCCAACCCAAATGAAGAGTCACCTAGTTTTGTATAAATACAAGGTGATGATCATTCATTTGATCATCAAGTTCATTCATAATAATTCATATTCCTAGAAGATGTTCATACTTGAGAAGCAAATCATCATCTTGTAGCAACAGATTATCATTTTGTAGCAGTAGACCGATTTCAAGGAGAAACATATTCATTGTATCAAATTCAACATTGTGTTGGGCCTGAGTTGTAAGCATATTTTTTCTCTTATTCCTTCAATATATAAGAGATATATTTGTTGGGTTTTTATCCCTCGAGTAGGAGGGTTTTCTCGGGGTATCTTGTTGTGTTCATTGTCTTATGTGTTGCATTTTCTGATTTCTTTCATTTTTGATCCTAAATATAACACCTTCCTGACTCCAAAGTACAAGTTATTGCCCTCCAATGGGTATGCAAGCAAAAATAGTAAATATATATTTGTAGGGATTTGACAAAATGTTATTTCCATTAAGTCTCATTTCAGAGAGAGCAAGAAAGTGGATGTAAAAAAATTGGGCCTTTAAATCCTAGGAAAAAGAAGACAACAAAGGGGATGATTGTACCAATATATATATATATATATATATATATATATATATATATATATATATAAAGGAAAACTTACAAACTAGATAATTTTAACAGTAACAAGTTTGATGTAATACTAATCACTTATTTGATCATTAATAGAATATTTTACTCAATGTTTGGATTTTTATCTGATGGTTTTACTTTTGACCATTGAAGATGAAAAATTGAATGGATTAATTTGTTGACATATGTTTAAAAAATAAGTCATCTCAATACCCTCCCTGTTTGTAAATTTCTATACAATTTAATGCTTGTAACAAATTAATTAGCCTTATATGCGAGCTTTTCAATTAATAATCTCACTTTACTTTTAATACTCCATAAACCTCTTAACAAAGTTAATGTTTTTTTGATTCATCTAAAACCTTACAACGATCTATTATTATTACCAAACTTCTTTTTTGTGATGATGTGTGACATAACTCACTCAGACATAGGGAAAAAGCTACTGAAGTGTTCACACAATTCAATAATAAAATATGTAGCAAACCCACTTGTTAGTGCTTGTCTTTTCTTTGATAGCTGTAGTGGTTCATGGAACCAATTTTATAGAATAATCAAACTAAAGCAAGCTCACAAACTCAAGTTTTATTAACTATGTGGAGTGTGGAGGCACTTGGTTTGAGTTTCTCATTAATATTCTTGTTCATCTTTTATGAAGTTTGTTGTGATCATAATTTTCACTACCTCGAGTCATCATATAGCTACTAATATCAAGCCTCTCTTATGACATCCATGAATTTGATTGTTGTAATAAATTCTCAAATGCTTGCTAGTTCAAGTATGGAAATAATCTAGAACTTAACATTTGCATAATGGACAAGCTTGCAAGAAAATATATATTTCTGATAGAATATTTTAAAAACATATCTAGTTAAGAGTCTTGGCATGGATGGGTATATGTACTATCCATTAACATAATTATTTCACTTTTGCAGAGTGCATTTTGAAGTGCCATTTCTACTTGGGTTTTGAAAGTTGGCAGATTTTTTTGTCATATATAATGTAGCTATACTGAGCACACACGAACATCGATTTGTCATTGGAACCACCACCTAAGTCCCAGAGATAGGCACAAACTCCACCGACAACATCCCCATCAGACCATCATGAATTTGATTGTTGTAATAAATTCTCAAATGCCAGCTAGTTTAAGTATGGAAATAATCTAGAACTTAACATTTGCATAATGGACGAGCTTGCAAGAAAATATATATTTCTAACAGAATCTTTTAAAAACATATCTAGTTAAGAGTCTTGGCATGGATGGGTATATGTACTATCCATTAACATAATTATTTCACTTTTTCAGAGTGCATTTTGAAGTGCCATTTCTACTTGGGTTTTGAAAGTTGGCAGATTTTTTTGTCATATATAATGTAGCTATACTGAGCACACACGAACATCGGTTTGTCGTTGGAACCACCACCTAAGTCCCAGAGATAGGCACAAACTCCACTGACAACATCCCCATCGGACCATCATGAGAACATGAGACCTCGTCCTGCCGATGGCCCGACAAAGTATATTGGGGAGAAAATTGATTATTGGCGGGAGTGAAGTATTAGTGCCACTAATCATCTGATAACCCTTATTGCATTACAATTTACATATATATTTGATCATTAGGTGTGCATGGTTGACATTCATGCTCGTGCTAGCTATATTGAGGACACCCTAAACATTATTACTAAGATGCTAGTTAAATTTGTGGTACATGTGGATCATATATGAATATAGGCTAAGTATTTCCAGCAACACTTCTTTTTTAGTTGGATCCTAAAAATGCTACAACTTATGTTCTTCTCTAAAACATTTGTACGAGGTTCAAATAGTAAAGAGATTGATGAAAGATAGAGGAATTATAAAGATACCTGGATGTAGTTGGATTGAAGGCCGTAAACTGGTACATGTAGCTTGGGATAAGTATTATGATCTTTCAACCCAGGAGATTGGA
This sequence comes from Sequoiadendron giganteum, assembly GCA_007115665.2. NCBI lineage: Eukaryota > Viridiplantae > Streptophyta > Pinopsida > Cupressales > Cupressaceae > Sequoiadendron > Sequoiadendron giganteum. Next base: position 396,149,336 of record CM021104.1, on the reverse strand, counting down.
GAGCTCATTCATTTTCCAAAGATGGGAAAAACCATTCATAAGTTTGTGAAAAATTGATTAAAAAGGACTATAAATACCTTGGTTTGAATAGGATTGAAGTGCCTGAACTACTGATACAAAGCTTCAGATGAAGGATTTCTTAATGCAGATACAGGAAGTGGCTGCAAATCTAGCAATTCAGTTGGGGGTGGATATTTTTCTGGCAGGATAATATGTCTAAATGAAAGTGAAAAAAAAGTCTGTGATCTCATCCATTTTTCAGAGACAACACAAATAAAATACTGGGGTGGAAGAGGTTCGTGTATTGGGACAGTGAAGCTAAGATTATGATCATCTTCCACATACTGCATATTCAACATAAAATACTCATGATGGAGTATAAATTCACCAACATTTTCTTCCACTATAATCCAGAAAGGTTCAACATCCCCATCGGACCATCGCGGGAATAGGAGACCTCATCCCACTGATAGAAGATCCTCACACCGATGAGAAAATAGAACCTTCGATGCATCGTTGGAACTAGAAGACACACCTGGTCGATAGACCGATAAGGTGGGGGTAGTCAATTCCATTTTTTGTAATGTGGTAAGAGTCATACAGGTAACGCTATGTCAGGTTGGGGAACTCTTCTTGGAGGTTCTAAACAATTTTCCTTTTTTGTTATAAGACTGTGCTGGTAGTGCCACCTAGATCACAGTTGTTTGGTGGGATTCCAAACCTAGACAATGAGGTGCAGTTGTGGAAATCTCATAGAGAGAAGCTACAAGCTATCATGATGATTTTGCTGAGCGAATTTATATCAGAGTCTTGCTTAGCATGGCTTAAGACATGTTCATATGATATTATCTCTGTAGATAGGCTTGGGGGAAAGTATTTGCTTGATCTTGTGAAAAGTGGCAAGGAACTTGCAGAGAATGAGGCATTGATCAAAGAAACATTGGACAGTTTGGATGCATTTGAAGGGAGCTTGGAGTGGCTAAAAATGATTTTTGGTTCAAATGCTGAGTTTCTATGGCAATGCATGTGTGAGATTGTTTTGAAGCACTTAAAGAGTTTGTGGGTCGAACTTTTTGAAAGCCTGTTTGTTAGTAGGATGAAACAAATAATAGCTGATGGATTTACAGATCTGCATGAGAGAGTTAAGGTTGGTAAATGCCTTGAAGCCATAGTTACATCTCTAGAAAGTTACAAAGATGTTGAAACCCATTTGCACAAATTAACTACTAGTGAGAGTTGGCTTGTCAAGAGAGGGGACCTAAAAAGTGTCAATTTACCTGGGTTGAGTTTTAGATTTATGATGATAAATTATGAAGACTGGTTTGGTCACCTTAATGCTTATTTTGGAGCCGAGGTTAGTCAAATAAAAGATACCATAGATGAGGGGTCCAAGAATATTCTGGAAGACTTCGTAAGTTTTCTTCATGCACATAAATCTCCTTCAAGGATAAATGATTTAGCACCTTATTTTCAAGAGCAATGCTTCCATTTTATCTCAACATTGATTTTTGAGATTGAAGAACATCTTGCACAACTTTTATAAGCTCTTTATCAATAAATGAAAAACGAGGAGATGCCAAAAAAATGAACAAGGAGACACTAGAACCGATAGTTATAGTGGAAAGGGAACTTTTCTTAGGAAGAATTTTAGTTGCTCTCAGGTAGAAATTGGTGTTTCTAAATACTATTGTTACCAATTTGACAAAGAGGGAATTGTTGGATCCATGTAGAGAGGATACCAAATTGAACAACTAGTAGCATATAACCAGTGAAATGAATAAAGTTAGAACATAAGAGACTGCTCAGGCTAAAGGTATAGAATCACAACTACATACTTCACACTTTTCACTATCTGTTCTTGCACTCTTTTGGGTCACTCGATCATTATTATGTCTCATTTTTCCCATTTCTAGTCCCAAAAATCATCATAGGTGTGCCAAGCCACTCAACCTAAAATCCCTTCTACTATAAAACTCTTCTCCCCATCTTTCAAATGGCTCTATCCTGAGGGCATGTGCTAGTGCCTAGTTCAAATTTTAATTCAAATTCCCTCCAAACCCATGAATTCTCACCCTAGTGAGTTTTCTAATAACTAGTCACTTTATAAAAGAAAACTTAGCACTCATTTGGAACCCTAATTTCTCTCTCTAACATCTTGATCCTCCTCGTATTCCTCTACTCCCTGAAAACCTTCATTTTTCCTTTTTTTTTGAAGAACATGCACCCTTTTATGCTTTGAAAGGTTCTTGGTGGAGCACATGATGTTTTTAAAGCATGGATAGACAATTTGGTTTTTTTGGTTCATTTTCCAATCTGTCTTTTAAGTGTATTTGCATGTCTTGTGGGGACATGTCTCCTGAAAGTTAAGAGGCATTCCATAGAAATATCTGGAGAGATCCAAAATTTTCTTGGTCACTTTCTATGCATAGCCAAACCCATCTCCCATTTCAAAATATTTTTCTATCACAAAGACACATACCAGGAGTCATATTCACTTGACACAAAGTTTACATAATCATCATTTTACAAACTTGAGATAAGAAAAAATATGCAAATCATTCTAGCACTTTGACAATTAGAACGCAATGAACTATGGACATACCTGAATATCATAATTGAAGACAAGGTGAGATGAAGAGTAATTCTCCAGCAAGGTAAAGGAATTGTGATTAGCAAAGCCTTCAAACTATCATAAGAGCACACATTTCTTCAATTTCCTTAAGATTTTGTAAGCTAAAGCAATAAATAACATAATATGGATTAATGCTATGAAAATCACAAATAATGGATTGATTAATATTCTACATATATTATTTCTTCCAACAACTAAACTTTGTAGATTAGGTATTAATTGAAGATGCAATTATTACAAAAAAATTGTGTTAGGTATTCACTATCAGTTACAGTAGGGAAAATTCTACAGGAAAACTTAGACCATATTCTTAAACCAATTTGACAAAGGAATCTCAAGTTAAAGATCCATTTCAATTAAAAGCAAGGGCTCCTCCTGACCTAGATAAGGACTTTCTCTCCATAAGCTTGTTTGATAGCAGACATGAACTCATGAAGAAGGTCACCATATTCCTTGAGCACATAATATAGTTAGAAACCTATACTATGTAGACTTGGGCCATAGGACAAACTAGAAAATTAAAGGAAATATTTTCTAATCAAGAATAAAACCTGGCTTGTAGCACATCTCTGTCTAAGCCCTATGTAGAATTCATCATTCAAAAATGTTTCATTGTTGGTCCCAACATCAATAGTTATTGGAAGGAACTGTTCACATACAAATTGTCAGACCAGAATCAGTGTCATATATGGGCCAGGCTATCATATAGTATAATTCAGATCCAGATCAAGTCTGAAGGATAAACAAATTCAAAGTAATCTACCCATTTTGTGTGGCATTGCACACTAGTTATGACATGCAAGAATTACATGGGAAAGAAAATCTATAAATTTGGTTAGGAATACTTAATAGTGTATCAAAATCAGACTATAGCCTATAGACAAATCGATATTCATAACATATAGAAGTCCCCACAAACTGCTTTGATATGAAAAATCTGAACCTGATCCTACTTCAATCCAAGTTAAATGTTGTGAACATGATACATAGTCTACAAACTAGTCAATAATGACAAGTAGACAACATAGCACAAAAGATAAACCCAAAAAATGAACAAGCTCAAACTTCCACCTCTAGTTAACAACAACAATCTGCTTTGTATTTCACTTGAGATTGGAGCCCATACCATCAACTTGTCCTTCAGATATTGCACAATCTATGATAACTTGATACTTTCCATGAGTGTCATAGTTATCTCATTGTAGGTTAGCAGATACTTACAAATATAGTTGATTGCAGACTCAAATAGACTTTCACTTTCTCGCTTTCAATACTAAAACATACAACCCTTTAAGTGGCCAAACCTTAAGTGATCACCTTCAATAATTCATTTAGTTTCTTTCCAAAAATGAATGTGCATAGCATAGGAGTTGCAACATTAAGTAATGTATGCTTGCATTATTGAAAACAAAGCATGTTCAAATATTTCATGTGCTTCTAGAAGACCAGAATCATAGGTGGTAAGATATAATACTACCATATTGAAAAAGCATGATTAGCCTTGAAAGGTGAATAACAAGGTGAAAACAAAATATCTCTAATTAATCCTTGACTCCAAACCTTTGAGAATAGCCTTCCAATATATATCATGCTTCTAAGATTTGAAGGGATGTAGAAATTGAGATTAAGCTAGACAGTTTTAGCAATATACACCATAAAAAATAAATCTGGTAGAATTGCACTCAATAGTATCCCCTCTCAAAGCCAGAATATTTATCATATGGAATTCTCACCATATCACATGATTTGCACTCATTCATATTTCTTTCTCATTGTGGTAATATTTAAAACTATAAATATTCTCTACCATTGACCTATCAAACAACAGTTGAGAAATATAAAACCAACAATCTTAATAAAGCACCTAGAATTTTAAGAGTACCCTTGTACTGAAAACAAAAAGGTTTTAAAAAAGTCAATAATAATAATAAAGTGTCTTAGTTTTAGAAAATAACTTCTCAAAGCTGGAGGAAACATGGAGATAGAAAACATTCGCATAACTTTGAAATGTAGAAGTGCAAGTACAAATTTAATCATAGAACTTTCAAATTAAAAATAAATCCAAATTCGTGATAGATGAGAGGTATGTACAACACAATGAAAAATGCACAATGTCAAAAAAGGTGTATAGGGCAGCCTCTTGATATTTAAAAAAAAAGTGGACTACAACTCTTCTTGTTTTCCTCCTATTTGAAATTGAAGGCTTGTGATTCCATTGATGAGGACACATGCTATGACCAGTATTGAGGGTCTGAACATGGTTTTAAAAGCCATTTTCCAGACATTATGTGGCCTCATGTAGTCTTGGAAATATCTAGAACTCAAAACAAGCTTAGTGAAGTACCTAGCACCTTGACATTGGCATAAAAAATCATCAAACGTGGTAAGTAGGTAATGGTTCTTCATATTTATTTTGAGAGCATGATAATTGTAATTAGGTTTTGCCACTTCATGTTTCCTTCTTTGGTGTTGTGATAGCAAGAGAGCTGAAAGGATGGGTGCTGGTTTGTATCTTAAACTCTTGATGAAAGATAAATCTACAAGTCATTGGGATGACTGTTTGGTCAATGTATAATTATTTTTTATATAATGCAAAAAATTAATATATAAATATACTAGCGCTTGCACCCCAATGAGATGCAATGGTTACACCGATAGCAAGATATACTTTGGTAATATATTGAAGGGTAGGGAAAAAAAATCGCAATAAAATGTAATTTTCTTTCCGTAAGACTAATTATTTATAGCAAAAGTCAAATGGTGATGCGATGCGACAAGATTTGAATATGAACAAACAGATAGTGGTAAGGGATGGTTAACCACAAGGAAAAGTATTGATTACAAACATATTACTATTATAATCATATCGTGTATCATTTTTTATAGTTTAAGCAACAATTTAAGGGTGATGGTCCATAATCATATCACTTATTGTTTACCAATAAAGTTAGGATAGTATAAACATAAAAGGAAAATATCATCTAATTTGTAAACTAAGCTATTATAGGAATTTATGAAGTCACACTACGAGGTAAATGAAATCAATGGGGTTAGAACATTATTATTAATAATATTGAGTACCCATCTCCATTTGATTGAGGAGTTCTACTTGATTTTGAGGATGGTGCAAGGAAGTAGGGAATATTTTGTGCCCCAGGCCAACCCTCTTTCCATCAAATTTTGATTGGAGAAATCTCTTTAACATTGAAAAAGATTATAGTGGCAGCCATTGGTAAGATAGATAAGAACAAACATAATTGATAAGGCTTTCTTAGAAGCAAGAGCCTACAATTTTCTTCTAGATTATTCCTCGTGCATGGGTTAATATGTAGATTTCTTTAAATCCAGCTATGTTTGTATTATATGTATGCCTGACCAAACAAATACTACAAAATAATATTTTGGGAAAACCCTAGGTTTTCCAAACATGCTAAGCTCTTCAAAATAGATTGGCACATTACCTACAAAAGGGATTCCTATCAATGCCCCAGTTAGGATGCATGTTCTATCTATGCTCTCACAAGCTTTGAAATAAATGTCCTCAAGCAAGTGAGAAACCTTGCTGAGAAAAATGTTTGCACCTTTTTTCTGACATGGCTTTGAGATTAGCTACCAGTGCATTGAATTAGGAAATGCTTGATCTGGTGAGAACCCTCCCTAAAAGCATCACACTTTTCTTAGATGTTATAATTCGATAGCAACAAGTGGACCACAAGTATCTCTTTCATTGTAGAGTGGTGTAGGAGCACCTGCTCATGTTGATGAATTTTCTCAAGTTGCTACATGGAGAGTTGGGTATAGGTGTTAGAGTTGAGTTTTTGTGTGTTTTGAGTTTGAATAAGGTCCAAGGAGATGATTCTTGATGTAATTGACAACTTTGGGGGTCTTTTGAGACCATATTGTAAAAAATTGTAAATCTTGTTGGAAAAGTTGTCAAGTTTGATAAACAGCTGTCAAGATGGGTTGAATGTTAGTTTTCTTGTGTTGAATCATGTTTCTAGGATGATTAGGGTCTAAAAAGTTCATTTGTAATGTTTTAGGTGTTTAGAGAGTCATAAAATGCAAATGTTGTAATTAGGCAAAAAGTTGTCAAGAAAATGCAACTTTTGGAATAGAAAGGGTCATGGTCATTTAAAAGTTAGTTATGAATGTTTTGGTGGTTGTAAATGAATGGAATTTGTATAAAAATCCTCCAAAGGCTCGAACAAGAGGCTATTGAATGTTTTTGAAGCATGTACTAAAGGTTTCAAGCCATAAAAAACATTTTTTTCTATAATTTTACCATTTTTTGGCACTTTGCAAGAACTGTACAAATCTGTACAGCCTCTAAATGCTTTGAGACTCATTCTACATTGTTGGGGAATGTTTTATATTTCATTTGAATCAAGTGGGAGGTTCTAATATTGAGTTTTGAGTGAGATATTCATTTTTCTGGAACTGCCTATTTATAGCCTGTCAAGGGTTTTGATTGGTGTAAAAATGAAGTTTTAGACATTCTGGTGTAGGAGCACCAATTCATGTCAATGGATTTTATTAATGGTTTCATGAAAATTTGAGTTTAGGTGTTGTGTCTAGGATTTTTTGAGTAATTGAGGTCAAATAAGGTCTAATGAGACCATTATATGATGTAAATTGACAACTTTGGAGTCCTTGAGGTCTAAATGGCAAAAAATGTAAATCTTGTCAAAAGTTGTCAACATGAGTAAAAGTTGTCAAAATAGGGAAACATATTATTTTATTGTGTTAGATTGAGTTCTTAGGTGGAATAAGGCTTAAATAGGTCATTTGGAGTGTTCTAGGGGTTTAGGAGAGTCAATTTGCTCAAAATGCAAAAAATATGCAAAAGTTGTCAACAATAAAGTGCAATAATGCAAAATTTGTAAAGGTTAAAGTGCCCAACGGTCATCTAATTCAAATGATTAGTTGTGGTATGGTTGGGAAGTTTATTTACGAGGGAAATGTGTTTAAAAAGGCAGGATTATTCATTGTAAAGGTTGTTGTTGGAGAGAATAAGATTTTGAATGCAAAAACTCTCTTTTTTATGACATTTTTTGGAAAATACTTGTGTAGCAGCAGTTTGTACGGTCCGTACATGGTTTATTTTGATATGAGATGACTTGGAGTTTTTATTAGGGTGAATATAATTTTATATTCAGTTTTTTTGAAGTTCATTCATTGAGTTTTGCAATTTTTATGAGCAAAATACCAAAATTGCCTGTGTATGCCCTGTATTAAGGGTTTGAGTAAGTAAAAATGGCATTTTGAGCCCTCCACCTACTGTTGGCCTTTGTAACTCAATGGATAGTATATTATGAGTCCCTTGAACATGTTTTAAAATATTCTTGAGTTGGGTAGGTCGAGAACATGGATTTTTGGTGATGCCTAGATGGCATTTTGGTTGTTTTCATGAGTTTTCCATGTGAAATTGAGGAACTTAAGTAAGGTTTTGAAAAAATATGAATGGAACTGTATATAAGATAGTGTTTTTAGCTTGTTCAAGTAATTGTATGAAGGTCTAAGGCACTGGAATCTTAAGATAAGTCTTGGAACCCATATTTTCATTAAACCCTCCTCAAATTGGCTTAAAATGAGGTTTTAAAGGTTTGGCAAGTTGGAGTAAGTTTCCCTTGAGACAAATTATGTTTTTGGGAGTTTTAATACATGAGAATTTCTGCCCCAACAAGTCTAAGGGGTTTTTGAATTTTTTGAGGGTACCTCCTTTGTTAAATGGGCTATTTTGATGCTTAAAACCAAGGACAACGCATTGGTTCTCATAAAATATGCAAAGGAACCATATGAAATATTTTAATATGTTGCTATACATGATAAAGGGTGTCTTAGGCTCAGAGGGTTTTGAGTTTTGAGGTCTTGTAAGGGTTTTATGGTCATTTTTCAAGTTTGGAAGGCTACAAGCCTTTGAGGATGAGTTGATGTCTAAAAGAGTTTGAAAGCAATTGTAGGAGTGGATACCTTGTCTGTGTCTGATCATATCAAGTTGTTGTGAGTCATCTCCACCCTATATTGCATCACATTCCACCTATTTTCATGACTTGTAACTTAGTGGAATGTCTTGTTTCATGATAATATAAGTGTGCAAATGGTTCAGGATGCAAGGGATACGTTTTGTACGGTTTTAGGGTGATTCCATAGGGTGTTTTCATGAGTTTTCCATGTGAATTTTAGGAACTAAAGTAAGGTTTTGAAAAATATGAATGGAACTACATGTGTAATGGTGTTTTGAGTTTGTGCAGATGTTTTTATGAAGGTGTAAGGCAGTGGCAAGTTCTGGTAAGGTGTGGAACTATTACTTTCAATAAACCCTCAAATTGGCTTAAAATGAGGGCTTTGTGGTTTGGTATGTAGAGGTGAGTCTCTCCTAAAAAAAATTGTGTTTTTGAGGGTTTGGATACATGTAAATTGCTTCCCCAACAAATCTTGAGGGTGGTGGAGAGTTTAAAGGGTAGTTCCTTTGTAAATTATGCCTGATTAACCTAATTAGGACAACGGTGAAGGCCCATTTTGAGGCACATGATCCAAAACAATATCTGATTATTTTGAAGTATGTTTTTTAACTCAATAAGAGGTATCTAAATCTATAATTTTTTTGTGAATCCCTTTGTGAAGTTTGTGAGAAAAACCTCAAATAGGGTCAACAGACCTACTAGGAAAGGCCTAGTTGAAAAGTGAAATTTGGAGAGTTCAAGAGTTGGTGTTTTGAAATCTGTTTGAGGCTCATTGAATTGATTTTGTTGAGTGATCCTAACCCCTTGATTACATCAAGTGGTATCAGATCAAAGGGAGTAGGTCTCTTGAGGGAGAAGGTTGGAAGATTGAGCAAAGAAAAGAAGGGAATTTGAAGAGTCAATCAAGATGCCTCCTAAGGGAAATACTATTGCAAGAAATATTGATAAGCATGCCAAAGAATTAGAAGCCTTGAAGAAGGAAATTTCAGCATTGAATTCTAAAGTTGGGGTTGATATAGATGAAAGTGATTCAAAAGAGGAAGAAACTTCTAGTGAAGAGGAAGAGTTGGATCTGAATGATTTTAGGATGGTGAATCTTTTGAAGGTTGTGAAGAGAGATAGACATAGAAAAATGGATGTGTCTATGTATGGAGGAAAAATAGATGGAGAAGAGATCTTGGATTGGATAGGGGCTTTAGGGAGCTATTTTGAAAGTGAGGAGATTGATGATGAACACAAGGTGAAGAAAGAAAAAACTAAGTTGAAAGAACATGCTTTGTTGTGGTGGAACTTTGTACAAGATGAAAGGCAGAAAGAGGGAGAGAATAAGATCACTTCTTGGGAGAGAATGAAGGAAAAAATCAAGGGTAAGTTCCTTCCTTGTGATTATAATGTTTAATTACTTAAAAGATTACAAAATCTTAGGGAAAAAGAAAAAGATGTGCAGGCATAGACTGAGGAATTCTATAGGTTAAGCATAAGAACAAAGAATGAGGAGGATGAGGAAGAAATAGTAGCTAGATATCTCAATGGTTTAAGGTATAAAATTAAAGATGAAATCAGTTTGATGGTACCAAAAATAGTGGAACAATGTTTTCAAATGGAAATAAGAGCAGAAGAGATACTCAAGAGGAGACAAGAGAAGGAAACAAGAGGAAGAGGTAGTACTTCTAGGGGAAAAGGTACCTTTTCTATACCAAAATAGTTCAAGGAAGGTCAAGAAGATGTTGGTAAAGGAAAAGAACAAGCAGTTGAGTCTAGAGGTGGATGGAGAGGTGGAAGAACCAACTTTAGAGGAAGAGATTCTAATGAGTTTGGAGGAAGGTGTTACAAATGTGGTAAATTTTGACATCCATTCTACAAATGTCTTGATAAGTTTGGGGCTTCTACAAGTGGAAGTGAGAGAAAAGGTGACAAGAGAGTTCAACTTGTGTAAGAGGATGAAGAGGAAAGTGTTAGTTCATCAAACCTTGTTGCAAAACCTAAGATTGGAGAAGCTTTGATGCTGCAAAGACAAATTTTGAAGGCCTCCAAGGAGAAATAACCATTGCAAAGGAGAAGTCTCTTCATGACCACCTGCAAGAGAAAAGGAAAGGTATGCAAGTTAGTCATTGATTCAGGCTCCACTGATAACATAGTTTCTAAGGAAATGGTAGATAAGCTGAATTTAGTAAAAGTTCCTCATCAAACACCCTATAAGGTGTCATGGTTGAATGAAGATCAGTCACTCTTAGTCAATGAGCAGGCTTTAGTTGAATTTCAAATTGGAGGATACAAGGATAGAGTGCTTTGTGATGTTTTACCAATGCAATGTTTCCATTTGTTTCTTGGGCGGCCATGGCAATTTGACAAGCATGTTGTGTATGATGGATGGGCTAATACCTATCAGATTGTGCATGAAGGAAACACATTCACCTTGTTACCATTGAACAAAGAAGATAAGGAGTATACAAGGGAAACAAAGGTCATCATGATGGGTAATAAGGAGTTTGCAAAGGTTGGGGAAGATAAGAATAAAGAGATTGCAGTTAGTTCAAGGGATGTAGATATGAAGACAGTCAATTTGAAAGCTGATACAATGATTGAAGGAAACAAAGGAGATGTGAGAAGGATGTAAAAAGTTGAAGAAGAGATGACTAAGGGTGAACCCCTTGAAAAGATAAAAAAAGAGTCTAAGAAGGGTGAGGAAATACTGGTTGGGACAATTCAATTTCCTATCATGGTTGCTAAGGTTCAAGGGCAGTCAAATTTTATTAGGAAAGAGGCTCTTAAAACTAGAAATAAAGTGGTATGCAAGACTAAGAATGAAAGAGGATTGAGGAAAATGAATGGGATGCATAAATTCAAGGACAAGAATAGATTTGGAAAAGGGTAAAAGCAAGTATAGGGTTATGACAATAAGTGTGCTGCATGGAAAAGGAAAATGGAAGTTGATGTTGGTCCAATATCAATCATGAATGGAAGAAAGTTCAGGGGATGTGTTACAAGTCAAGGAAACCATTACTATGTTGGTAAAGAGCACAAGGATGGTAAGAATAATGCAAGTTTTTTGAATTTAAAAATCAATGTGTCTTTTTCTATGTCAAAGAGAAGATTTTTCAAAGGTGAAACCAATGGAGATCAGTTTCTAGAGGTATGGATTTTTTTTTGGTGGTGTGAATGGTGCAGGAGCACTTGCTCATTTTGATAAATTTTCTCAAGTTGGTATATGGAGAGTTGGTTATAGGTGTTAGAGTTGAGTTTTTGTGTGTTTTGAGTTCGAATAAGGTCCAAGGAGACTATTCTTGATGTAATTAGCAACTTTGGGGGTCTTTTGAGACCATATTGTAAAAAGTTGTAAATCTTGTTGGAAAAGTTGTCAAGATGGGTTGAATTTTATTTTTCTTGTGTTGAATCATATTTCTAGGATTATTAGGGTCTAAAAAGGTCATTTGTAATGTTTTAGGTGATTAGAGAGTCATAAAATGCAAATGTTGCAATTAGGCAAAAAGTTGTCAAGAAAATGCAACTTTTGGAATAGGAAGGGTCATGGTCATTTAAAATTTAGTTATAAATGTTTTGGTGGTTGTAAATGAATATAATATATATAAAAATCCTCCAAATTCTCAAACAAGAGGTTTTTGAAGGTTTTTGAAGCATGTACTAAAGGTTTCAAGCCATAAAAAATATGTTTTCTGCAATTTTACTATTTTTTTGAACTTTGCAAGAACTGTACGAATCCATACAGCCTCTAAATGCTTTGAGAATCATTCTATATTGTTGGGGAATGTGTTAGGTTTCATTTGAATCAAGTGGGAGGTTCTAATATTGAGTTTTGAGTGAGATATATTCATTTTTCTAGAATTGCTTGTTTATAGCCTGCCAAGGGTTTTGATTGGTGTAAAAATGAAGTTTTAGACATTCCACCTACTGTCATGACTTGTAACTTGGTGGAATGTCTTTTTTAATGATAATATAGGTGTGAAAATGGTTTGGGATGCAAGGGATACATTTTGTATGGTTTTAGGGTGATGCCCTAGGGTGTTTTCATGAGTTTTCCATGTGAATTTGAGGAACTAAAGTAAGGTTTTGAAAAACTATGAATGGAACTACATGTGTAATAATGTTTTGAGTTTTTGAAGATGTTTTTATGAAGGTCTGAGGTAGTGGAAAGTTATGGTAAGGTGTGGAAACATTACTTTCAATAAACCCTCCTCAAATTGGCTTAAAATGAGGACTTTGTGGTTTGGTATGTAGAGGTGAGTTTCTCCTGAAAAATATTGTGTTTTTGAGGGTTTGGACACATTTAAATTGATTCCCCAAAAATTCTTGAGTGTGGTGGAGATTTTAAAGGGTAGTTCCTTTGTAAATTGGGCCTGATTAGCCTAATTAAGACAACAGTGAAGGCCCATTTTGAGGCACATGATCCAAAACAACATCTGATGATTTTGAAGTATGTTTTGTAACTAACTAAGAGGTATATAAATATATAATTTTTTTGTGAATCCCTTTGTGAATTTTGTGACAAAAAGCCCAAACAGGGTAAGCAAACCTACTACGAAAGGCCTAGTTGAAAAGTGAAATTTGGAGAGTTCAAGAGTTGGTGTTTTGAAATCTATTTGAGGCTCATTGAATTGAGTTTTTTGAGTGATCCTAACCCATTTCTTAAATCATAGAGTGTGCCATGAGTAGGGGAACCAAGTAAGAGAATGTCCTGTTGTGCACCAAATGGCAGTCCCAAATCCCAATCCAAGGAAATATGAGACAAGAGATTTTCATAAGCCAAAGAATAAATTCATGGTCAAATATAAAAATAGAAAATTAGGATAGGAAAAATAAGCCCCAGATCATAAAATAGATAAAATATTAAAAATATCTCCAAATAGGGAATGTTTTTGTGGCTCTTGAAAATGAGGAGCTTATCCCTGAAACTTTGTATGAATCAGATGAGACAAATCTTAAGGATACCAGGATGCAAAGGTGTACTAAAAAGAAGATTGAATGGAGAACATTTACACGCAAAACTATAGAAAAAAGAGATTATCATATAAAATGTTGTCAAAGGCCATCAAGAGAAATACTAAAATCATCACAACTTTGAAGATTGGACTCGCAGACTAAAGTAGAGATTGTTCAAGCAATGGGAAAAAATTCTAGTAGAAAAAAATAGAATAAGATTTAACATTCATAACATTATATAAAAGCAAACACAGGGTGGACATGGCTCCAAATTCTCAGACTCAACTTGAAGAAAATTTGAAAAGGAATGAGATAAAAAATCCTTACTATCTTCCAACCAAGGAGAAATAGTGAGGAAACAAACCTACTTACAAATATTTGATCTCCAAAGGCACAAAGCCAAAAATGGAAGAAATAACCTCCATATTATTTTTTGTCAAGGATGAAGAAGATTACAACTGAGATTAAGATTAAAACCACAATGAACAAGGTCATATGGTCATAAATTACATATTATTGGTCTTTACTACAATTTCTTGTCATTTATTTTAGAAGTGTGATTTACAGTCATTAATTGCACATCTACATTTTCTGATCATAAATTAAAGACTTGTTCTTTGGTCATGAATTTCAATCTTGGTTCTCTAGTTGTTGATTAAAAGTAGAGTAATCACAATTATGTGGATGGCCATGGCATGCTTTGCAAAATCAGGGGTAAAAGTATAGGCATAAGTGTAGACAGCATGCGCTACACAAAGCAAAGCTTGAATGAAGACTTAAAAATATACATGTATAAGAAAGGTTGGCATGAGTATTTTAAGTCTAGATTCTCTTGATGTATTTTTTTAGGGCTTTTCTAGTTGTTCGACATCTTTTTTAGATTTCTTCCACTATTTTCTCAATATAATCTTGTAACTTGCTCCACCATTCTTGATAGTATATTATTCAACTTTGTCAAAACAAAGAATAGAACATAGAACACTCCTATATCTACCTTCAAAAAAAGTCACAGTAAAATTAAATCAAATATTTCCTAATTTAAGAGAGATTTAGGGGTTTTATGTTTTAATCACAAGCTCAAATGAACAAGACAATTACTATTAAAGAAGCTTGTAGGTTGTGTCCCCTAGTATTACAAACATATATGAAGTTGGGTCTTATTTTCAAAAAAATTGAACAGAAATAAGAATTCTTATATTTAATTCATTAAGTAATCAATATGAAAGTTGCTTTAGTAACATGATGGTTTGATAGACACTCCAAGATAAAAAGCTTCATGGCAGTGTAGTAGCATGAATTTAAAACCAAATAATTTTAAAGAACTACCCAAATAGACTCATCCAATCTACCTGAAATCAGGTCCACACATTTCTCCCAGCATACGGTCAAGTGGTAGTGCATTGTTTGTATGAGTGCATGGCTGGAGATAGGTGACCTGTACTCTAAAACCCTTAGCGAAACCTTATTTTCAAGATGCAACTTGCCAAATTGGAGAAGTGAAAGGTCAATACTAGCAAGGAAGAGTTTGGACCTAAGCGGGAACCAATAGTGGTTAGAAAAGTAGCAAAAAATGGTGAAAATAACCAAAAACAAATGGCAAAATATAATGAATAACTGAAATTCAAGCTTGGCAAAGCATAATTATTTTTTTATATAATGCACAAAATTATATATAAATATAATATATAATATATATTTAATATAATAGTAAAATATATTAAATTATATATAATATAATTATATTTATTATTATATTTAATAGTATATCTATATTATATTATTATTATATATTGTATTCTATAATAAAAAAATACTAAATATAAATATAAAATTATTATAATTAATAATTAATATATAAAAAATCTGATAGTTTAATTGATCTTTAGAGAGATCAGGAAAAAGAAAGAGAGATAGAGGGGGAGACAATTCTATATAGAGAGGAATATATACTAAAACTTGCACCTAAAGGAGGTTCAAGGATTGCACCGATAGAAAACTATATGTATGTTAATATGTTAGAGTATGTGTTTATGCATGGATGTGCTACAAATTCTAGTTGAATGTGGCTAACTTAAACAATTAATAATAAGTGCTAAATAATGGAATGAAATAAATTTAGACAAATCTAGATTAACACTCCCTAACATGATTCCTCTATGACCCCATCATGGTGAACTATGGGAATATCACTATTGCATCTTGATTCCTTCAATGATCTATTCAAATGGATTGAAATAATTGATAATATATATGTATTATATGTACCATAACTCTTATTGAATCACTCGTAGAATTATATGTTATCAAATTGGCTTCAAATAATAGTTAAAAACATTAATGATTCATTAACATAATGAGTAATAAAAGTTAAAGAATGTAAATGTTATTTTTTTATATAAAATATGTGAAGGCCTTAAGACTGCACTGAGAGGCAATGCCTTCCACATAATAGGTATTTTTGGTGGACCAAGCAACCTAGGCGGCCAAATGACCCACTTAGGTAGGGGTCCCATGAGGGGGGCTTAAGCTCTATGGGTTATGATCAAATTCAAAAGAAAAATGAATAGAGGAGTAATATTCATTTATTTAGTCATTTTTATTTGTCTAATATTAGTCATTTATTTGGTCATTTTTATTTGTCTGATATTAGTCATTTATTTGGTCATTTTTATTTGTCTGATATTAGTCATTTATTTGGTCATTTTTATTTGTCTGATATTAGTCATTTATTTAGTCATTTAGTTGTGATTTTACCCGATGACCAAATTAGTCACTTATAAATGACCAAATTAGTCATTTATTTGCCAAATTCTACTAGTGTTAGTCATGTGACTAAAAGTTTTAGTCACGTAGTCATTTATTTGCCAAATTCTACTAGTGAATTAATGAGAAATATTTTTTTCTAGCTAAGGAATCAAGTACTTAATCTATGAAGGGAAATGGAAAGTGGTATTTCCTAGTGTTTGTATTCAATTCCCTATAATCTACACAAAATATCTATTTTCCACCTTTCTTAGGAATAATTACCAAAGGTGAGACCCATTCATTGTTAGATATAGGATAGATAAAGCCTGCATCAAGGAGTTTTTGAAGTTTAGCTTTGACTATGTCTCTCAAAGAAGGGTTCATGAGTCTTTGAGGTTGTCTAATGGGTCTATACCCATCATTGATATAGATCCTATGCATACATAAATCAGGATCCATTCCTTTCATATCATGGCAATCCCATGCATATGCTGTTGAGTGTGCCTGCAACACTATTTGTAGGGAATTTTGTTTCTCTTCTCTCAAAACATTGTTTATGTGCAACATTTTTCCTAGCATGACTTATAATTCCTTGGATGATTCTTGCACATATGAGAGGTCAAGGCTTGGAATGATTGGTACAAACTGTTGTGGCTGTAAGGAATGATCTAGTGCTCCGTCATGGAGCCCAGAAAATGACATGTTAAACAACTAATTAACCAAACATTTTTTTTTAATATTTAACAACAACATATACATGAACGTACTTGGGTTTCCACAACAACGCTACTAATATAAAATAATAAGAATAAATCATCATGAACCATATACAAGAAATTTATGAATATATCATAACTCGATTACATTATCATAAAAAGATTAATTACAAGTTCAAGATACCAAAAATGAGATTGTGAAAAATCTCGATACATCCAGAGTCATAATACAATGAAGTCTCATGAAATATTCATGAGTGAATACAATAAAGATAATGAATAAGTACAACTATAGATCACATTCACAAGCATGCCTAGCGATCATCTCGGTGAACAATATGAATCCAAGAACCTGTCAAGGACAATCTCGTCTTGAATTGTATCACTTGCAAGGGGACCCACTGGAAGAAAAGGCACGTTCCAACCGTGTGGTACTCAAAATCCCACCCCTCGTGCTAGGAGATAGTAACAAGTCCTCAATTCAAACTAACATTAAAGAAGATAGTACATACTTCACATGGCTAACATACACATGACCACATTAGACACCCAAAACCATGAGACAACAAAAAAACTCCCAGAGGCAACAACATAACCACAAGTGACTCTACACAAGAAACCACAACATGTAGAAGGATAGGAGTGTCATCACACAAGCTTGACATGGGTTACCCAATGCGGATCTTCATAGGTTACTGACCCCCTTACCTGGTTAAACCCTGGCAACCTCAACTGATCCCTGACCCCCAATATCACTCATGCAGGATCAACATGCCTTTCGAAGGGACAAGGCAGTTGATCTTTGCCATTCCAGGCCTTCCCACTCATCCCAAGCCCAAACGAGCACTTGAGCCATGAGTGAGGCTAACTTATCTGAATTAATATGAGATGCTACCTGAAACACCTAATTACTTTAAGATTATAGTTTTCACTAGATTATCTACTTTTGATAGGTTACCCAGGTTACCTCTTTAGGGTTCTAGCCCCTAACAAAAGCCACTCCTCCTAGTTACAAACTCACTTACTAACAAAGACAAGGATAGCCAAAATGCATGCGAAAAAAAACCTCGAGTATTCCCATCATAATCATGATGATACCATAAAACATTTCAAATACCTCAATAAGAAAATACATCGTGCATGGCTAGGTCCAAATCAAGTTATTGCGAGAAGACAACAATAAAGAGCATCAAACACATTCCAATGCAAATACCATTACCTAGCCTCTAGAAAATATAATACCAATAGAACACTTCACAAGATGATTTAAACATGAACCAAAATCAACTTTTCATTCCCCATTATATCTATACACAAGTTTCGTAAAAATGATCCAAAGAATAAAAAAAGAGAAGATAAGAGTGGGTATACAAGAATCTCAAATCAAAATACTAATTGATCCAAATATGCAAGGTATTCTCCTTCCACTATCTACATATAATAAGTGATTTCCTTTGTTTAATTTCCAAACAATCATTCACTTGGTCCTTTAATATGCTTATCCTCATAACCAAATAGTTAAAATACATAGATCAACTTCTAAAATTCAAAATACAATATTTCTAACTATAACATGATAAGCACTAATATCTACATACATACATAAACTACCATATATATATATATATATATATAGGTATAGATATCGAAATTCCAACATAACATTCGTCAAATTTTTTGAACTAGATGTTCATTAAAGATAATCATTGTCATAATCTAAATGTCTTATTTTATTTTCTCCTTTTCTTTAACAAATAAAATAATCGTTCTTGATTAAGAACAATATAAGTTTATTTACATTCACTATACAACCCTATTACCCAAATACAAACATTACTAACTCATACATGTATTTGAATCAAATCTCCTTTATTTATTCTTCTCTCAATTAAATTTAAAACAATTATATTATTATCCCAATAATGAAGGACTACTTGTTTCCAAAATGCTCATCTTATTACAATAATTCCTAATGTCATATTCCCATATTACCCATATAAGAAACACAAAATATATATATAATGAAATAACATATAATAAATACCAAAGTTTATAAATATATAAAATAAACATTAAAAAAGAATGACTTGACAGCTGAATCAAAACTTATTTTCTATCGACCGCTTTGCAACCCACACATGCATTCAAAGTTGATGAGATAAATTAGAACTATAGTTTGATTGCACGCATCCATATAAGAATAATAGTGCATGATTAGAACTTAAGGTCAGCATACATTTTACATTGGAGATCACAAAAATTAAACACAATGATAAAAGAGAGCACAACTGTATCTATTCTTTGATTCCATCGATGACATGTTAGTATCAGCTCATGCAATTTATACCATGCAATAAGTGACAAATCTAATATGGAAAACATAAATGTCTACTATCAAAAGAGCATAGAAGTGTATTGGTTGTGGTGTATATTAGAGTATCGGGTAGAAGAAACCAACGGATGAGGAAAAACATCATGAGGAGACAAAACGACTATACTAATAGCCGACTCTAGAAGAAATTCAGAATACATAAGACAACGATGGCCAAAATTATCAATTTGCATACACAAAATAGAGAAGATGGCATAGTAAATTTCGTACGCATCATGGGGAGATTGCAACACCGGAAATTTCAAATGATTGATGCAAGAAACTCAAAGATTAATGGAACAATATAGAAGAAAACAACATCTCTAAACCAAGCTCGCAATTAATACAAAAGGATATTGCCAGATGATAGCAGCCGCTTAAAGCTAAAAGCAACGACGACTTGTGCATTCCCAAACCTGCATACCAAGGAGAAAGGGATGGCATGGGTAAAGGAATACACAACAAACAAGGAGATATCCAGAGAATAACTCATAAAATACTTAAGCTCTTAAATTGACTGCAAGGGAAAGCAACAAATATTCATTAAAAGGATAGAAAGAACATTAATATACAACGAACAAGAGGTAGATAGACAATTGCCCCTAATCAATATACATTCAACAGCTAGGAGATAAGGACGCAACATAGACTACAGATGGTGCATGGAAAATTAAAAGGATGGCATTGCAAGATTCCTTCTATGCAGGACATGCATGCAACGTATGAAGAGATAGTGTACTTATAAACATGAAACAACCACGACAAAACATAACTAGCCACTGAAAATTTGTAGTTAGAACGAAGTTTGAGCCATCGAATAATGCAAAATTTGGATTTGTATTGAATTATATGAAAAGAACTAGGAGTATTCGATGCATGCATCCACAATCTACAAATTGATTGAACAAGCAAGGCACTGGTGCCATACAGGAACAAAACATGAGCTCAATAGACAAAGGATTTAAGGGTGAACCCCTATCCCAAGCTGTACATAGTCAACACACAAAACAATATTGGTATTAAACCAAGACCGAAATTCAAATCAAATATCCAATCATGGCGTTGCAATTCCAATTGAAATTTACATAACAAATTGAGTGAACATTCTGCATGAGATTAACCATATCGACTTCCATAAAATATGATTTACTACCAAATAGATATTCTATTTTAATTTTAGAAAATTTAAATCTAGATTTCCCCAAGCTTTCATCTCCCTATTGTTTTCTTTGATTTAATCAAAACTAATCAATAACGTTTTTTTTATTTTTGATGTTTGTGCAGGTTTCAAACGAGAAATCTTAGCATAAAGAAAACCAATACCGCAATCGTTGATTTAAAGTTTTAAATTCAAGAAACCAAACAAGATTACAAAAGAAAACTTGGTATTCTCCTTCGGATTCTAACAAATGATGAAACCAAACACAAAAATCTAGACAAAGTATCTTTCTCTGCATGATCAAAGCCTCTGAGAATCACAACCTTGAATATTTTCCAATCCAAAAGAATGGAGAAACAAAAAAGCTTCTTCCCAGATATTGCCAAAAATTGCATAATCCTTTCCTTTTATTCAATTTCACAATTAAATGCAATTCCCTAGCATAATTGACCGACTGCATGCACTCATAACTGATCTGGAAATTAAAACTCATTAGATGAACAAGTTACAATTTCCTAACATCTAGTTCTAATTCATAGATATTTTGCAAAATCTATTCAAAACAACTCTTCCAAAAATATCTATTTAATAACGTTCAAGTTGCACAATCAATAAGAAATTATATTAAATTAACATTAAATAATATTCTACTTTAATAATTTTAATTAATTAAATCTTCTAAACATTAAATCAAACTTTTAATTTAAAATGTAATCAAACATAATCATTTAATCTAATATTGCAATTAATCACAATTAAATCCAAACAATAACAAAAGAGAAGATAAGAGTGGGTATACAAGACTCTCAAATCAAAATACTAATTGATCCAAATATACAAGGTATTCTCCTTCCACTATCTACATATAATAAATGATTTCCTTTGTTTAATTTCCAAACAATCATTCACTTGGTCCTTCAATACGCTTATCCTCATAACCAAGTAGTTAAAATACATAGATCAACTTCTAAAATTCAAAATACAATATTTCTAACTATAACATGATAAGCACTAATATCTACATACATACATAAACTACCATTTATATATATGTGTATAGATATCGAATTTCCAACATAACATTCGTCAAAATTTTTGAACTAGATGTTCATAAAAGATAATCATTGTCATAATCTAAATGTCTTATTTTATTTTCTCCTTTTCTTTAACAAATAAAATAATCATTCTTGATTAAGAACAATATAAGGTTATTTACATTCACTATACAACCCTATTACCCAAATACAAACATTACTAACTCATACATGTATTTGAATCAAATCTCCTTTATTTATTCTTCTCTCAATTAAATTTAAAATAATTATATTATTATCCCAATAATGAAGGACTACTTGTTTCCAAAATGCTCATCTTATTACAATAATTCCTAATGTCATATTCCCATATTACCCATATAAGAAACACAATATATATATAATGAAATAACATATAATAAATACCAAAGTTTATAAATATATAAAATAAACATTAAAAAAGAATGACTTGACAGCCGAATCAAAACTTATTTTCTATCAACCACTTTGCAACCCACACATGCATTCAAAGTTGATGAGATAAGTTAGAACTATAGTTTGATTGCATGCATCCATATAAGAATAATAGTGAACGATTAGAACTTAAGGTCGGCATACATGTTACACTGGAGATCACAAAAATTAAACACAATGATAAAAGAGAACACAACCGTATCTATTCTTTGATTCCATCGATGACATGTTACTAGTATCAGCTCATGCAATTTATACCATGCAATAAGTGGAAAATCTGATACGGAAAACATAAATGTCTACTGTCAAAAGAGCATAGAAGTGTACTGGTTGTGGTGTATATTAGAGTATCGGGTAGAGGAAACCAACGGACGAGGAAAAACATCATGAGGAGACAAAACGGCTGTACTGATAGCCGACTCTAGAAGTAATTCAGAATACATAAGACAACGATGGCCAAAATTATCAATTTGCATACACAAAATAGAGAAGATGGCATAGTAAATTTCGTATGCAACATGGGGAGATTGCAACACTGGAAATGTCAAATGATTGACGCAAGAAACTCAAAGATTAATGGAACAATATAGAAGAAAACAACATCTCTAAACCAAGCTCGCAATTAATACAAAAGGAGATTGCTAGATGATAGCAACCACTTAAAGCCAAAAGCAACAACGACTTGTGCATTCCCAAACCTGGATACCAAGGAGAAAGGGATGGCATGGGTAAAGGAATACACAACCAACAAGGAGATAGCCAGAGCATAACTCATAAAAGACTTAAGCTCTTAAATTGCCTCAAAGGGAAAGCAACAAATATTCATTAAAAGGATAGCAAGAACATTAATATACAACGAACAAGAGGTAAATAGACAACCGCCCCTAATCAATATACATTCAACGACTAGGAGATAAGGATGCAACATAGACTATAGACGGTGCATGGAAAATTAAAAGCATGACATTGCAAGATTCCTTTTGCGCAGGACATGCATGCAACGTATGAAGAGATAGTGTACTTATAAACATGAAACAACCACGATAAAACATAAGTAGCCACCAAAAATTGGCATTCAGAACAAAGATTGAGCCATCGAACAATGTAGAATTTGGATTTGTATTGAATTATATGAAAAGAACTAGGAGTATTCGATGCATGCATCCACAATCTACAAATCGATTGAACAAGCAAGGCGCTAGCACCATACGGGAATAAAACACGAGCTCAATAGACAAAGGATTTAAGGGTGAACCCCTATCCCAAGTTGTGCATAGTCAACGCACAAAATAATATTGGTATTAAACCAAGACCCAAATTCAAATCAAATATCCAATCATGGCGTTGCAATTCCAATTGAAATTTACATAAAAAATTGAGTGAACATTTTGCATGAGGTTAACCATATCGACTTCCATAAAAGATGATTTACTACCAAATAGATATTCTATTTTAATTTTAGAAAATTTAAATTTGGATTTCCCTAAGCTTTCATCTCCCTATTGTTTTCTTCGATTTAATCAAAACTAATCAATAACATTTTTTCTTTTTGATGTTTGTGCAAGGTTCAAACGAGAAAGCTTAGCATAAAGAAAGCCAATACCACAATCGTCGATTTAAAGTTTTAAATTCAAGAAACCAAACAAGATTACAAAAGAAAACTTGGTATTCTCCTTCGGATTCTAACAAATGATGAAACCAAACACAAAAATCTAGAAAATGTATCTTCCTCCACATTATCAAAGCCTTTGAGAATCACAACCTTGAATATTTTCCAAACCAAAAGCATAGAGAAACCGAAAAGCTTCTTCCCAGATATTGCTGAAAAAACAACCTTTTTAGCCAAAATCAATTTCCATGAAAAAATTGCATAATCCTTTCCGTTTATTCAATTTCACAATTAAATGCAATTCCCTAGCATAAATGGCCGATTTTATGCACTCATAATTGAACTAGAAATTAAAACTCATTAGATGAACAAGTTACAATTTCCCAACATCTTGTTTTAATTCATAGATATTTTGCAAAATCTATTCAAACAACTCTTCCAAAAATATCTATTTAATAACATTCAAGTTGCACAATCAATAAGAAATTATATTAAATTAACATTAAATAATATTCTACTTTAATAATTTCAATTAATTAAATCTTCTAAACATTAAATCAAACTTTTAATTTAAAATGTAATCAAACGTAATCATTTAATCTAATATTGTAATTAATCAGAATTAAATCCAATACTTACTAATTAAATCATTTAACTAATTCAAACAAGTCAAATTCAAACATGATGAACATATAATGACATGATGAAATACAAATGACATGACATGATCGATGTCAACCAAATGGGTACTCATTCTTTCAAGAATGATGGTTCATGACAGAGGATGAGACACTATTTTCAATCAACATATTTTTATTGGGTCTTGGCAGGCTCAGACCTGATGAAGTAGGTGGAGTCAATGCATGTACCTGCAAGCTACATCAAAGGATGTTGTCAAACATATCAACATATATTGGAAAACACACCGTGAAGAAGAGTCATAGTGTAGCAGGGTACTCACATGTGAGTAATTCTACACTGTCTTCTTCACTAGAACTGGCATGCATCATAACATCGAAAATATCAAATGTATCATAATAACATCATTAACATTCAGAAACAACATAAACCATAATACACACATATCCATCATAATGTCGACATAACAACATAACCAGATGATCATAATGTCTAATGTATCATATACAAAGTATAGAAACTAACATAACATCAATGTCATACTGAAATAATATAATGTAGTATCCTAAGCAACTAAACGATTTTTAAACTATCAAAGCAAAGTGAATCAATAGTATCAACTGGAGGGACACTACAAATGAAAGATTTGAGATATTTATTTTGAGGAATTGGTAGGTATAATACTTTGAAAGGGGTCTTGTAGGGATGCTAGGAAGTATTATTGCTGTAGGCTTCTACCATAGTCATTCTAGATTATGTGAGAAATGATCTCATCTTCATCCTAATCATCCAATAGAGGGTTGTGTTTTATGGTCATTAATGTTTGTAGAGAATATTTATCTTCCTCATCCAAAGTGGGCCAAATAGTTTGCTCAATATCAACACAAGATTGGGATGGAGGATAGAGAACCAATTTATTGGTCATTGTCATGTTATATATTATCATATTTCTAGACCTACAACCTATGAATGCATCAGCTATAGCTAACCATGGTCTACCTAGGATGAGTGGGTATCCTGCAAGATTAATCTTTGGTTGTAAAACTATGAAATCAATAGGATATTCCCAAGAGTCCAATGTAATAACTAAATATTCAATGATTCCTTCAGGCTTGACTGTTGACCTATTAGCTAATTAAAAAATAGTTTGTGTAGGTCTAAGATTAGCTAACTGAAGTAATTGCATTATTTCTTTAGTATTAAGATTTATTGTCTCCCCCAAGTCAATCAAAGTATTCTTAATAAGGGCCCCATTAATCTTGACATCCACTACTAGACTACCAGGGTCTGTGTACTTAGAGATAGTTATGTTCCCTAACATGATATTTACAAGGTTTCCGAGAACATGTACTATCTAAGGATCTTTCCTTTTTCATCCTAGTTTCTTAAGACATAGGTTCTTCATAGTTTAAGTATAAATAGGGATGTCTTTGATAGCTTGGATGAGTGGAATCTTAATGCTCACATATTTTAATTGATCCAAGAGTTCTGTATTAGCCTATGTGTGATGCTTTTGAATGGCTAAGTGTTTGGGAAAAGGAGGCTTTTTACTTGAGGTGGTTTAGTGTACTTGATTTGACTCAAGTTTCAAAGGTGTTTTGTTTGAAGGTTCAACTGCATGTTCCTCATCTTCCATCTCAGTAATTTGAGGGGATGAGAGTCGAGCAAGTTGTTTTCCTAATCTGAGGTGGAGATCACTCACCTCTACCCCATAAGTGGGGTATTGCATAGCTTCGTTAGTATAAGCCTGCTAACATGCTTGTTATCAGGGTTAGGTCCAAGTTGGGTAGGTATTTTTGGTGGCTTGGTTGGATGGGATGTAGGATTTGATGGAGGAATAATAGCTTGTTGTTGTGGTGGAGGTGGAAACATAAGAGTTGCTGATACATCATGTTTTGCTGCTACCACTGTTGGAATTTTTTCTATTGAGGCTACCACTAATTCTATTATGTTGGCCATTAAGGATTATAATTGGAACCCTATAAATTTTGTTGTGGCCAAGGATTTGGTTGTTGTTGGTTCCAATTTTTTTGGGGTTGTGGCCATTGTTGAGGTCTTTTTCTTGGATTTTGGTTTGTTGGCCAGGGTTGAGAATTCCAAGCAGAAAAGTTCTAATTTCCAATTGGAAAGGATGAATTGAAGCTAAGGGGGTCTTGTGGCATACCTTTTATTTGTTGCCATGATCTTCTCTGAGATATATAAAATATTTTTCCTTCCTCTCCTTCAATTGGATAAAAATCAAGTTTCTCAACTTTTTCTTGTTGGATACTAGCTACCCTCTTGCATTTACAATTTTCTTTCCTTTTCCTATAGCTTGAGAAGTGTTTAGTTAATATTGCTTCAGCTTCCTCCTGCTTCTTTTTGATGTGGAGATTATCCAACTAAGTTTCCAAGTGGCTAATAATGTCCTTCATGTTGGACAAGGGGCTACTTAGTTCTATCTTTGAAATGCCTGTAGATGATTTGCCAATAGTGGATGTCCTATCTCCTCTTGGTCTTTTAGTGAAGATCTTGGAATAATTCCTACAGACCTTACATATATCTTGAAATGGTATTTGAGAGATATCTCCTTATTCAATGAGGTTGAGGGCATCCATACAGTTGTCATTGACTCCCCTAAAAAATAATCTGAAATCTCCCACATAATCTTCTAGTGGTTCCTCCTTCTTTTGTGACATTATAAAAATGACATATTTCCTCCTATCAAGTCCCCTACAATATTCTTGGTACTTATCCAAGAATAATTTCTTCATGGTATTCCAATTAGGAACAACATTCCTACCTAATCTCATGAACCATCTTAGGGTTACATATTTTAGAGTGGTAGGGAATATTTTGAGCCTATGAGCATCAAAATTATAGTCATAACTTCAGCATAGGACATCAAATTCAAACAAAAATGTATTTGGGTCATCAGTCATTAACCCATAGAAGACTAGTAATGCTAAAGGAGGGATGTTCTTCAACACTGTAGCCCTTTCATAGTTAGTGATTGGGAACTCAAATGTTGCACGTTCAAGATCATCATTCACTACATCACCCATGGTGTGGTATGTTCCCTTTGTAAGTGTAGTAGATTTTGGTGATAGGGAAGTTTTTTCCTCATTATTACCCTCGCTCCGAGTATTGGGATCACCAATTTTTGCTATGGCTTCTTGGCATGTAGAGGGAAGGAATCTCCCCAAAGGATCTCTTTGCCTCTACATACATGAAAGATGGATTTATATTGTAGCGGTCCTGCACAATGTTAGTGTATCTTCTAGTGTAATGAAAAAGATTAAGTCTAACAATCCTAATGCTAAAAATAAAATGTAAGCTATGAAAGCTTATAAAAAAAAGTCTATGAAGATAGCACCATCCTTGAAAATGGTGCAAAAAATGTAGAGTCTAAACTAATGTATTGGAAGCTTTGTAGAACCTACACAATTTAGAGTTTTATCTGACTGAACAATCCACTCAACATTACAAGACTACATTAAAATGTCAACCCAAGGTTTGTAAAATTATGATGGTGTGCATTGTATGTTCCTTCAAAGACTCAAAACTACCTAAGTTATCTTATTCAAGATGTTCTACTTGCTGAAAACTCTCAAAATTGCAAAATAGTAAAAGAAACAAACTAACTCTAATGACTACATGTGCCTAGAGCTTAACCTATAGCTAAACTGCTACTAATAAAATATTACTACATTAACTCAAAACTGATCAAAAATGATAAATCAACTAATTTAACCTCTAGAGTACTACTGGTTAACCATATACATGCATTCTCATGAACATTCATTACTAAAAATCAAAGTATGAGATTCTAAATTAACTTTCATGTAGTTCATGAAGTAATGGTAAATAGAAAGTAACTACTAAACATAAATAAATAACTATAAATGAAGTGAAAAATAGTTACCTTGAGTGGCCTGCTCAAGAGGCTATTCTCACTTAACTGAAACCAAATCTAACTATCAAATTCTATTCATCCATGTGAAATTGAATTCATTCATTACATATCATGAAATATTATGTAAGATCTTATTCACAGATTGTATTCAATGAAAATTACTCTAAATATCTATCATATCTTGAAACTAAAAATAGCTGATAATGAAAGATTGAAAAACCAATTAACTCATCTAAGGACTCAACCATCAACTTTATACAAGCTCGAGTAAGTATTATTCTAAGAAAAAACAAACTACAATAATTAACTCCCACTCCTAAATATCAAAGCATATAGTTATTGAATTGTTCAAACCATAACTGAAAAGAAAGAAGAATCCTAATAGAACTAAAACTTTATAAAACAGGATTGCATGTAAAACACACAAGCAATCGTCAAAATCCTATCAGCAAAAGAGTTCTACTTCTCAAGCGCTTTACTAACTTATTATAATGATGCACATTCAATCTCCATCAGGTGTCTTCAAACAGTAGTTATTGCATTCAATTTAAATTTGGAACTCCCATGTTTTACTGTCCCAGTCTTCCTTTTGTTACAAGTTACATCTTCCAACTGCTATGTGCTATAGTTCCTCCTTGGCTGCAAAAAGGTTAATTCAAAAAGCATGTGCACAAGACTAAATATCATAATTAAAACATATAATTCCATCCATATTTCATGCATACTCACATATAAACCATGCAATACCATTATGTCATAACCATATTTCCATCATTATGATTTAGGTCGAAGTATGTATAATAAGTATGAAAAGGTACCATAATATAGGAGTATTTTCTGGAAGGTGTATCTAAAAGTGTTTGAAAGTATGCATAAAAGTAACAAAAAATAGACTAATAAAGGACCCCATCAGATGCAGTGATATGTAGACCATGGCACCAGTGTGAGGTCTATACAAGTGAGTATTTGGTATATTATCAACCGATGTGCTATCTTATTGGGAACACATCATTGAGAGGTATATGCTAGAGAAAGTATGGTGACAATTTGAGTTTTCTTAGACAATATTATTTCATGAGGATATATTATCTCATACTAAGTGGGGTCTAGAGGTGGATCCTAATAAATTTATAGAAAAGTTTTAAGTCTCTAGTACCACAATAGTGGAATCTTCTTCCTAGCATGGAAGATGTAGGAACTACAAAAAAATATAATGCATGGTGGGAAACCCATAGGCCCATATGATTGATTGGCCCAAGAGGAATGAAGATTATATTGTAGAGGCAAGGTGAGTGAAAAGGTGGAGGTCAAAGACAACAATGAAGGACTAAGGAGGAAATTACGATAGAGGAGGATTGGGATGATGGAAAGGATGATATGGGAGGAAATGTAGAGAGAGTGGGGATATGGAGGAGGATAGGGAGAGGAAGGCCCCTAGGTGAGGGATAGGCAGAGGGAAATGGTGGTGGAGATGGAGGAGGAGAGGATATGGATGTGGATGGTTTATAGGTGTAGCCAAATATCACAATTTCAAAGAAAGGTTAGGCACAAAGAGAGAAGGAACAATCACTTTTTTAGAGAGATAAGGCTTGTGCTAAGAAAGATAATCTTTAAACTCAACTAGCTTAGAGGAATTCAAAGAGAGATGCAAAGTGGCATTGTGGTATCGAGAAAATTTTGATCCAATGAGGATTAAGGGTATAGTGGAGGGGACTATGCAATAGGCTATGGTTAAGGTTGCTAGGTTAGAATAGGAGGCCTATGTGTTACACGACTTTATATGAGACATAGGTTCTTGCAAATCATTGGTGCCTGCCTTTATTATGTAGATTCAATTAGGGATTTCTAGATCAATGAGATCAAGTACTTCAATTATGGGACCACCGGTCCACCACTAGTGCAACCACCACTAAAATAGCCATTAGAAGGTCCTCGTGCACTAGTACCAAGATCACTTGGTCATTTAGAGGGTTGGATTTTGACCTAGGGGTTATGCATATATATACCATATGATGTAGACTATACATAATTTTACCTATTATCTCATGCATGTATATATATTTATGGCTCATGTAGCCCATGCACATACATTGTTTTGATTTATCATGATATAATTTTTTATATATAAGATGAGACTTTCTTGTGGCAACTCTCATGTAATGAGTTTATTATGATGTTAATGATGATGATGTATATGTGTGCAATAATATGTGATTCATGTTATGATGATATGATGTATGTGATGATGATATGTATGTGATGTCTATGTGATAGTTATTTTATGATAGTATGATGTATATGTGTAATGGATATGATGTGATAATGATATTATGATGTATGTGATCAATATGATGTTATAAGATATTCTTATGATCATGTATGTAGGAGATGTGTGGATGCAGTGAGATTTTGTTGTAATTCTATTTTTTGTGTCATGATACATAGATGAAAGGAGTATTAGGATGAGACGGGTATGAGTTAGTATGGAAAAAGAAATGAGGTAGAATGTAGGATTATGAAGAATGATTCATTTTTTTGATCCAATATTAAATAGTGAAAGCTATAAGTAGGTAATAGAGTGGATGGGAAATATGGTATGGAAAGCTTATGCTTGAAACATGTAGACAGGAATCCTTATTTTAATATAGTAAATATATGTTATACACTAAGGTATGAGAGACCAAGGTGCCATTGTATCCTTTACATGGAATTTGACTCTACAAACAAAAGGTTGTCCTTATTATTACTAAACATAATAGAACCCTTTTGAATATGTGTGAGGAATTAAGACTTAGAGAATGATAGTCCTAGTGCACAGAATATATTAAATGATCTTATATGTAAAGGATAATTGTTTATGCAAGAAGCCATCCCAACATACATAAGGTAAGTATTTGCCTTGGTAATGTTATAATAAATCCCTACATATATAACATATGAAAGCAATAATCATGACCATTTTATGTTTTTCTTAATACAACAAGTATACAAAAATCAAGGTGGCCTTGAGTAAATGTTATAAGGATATAAAAATATAAATCAAACAAAAAACCAATTGATAAAAATAAACCAACAACCATCATATGTCTTGAAAAAAGGGGTATGTTGATATTAGATTATACTTATTGTAGAAAGGGTAAATACATCGATATAAGGAATTTTATGAAGGATTATATGGCTAGGCAATAGGTGTGTAGGTAGTAGGCTAGTTTCATAATGGTCTTTTCTTGTGATTTTCATGAAAACTTAGTGTGTTGTGTGATGCGTACTTTTCTTTTTCTTGAGTATTAGGTTTGGGTGGTGATGGTTTACTATGGATGGTATGGAGGTGGTTGAATATTTCCATTTATTATGGAAAGTGTGTGGATGTACAATTGTGGAAGTGTGAATTTTCCTCTCAAAATAACAAGGATCCAATCCGATGACTAGGTGGAGGAATATACCCCTAGTTAGGTATAGGATCATTTATTGTGAGATGGGTGGACTGAATTTTATTATGGTATTAGGTAGGATGGATAACATAGACACTAATAATTACCAATCCATGATAGATGGACAAGTGAAATGTGGTAGGTAGTACCATGTGTATGGGAGGCTTAAATTTATTATGGGTGAAATGAATAAGAACCTAATAGATGGTAAATGATGCTTGCTACACATGGAAATTATAAATAGATTTTTTCCATGGTACTTTCCCAAGGTGCCACTAAAGTTTTTCACTATTGGATGAATTATTTCTCTTTATTTTTTCTATTTTTTATTTTATTTTTTCACTTTTTTTAAATTTATTTATTTTGTTGAGATATCCTAAGGGTCAAGCATAAAATTTATATAGATGACTATTATTGATGTGCTCTTCTAGAGGCTCACCTTCAAGTATTTCAAGTTGGTAAGCTCTTCATCCATAGCTTTTTGTGATGATAAAAGGACCCAACCACTTAGGTTCAAATTTACCCTTCTTTTCATAGTCTAGTTGATTCTTTTGGTCTTCTTTTAGAACCAGGTAACCTACTTCAAATATTCTCATCTTTATCCTATTGTTGTAACTACAAAAAAGGTGATTTTGGCAAGCTTGTAAATATTTTAGTGCATTGAGAAACCTTACATCTAGTAATTATAGTTCATGAAATCTGAAAATTAGATACTCCACATCATCAATAAGATGTTGTAAAGAAACCCTTAAGGAAGGAAATTCGATCTTAATAAGAAAAATGGATTCAATAAAAAGATAAGTGAATATGGAGTGGAATTTGTGGGTGTATGGATGCTAGCATGATAGGACCATAAGGTAGGGTTAATTTGTAGATTCTAGTCACAACCAACTTCATTGACTATTTTCTTGAGGATTTTCAATATGGTTTTGTTGGAAGCCTTATCTTTCCCATTATTTTGGGGATAACAAAGGGTAGAAAAGCAGAATTGGATATGAGATTCATGGAAAATATAATGGATGTATTGGTTCTTGAATGAATTTTCATTTTCTATGATAATTGCAAGGGGGGAACCATACTAAGATATAATATTATGGAGGATAAACTTAGCTATTTTCTTATCAATGATGTAGGTTAATAGAATTGCTCCCATCGTCTTCATAAAATACTTAGTGATAGTTATAATAAATTTATGTCTATTTGATGAGGGATGATGGATTTTTCCTATGAGATTGATTCCTTGTTATAAAAAGGGCCAAGGAGTAGTTATTGGCTACAATTCTTGTGTTGGTGCATGAATCTAATCTCCTTGTTGTTGATATTGGAGAATTTCTTAGTAAATTTTTATACATCATATTCCATGGTTGGCAAGTAGTATCTTGTTTGCAACAACTTCTTGGAAAGTGTAGGTCCACTAGAATGTTCCACATAAACACCCTCATCAAACTAGTGTAAGGTAGTTTTAGCTTCTTTTTCATTAAGATATATAAGGAGGGTACGGTCGAGAAACCTCCAATATAAAGTATCATCAAGGATAAAAAATGAGAAGAACAAGGGATGAATGTTTTATTTTGGGTGCTAGATAGGCTAGGTGGAATGGTATTGTCATGGAGGTAAGCATAACTTTCATGATACCATGAGGAATCAAGACCAATAATTTTACACATAGTTTCTAATTATAGAACATGAAAGGTTGGGATCAAGATTTGTACAACCAAAAATTCACAACTCTAGTTGTTATGAGGCATGTCCAAGAGAGACCCAATAATGTCCATGGTGTCAACAGCTTTGTTGTTCAACTATAGTATCTATTCAAAATAAATCTCGGAGAAGCATTGTTTAAAGCTATCAACCATCCTCTTGTAAATGATTAATTTATCATCTTTCATTTGATGTTCATCATTTACCTATTTTATGACCAATTATTAATCTTTGTAGACTTGAAGTACCTTTATGTACCATTGAATGACTATATTGAGCCCTATAACTAAAGTGTCATACTCAGAAATGTTGTTTGTGCATGGAAAAGATTATTAATATGCCTTTGGAATACAATCTCCTAATGAAGTGAAAAAAATGACTCTTACTCCTGAAACATGTTGGGTGTAAGAGACATCAAAGTATATTTTCCCCAAGGTTGTTGGAATGATGGTCAATATTGATTCATTTATAAATTAAAAAATAAGAGGATTATTTACATTAATTGGCACATCTATTAATTAATCAACAATAACTTTCCCCTTAATAGCCTTATGATCCACATATTCAATATCAAATTTTCTTAATATCATGACCCATTTTTCCATTCATCTTGTGAGTACAATCTTAGACAAGAGGTATTTAAAGGATCAACCTTTGAAATGATCTTTTTTTGGTGATTGAGTATATAGTGTTACCATTTATATGAGGTAAAGATAATAGATAATAATTATCATTCGATCGAAGTATAGTTGAGCTCATCCTACCAATGCATGAATAATATTGAAACACAAAAAAAAGAGGGTTCACTCCAAATGGATTACCAAAGGGATGAACCTAATTTTTGACTAGTTGTTTCATTCAATTATGAGGGTAATAATGTGTAAATAATAATTAGAAAAAAAACCTAACCAATATAGTAATCAAAAGGAATGTTTTAAGAGGATCAAATGTTGTGTTTATTGCAAAAAGTGCTTTTTCAGGCCTCACTGAGGACTCATTCACCTACTGGTGAATGGGTCCCTGGTAGAGTTCCGGAAAATCAGTTTCTGGGTTATGTTCTTCAATTTCTACATTCCCAAATCTTAGGTGCTCAGCTCTCAAAATTTGGAAATAAATTTTGTAGAAGATTTTATGTGATCTTGCAAGAAAGATGGCAACTTTGACAACTTTTTCTCTCCACTTGATCTTCAACCTAAAACCTACAATCACACAACAATGGAGAAGAAACATGTTGTTTTGCTAGGGAATACGGGTTTGCCTTGGCCAAACCCTATTTTGATAATTAAACCTTGAGATGAAATAATGCATAAAAGGAGAGATGAATGAACAAAACAATGTCACTACTCACCAATCCTCAATTGAACCTTGGATTGCAAATCTAAAACTTATCATGGAGTAGCCTCAATGAATGTAGATCTTGATAATAGAATTTGACATAAGATAATGGATTTGAACACTTGATCTTGATCAACAATGCTATATCAACACATTAGCTGAACAACATGCATGACTTTGACATGATGAAATAGATCCTTGATTCTTGTAATAAAATTTTATGAATCTGCCCTTGAATGCCTTCTTCAATGCTCTATAACTCTCTTGTGAAAGTACTCTTATGACAACTGTTACCAGATTTTCACTTATAGCTCAATCAAGTAGAGATTGATGTTTTTTAAACTGAGTAAAAGGTTCATTTAAATCATCCTTTCATTATATTCAAATGCATAGATGAAATAATCTAGAAAAGATTACGATTTTAAATTACTGCATTCATACATGTGCATGTAATGGAAGAAGAATTTACACAAATCTTTTCTGAATAAAGTAGTCTTTATTGAATGTAAAAAATGTACATTATCTCACACAAGCCGTGAGATTGACTTAACTTGTTCAAAACAAATACAAAAAAGATTATACATGAATAAGTAAAAGGAAATGTGCATATAAGAAAGGAAACCAGTCATTGCCTTGGAATGACTGGTTCTTTGGTGTTGCTGTCATGTTCTGTTAGGTCCTTCCTAGCTCCCAGCTACTCCCAATTTCCTACATTTGACATAAGCAATGATGTTAGAGCAATGTTCTAAGCAATGAAAATTTCCCAATCTTACATAAACAAGTACCTATGCACATATAAACTAATCAATATCTGCATTGATCAAGTATACATACTTTTAGGTGCCATGAAATCATCAAGGTCATCAAACACATCCAAAAATATGCATGTTTTTCTAACTTGTTTGCTTCATGTGCATATACATGTGTGATTATGTTTCTATTTTTTATTTATCAATTACAAAAAGTAATGTTGCTATTTTGATTCATCAAATTACAACATGTGGAGTGAAATGTGGCTCCCACAAGCATTGAGCCCAACATGTTGTTTTCTCTTGATTCATTCAAGGAGGCAAAAATGTGAAAATATCTAATTTATCTATTTTGAACAAGTACTCATCAATCATGGGAGTGGGTTGATAACATCATTGTCACAAAAGACAATTATTTGCTAAATTGGAAGCACAAAAGGGAAGAACAACCAACTTTTGTATTAATAAAGAGCAATTACATCCAAGTGAGTTGCATAGAGAAAATGTGATAAACATATTTTTAAGATCACATTGTCAGGGAAGACTACACTTCATCTAAATCCTTGAGAGTCAAAAGTTTGAAGAAGGCATTATCCACAATTAGTCATAGTGAGATGTAAAAGTAACCAAAGTGTGAAAATAGGGCAACACGGTGACAAATAGATGAGTGATAGTACTTCAAAAAACCACCACCATGAAAGATCAAGAAAGTATAGTCCTCTTTCAAAATAGAAAGAAAGAGCATTCAATTTCATTTGAAGATTCTTCAATAAAGAGTCAAATCAGTGTCATGGATTGTGCAATTTCAAAGCCATGACAACAATAGTGTGCACTTTCAAAAAAAAGGTGTATAAATGAAGCTTCATGCAGATGGTTTGAGAAAAAAAGACAACACCAAGTTACAAATAGATAAGAGTATATTGGTGATGCAAAACATAGAAATTCAGACCAATGACAATGTTATGATACATGACAAGGTTTCCCAAAAGACAATAAATAAAAGGAAAACCGTGATAAAAGCATCTTGTGATAGAGGTAAAGGTTGTGTCTACGTTGAACATGTATGTCATGGAAGGTATAAGGACAGGGATAGACCTACAAGGGTGAGAAGGTAAAGGCAACAAATTATGAAGAAGAGTTTCAAGGTAATAGTTTTCCAAAATGGCAATCATAGTTGAATGGACATGAAAAGGAATGTGTATGCAAAGGCACAATTCAAAGAGGGAAATGAATGAGTGCCAAGTGAGGATTGTGTCAAGGTAGTGGCAATGATTTTCACTCTAAAATAGTGCCACATGAGTAAATGACAGTCACACAGACCAAGGGAACAAAAAGTTATTGTAGATTGAAGATGTCACCTACACTTAGTGCACTTTTAATGCCTATGGAGGTTATACAAATCAAGCAAGAGCTATGTAAAAAATGCATACAAACTTAGAATGGGGTTTGAAATTTTGTAGAGAAGTCCTCTTTAATAGAGGTAATGATGTGCAAAGTGAAATGCAAAGCCCTCAACATGGAGAGAATGCTTCAAACAAAGGAAAATGTACCCAATTTAGAAACCCACAACCATTAAAGCCTTTAAATGCTAGTAAATCTACAAATACAATGAGGAGCATTTTTTAGGTCAAAGGCATAACACCTAAGATAGAAGCAAATATACAGAATAATAAATCCATGAAAATCCTCAATAACTGTAGGAAAAAATGGTACATCTGTATTCTTTTGGGAGGCCAAGCTCAAAAACCCACGACCTGGTTTCTATTAAATCTTTAAGATTTAAACACAAAAAATGGAAAATGATTTCCAAGTAAATGTATGTATTTATAGGAGAAAGGAAAATGTGTGATTTTTAGTCATTTTGCTACAAGATGTGCTTGATTTCTAGCTACTTTTTCTTCAAAAGAATCAACAGAGTGACATAGGAATGCTTACCCAGCTCATGGAGTTAGTTGTTTGATAGATTTTGCAGAGGAAGGTCTTCTATTTGCCTTTTATTCGCCATTGAAATTCCAGAAACCCTCACTCATGGCGGTGGCTGAGTTCTCCCTAAAGCTTCTCAACATAATGAAAATGACTTACATTTTTTTCCTTCTTTTTGTTTTAGGGTTTCTTTTTACCCTAACCCAAATGGAGCATGTTATTTTTATCACATCTTTTAAAAATTTATTTTCCATTATCTAATATCTTCGTGGTATTAAAATACCTTGTATGTATGCTCTAGGGTTTTGAAGGTAACCTATGCTTTGCAAAGTATTTAAGACTAAGTCTTGTGACTTATGTCTTTGTTTTTTTTAAGCATGAATGGTCGCCTTATTCTATGCTTTGTAACTTTTGTATTTGAAGACTTTGTAAATACATGACTTTATGATATTTTTATAAATCATTTGAGTTATTTTATGCTTAAAAAATGCAAAAGATATGGTGCGTAGCCTTGTGTAGACTTCTTCAAAGGTTATCGGTTAGAGGGCAAGTAGGGGCACATGTTCTGAACATCAAGTCATGGAGGGAATATTGGGAAGTGTTTTTCAGTTTTCTATCATGTGGAGAGCATCTAGGACTTCTTTGGAGACATTGTGAGCAGATTTAGGCCTTTTTTGATTCAGTTTGAGGCACTTGTGAGTGGCTTTTATGGTTTGAAAAAGTCAAATTTGAATTTTTCACCTAGTTGAACTCTTTTGGATGAGATCTAGGGGCTAGATTTGTGGAATTTTGGTTGCAGCCAACCCAAGGAGATTGATGTTTCCTTGTTTTGGTGGAGCTTTTGTACTTAGTCACTTTTGGCTACTCTTTTTGAGTTAGTTCTTGATTATGCAATTTTTGGTACTAGTAGATTTTTGGAGTCCTAAGAGAGATTCTTGCAATTTTTTGTAACTCACATGGACATGGAATACAGTGTAGACCTTGGAAGCATTAAATGGAGTTAGTTTTTCCTTCTTACTCTTTTTCTTCATTGTGTGCCATTTTTGATTGACTAAATTACTTGTGAAATATTTCATTTCCTAATAATTGTGTCTCATATCCAACACCTTTTTAGCATAGAATGTGTTATTGTAGGTTATAATCAAAGTTATAAATGCAAGTTACTTTTGTTGTGAAATCTATTTCCTCCTAAAGACTCATGCATTGGGCCTTTTTATAAACTACTTATGCAAAACACATACAGATAGGTTGTGCAAATTTGTTTTTCTTTAAATCATTGTATGTAAGTTTAATAAGATTTGA
Organism: Sequoiadendron giganteum; assembly: GCA_007115665.2. NCBI lineage: Eukaryota > Viridiplantae > Streptophyta > Pinopsida > Cupressales > Cupressaceae > Sequoiadendron > Sequoiadendron giganteum. The sequence continues at coordinate 396,110,720 of CM021104.1, read as the reverse complement.
ATTTCTAGTTCAATTACTAGTTAGGTGTATCACCATAGGAAGTAGTATTCACCAGTTCTGTTTTATCTTTTTCAATAATCCTTCTCCATTTTCCTTTCAAGATTAGTAGTTTAGGTGATATCCAAGCTAGGAAACCGACCTTATCTAGAGGTTCTTTTCCATTTTTAGGTGACCCACAGCCTGGAAAAGTTCCCATGTTCCTCTAAAGTATCAAGTTCTACAACTTGATAAGGGTGAAACTTTATGAGATAACAGTTTTTGGCATGCTCAGTGGGACTGGAACTTGTTTCCAGTTCATTTTTTTTGCATTTTGGTTGCTATTTGGTGTGTACAACAGTTAATATCTACCTTTTGAGGTGTTTTAAATACATACCTAGCAACTTTCATGACTCTGGTTTAATGGAAAATCAGTATTACATCACAATATTGAGAAACTGGTGTTTTCTCAATGTTATCAGCCTTGAGAGGCAGTTTGAACAACACTTGGTGACTCTGAGCTGAAATCTTATGGTTTCACAGACACAAGTGTTGGTTTGTCTCAAAAGAATCTGTTAGTTATGATTTTCCAACTCTTTGAATGAAAAGATGCCAAATTTTCATGAAAATGCTTACTATTACCCTCCATATCATGAGAATGCTACTTATCAACATCCTTATCAGCCTTTTCAAGTTGAGCATGCAGCTGGTTATAGTTCAAATCCAATGTTTTTTTAGGAAAACCAACATACCCACTATGAATACCACCCACCTAGCCCTGTTAAGCCTTCATACCAGCCTACATATGATTATCCACATAATCAACCCTAGGAGCACCCTTACTAGAATGTACTAGATTTAGACTATACATTGTGGGATCTAAGTCAAGGTCTTCACACCTTGAAGATTGATGATATTGGTAAGGTGTTTGCATGCATATCTAGAATGTCAGTTGACATTAAGAGGTATAAAAGGACCATTATGTAGCAACAAGAAATGGTCGAACATGCATATTCTTATGATCAGGATATGAGGATATAGTTTGAAGAAGGTCTTGAATGCGAGATAGCTACTAGGGAGGGGAAAATGAAGCTTTTGTGAGCTCGGGTGCAAGGAAGTTAGGCTTACCTAGAATATCAATGCAAGCTATATGAGGAGGTTCAAAGGAAGTTGTTTGAAGAGAGTTTTGAAAGGCAAAGAGTTGCAGTTAAAGAAGAGGAAGTAGAGGAGGCCCACAAGTATG
>CM021104.1:396009736-396101038 GCA_007115665.2 Sequoiadendron giganteum | reverse complement strand
GAAAAGTTCCCATGGGAAGACACAAGATTAAAGCCACTATGATTCACTATAAAGATTTCATTGTCAAAGGGAAACTTTAAACATTTACGCACAATTGATGGGACGAAATTCATGGAGAGAAGTCATGGGTAGCCTAACTTCACATGAAATTGGTCTAACAATGGGATGATGGTGAATGAGACATTTAATATTTTTAGTCCAACTTTTAAAGGGAGATCTATCGAGCCTATTGCAAGACAAGAAAAACCATTATGTGTCTTGATCCATGCTTTCGGTTTGTCATATGTATCTTGATATATTTCATGCACAAATAGGAATTCTTCAATGATCCCATTCTCTCCATAAATAGGATCAATTAATATCCCATTAGCAGGCTTTTCATTGATTCTTCCAATTATGTAAAGAGCACCATCAGGTGCATGTTTAAGTATGTCTTTTTGTGAGAAAGCAATATCAAGAGGCATTTTGGTTGAGCCCTTACGAGTTTTAACTTTGATAAATGCTACCATTTTAATCGGTTCTTCTTCATTGTCATCTTTTATGTTTTCATCATCCATCTCAACATCCATCACATCATTCTTTATTTCACTAGCTTTGACAAATGAGATAGTGTGTTTCAACATGGGATTTGTAAAGATTTGTAGGTTTTGGTTAGGAGGAGCTATAGACTTATTTCCTTGATCATTCACACCTCTAATTAGAAGTTTATTATTATCAAGGAGGTCTTGCACATGATGTTTAAGACGCTTACAATATTTTGTATCATTCCCATCTTGTCGGTGTTAATGTCAATAAGAATTCACTCTAAATCCTGTGAGTTATGGTGTAACATCTCACTACGCAACCCTGAAGGTTAAGAGCCAAAAGAGGACACGATACAATTTTTTTTGAACAGGAAGAATAACATACATATAAAGTAATTACCGATTTGATGAAATGACAACAAACATGGCCAAATATGACCTAAAGGACATCCCAAAGGAGAGGACTAATCCACCCTCCAGAGAAAATCTAAATAGGAGCAAACTAGACAACTCCAAAAATTTGCTTCGGAACTTGCTGCTCTGCTCTGGAACTTGGCAACAGTAGCACAAAACATCAAACAGAAGGAACCGATGCTCCAGAATTTTTGCTGCAACACACCAGACATCAGATTGAAGGTGCCGATGCTCCAGAACCTTTGCAGACCAAAGAAAGAAGGGAAAAACACAACCAAGACTCTGATTTTTGCAAGAAAACTAAGGAAAGAAAACCATAATGATCAACAAGTACATGTGGGTCCGATACCAACATCGAAACCCATAAGACAAATCTATCACATCACATTTCTTTACATTAAATAATATAATTACATCATCTCTCAAGAGAGTACAATATACATAAAAGAATATACATGAGTACAATGACATAGCCATGAATCAGATACATCAACTAAAAAGGCAAGTACAAAGAGAGAATGTCTCCAACTAGTGCTCCAATAACCTATACACCGATCCCCAATGGTGGTGGCAATGTCTCCCTACCATGTAGGCTCTAGAGAGACCACCCCACCATGTTCGGAGGTAGTCACAAGACCCAAAAAAAACAAGAAGGCAAGGATAACATATGGCCAACACTCACATCAAACATAGAGCAAACACAAGGTACAATGCATAAGGCCAATGTCACCACATGGAGATGCTCATACAATAACATGTCGGGTACTACTCAAGACTACTAAGATGCAAGATACAAGATTATAGATTGGATGAGAAGACTCAACCATGCCCAAATCAATGCCTCACAGATGGATAACTCAACCCCCTGTAGGTGGATAGGCTTTCTCGAGTGCATCCTTAGACTTTTTAAGTGCTCAAGGCCATGCACGAGGACTCATTTTCTTATATTGTTTTACCCCATCTCACTTAACCAAATGGGGAACCAAAAAAAAAATGAAACAATGAATAAACCACTAAAATCCATCATAAAATCCATTTAACATAGCCAAACAAACATTGTTGTGAAATCATTCAAACAATTGATCTCATACACTCATAAGCAGATCAAATACATTAAAACATTCACCGTTAACTTCATAAAAGAACCAATCATATAATCGGTATAAACCTTATTAAATCATCTCGTAAAATCACTTTTAAATCAGATAAAATCTACCAAGTGGCAATGACACAAAACACAGTTTCAACTACTGTTCAAATGCATGAGAAAGAGGCATAAAAATTCCATAAAAGATAAAAGTGCCTAGATCTAAAATTGGACAACAACCCAGTTCAGATTTTGATGTTTCAAGATGAATTCCATCTTAAATTTTAAATTTTATGACCCGAAATAAGGTGTTGTTTGGAAAAACGTCATTTTAAGCATGGCTGGGCAAAAAAACAAAAAATGAAAGTGCCCGAATTAAAAATTGGACAACGACCCAGTTCATATTTTGACATTTCTACATGGAATCCAATTTTATTCTACATTTTTATTAGGCGGTTAATGAAAAACAATGAAAAATGTCATTTTACAAGTAAGCACAAATTTGGCCAAAAGTGAAAGTGCCCAGAATTAAAATCTATCAAAGACCTAGTTGAGATTTGGGCATTTCTACATGGAATCCACCCTTATTTTTTGTTTTTAACAAGTAAATAATGAGCAGCAAAGAAAAACATTTTTTTTACAAGTTGCACAAATTTGGCCAAAACATAAAGTATTCCAAATTCATTTTGGACTCCAACCTAGTTGAGATTTGAGCATTACCAGGTGAATTTCATAGTTAGATTTGAGTTTAAACTAAGATATTTATACAAATTTAAGAAAGACTCATAATTTCCCCAAAAATAAATATCATAACCAGGTTGAAAAGAAAACTCAACAACCAAAATTTCATAACACCCAGAGCAGCCAAGACTTCCAAAACATTTGAACAAACACTCATGCATACATTTATAACTCAATTTTTTTTCAAGGAAAACACAAAAGAATACCTCAAATCTACCCAAATGTGAAATGAAGAAATGTTCTATTAGCAAGGCACGTCGAGATTCCAAAACGGAGAAACAAGAAGAAAATGGTTCACTGAATTCAACAATCCAATACCCACAAATTTCTTCACAGAAAATCTCCATGTTTCTTCTCCAACTCAGCTGCCCAAATTGTGGGGTTTTCTCGTCCTTTTTCAAAATAGTCATTTTCTTCTCCCAAAGATAACTCTTCAAAACATAATTCCCCAAAAAGTTCAAAACAATGAATAAATATCAAAGACCAAGTTGCACATTTTCTTTTTCCCCTTTTTTTTAGGTATATAAATAAATCTTCCCCCCAAATAATATACTCCCAAACAATCCCAAGAAATGAAGTGAAAACATCAAGCTATTAAAGCTCTCCCAATTAATTAATTTTGAAACAACTAAAATCCAACATTCACCATAACACACAAAATGATAATTTAAATCCAATCATTAAAATACACAAAGCTCCCCAAAATATTTAAATAAGACTATAACAGCTCACGAAAAGGATTAATAAAACCATTAAAAAAATTCCAAATGAAATATATCATTCTCTTGAATGATCAATAAAAATCATTTAAAAACAACATATTTAAAATCTCATGAATAAAACCATTTCAAATCTCAAATCACTTAAACACAATGAAATACCATATATGAAACCACAAAAAGATGCCAATGAAAACACACCATAACACTGACAACCAAAATATACATAGTGACATAATAGATTCACGAAAACCAAGACAAAATACCTCAAAGAGACATACTGGTAAACCACATACAACTAAAAGATGTACCAGACATACGGCTGAAAGGTGCTCTAGACATTACTCTTAGGTAACCGGATGGTAAGACATCAACTCAGAAACACTGCACTAATAAGATACAGTGGGCTAGGGTAGGGGACATTTGGCCTGTATGACTACCTCTAGTTACCACCATCTGGGAATAAGAGTATGTTCAAGCCTGTGAATTCAGGCGGAGTCAATCCTCAATACCTGCATCACTCCAATTACACGTCAAAGTACATGTACATATAACATATATCATATAGCTAAAGCAACATCAATCATCAGGAAGAGGATCATGATATCGTAAGCCTCTCAGATATGAGTGCTACGAAATCATCTCTTTCCTGTCCATAATCTTTTCAAAACAATAATAACTAAGCATGCAATCCAGCATAATAATTAATCATGATAATCTATCACATAATTATCAATGTCTAATCTCATTATAACAACATTTAACATTTAAAATATCAAATCAAAATCAAAATGCTATCTTACCAGGCTGGGGTTAGAGAGGTGTTACAAATGGTTTATTAGGATCAAGAGCTCTAACAAGAGGTAAGGAAAGCATATTCTTTTCCACAAGTTGTAGCATGATGTTATGAAGGGTATTGGGTAAAGGAGTAAAATCTCTATTCCTATCCCCAAAGGAAAAAGGATTTGTCATTTTTATGGCAGCCACTTGGTTATCATCTTGTTGAATTGGTTGAGGGGAGTTAAGTTGTAAAAATCCCCTATTTTGCTGCTTGAAAGATTGGTAACTATTTTGAGTTGTAAATTCAAACTTTTTAGGATGGCTAGGGGGATTTTTCACATCACGGTCATAAGCCATATTTTGATAATCACGAAGGGTTGTACATAATTGTGTAAAGTATGAGAATCTCAACATTTCAAGTTTGGTTTGGAGTTTGTTTTGTAAATTGACAATAAACATTCATTGAAGGTTGTCATTAGGAATCTTAATATTTATTTTTGAATAAAGTGTTTGATATCTCACTATGAAATAGGTCACTTTCTCATCATCCTTTTATTTGCATGTCATTAAGTTAGCTAGGGTCATCTTGGGACCCATGTGAATGTGGAAGTGGTTGTAAAAGGCATCAACAAGCTCACTGAATGAACCAATTGAATTATTTGGTAAGGAAGAGAACCACTCTAAAGGGGTATCCTTTAAGGATCTAGGAAATAATTTAGCCAAGAGCTTATCTTCAAAAATGAAATCACTACATAGGGTTGTAAAAATAGACACATGGCTAATAGGATCTCCTTTTCCACCACATTTCTCAAATCTAGGAACTTTTATACCTTGTGTTATTTGTGCTCTCAATATCTCCAAGGATAATGGATTATTTTTGATGTATTGTGAAGGTTGACCATTGTTGTTTTGATTTAGGTTTGCAACTTGTTGTTGAAGGGATTCCATTCTTTGTAAAAGTGTGTTAAGGATGACATCATTATTATTAGTGTAAGGTGGAGAGGAATAAGGTGGAGTGGTGTATGTATGTGGAGGGCAAGTGAATTATAAATTTGTGAGGGAGGATGGTTGAGGAGATATTGTATTTGAATGCACAAAGCTAGAAGGATTCCTAGTGGAAATATCTAAGGAAGTATTCACATTGCTAGTAGGTTGGATTGTTGTGGTAACTTGAGTACTAGTGTATGTAGGAATAGAAATAGGTATTGTAGAAGGAGGAATTAAAGTTCCACCTTGGCTTTGAGTACAACTAGTGATGGTAGGGATGGTATTGCTAACATTATGCACATTGGTTGTAGGAAGTGAAGTCATGGGAAATGAGGTATGCATGTTATGATCCATAGGGGGTTGATTATCAACATTATTAGGAAGAGAGCTAGAAAACCCAATATCCATGACGAATGGAATATCATGGGATGACACGAGTCTTGAACTATGTCTCACAATAGTATTGCTAATATGACACCAAGTTGTAAAGATCATACAAGTTTCACCAACTTAGTGTACAAATCCAAAATGGAAAGAGGCTTATAATGCAATGCAATAACCTATAATGAAATGTGTAAATGCAATTTTTAGATTCTAAACAAGGGAATTTTTTGATTAAACTATGCAACAATCTGAAAATGAAATGTTGTAAATGCATTTTTGAAATCACATAATGCACTAAATGAACCAAATTAAGCTAGATCTAATGAAATGAATGAAACAAAAAATCAAGAAATTGTAACAGAGATCTGATAGTAGCAAACATAAGCACAAAAATGAAGTTTTTAAATTCCAAAAATGTAGATTAAGGTCTAATTAGGGACTCATTTTCCCTAGGGCGAATGGGTCCTAGATTAGGGTTTTGAAACTGATTTTTATAAATTTTTAGGTATTTTCTAATGATTTTCAGATTCAAGTCTACTATAGTAATTTTTAGGTTTAATTTTTTGTAAATGCAAGTTTATATGATCTAAATGATATACAGGATGATTGATTTTTTTTTGTATTTTTTAGATTTAAAGAATGCAAACAATGCAATCCTAAATAATAAATAGAAAACAAACCTAACCAATATAGTAATCAAAAGACATGTTTTAAGAGGGTCAAATATTATCTATCTATTGCAAAAGTGTTTTTTCAGGCCTCACTGAGGACTCATTCACCCAATGGAGAATGGGTCCTTGCTAGGGTTCTAGATAATGAGTTTCTAGGTTCTATTCTTCAATGTTTTCACTCCTAGATCCCAGGTGCTTGGCTCTCGAAAGCCATAAATAAATTTTGTAGAAGAATTTATGTGATCTTGCAAGAAAGATGATAACTTTGACAACTTTCTCTCTCCACTTGATCTTCAACCTAAAACTTGCAATCACACATTAAAGGAGAAGAAAAATGTTGTTTTGTTAGGGAATACCTAGGTTTTCCTTGGTCAAATCCCATTTTGATAATTAAACCTTGACATGAAATAATGCATAAAAGGAGAGATGAATGAACAAAACAATGTCACTACTCATGAATCCTCAATTGAACCTTGGATTGGAAATCTGAAACTTAGCATGAAGTGGCCTCAATGTATGTAGATCTTGATCATAGAATTTGATATAAGATAATGGCTTTGAACACTTGAACTTGATCACCAATGCTACATCAACACATTAGCTCAACAACATGCATGACTTTGACATGATGAAATAGATCCTTGATTGCTACAATAAAATTTTATGAATCTACCCTTGAATGCCTTCTTGAATGCTCTATAATGCTCTTGTGAAAGTACTCTTATGATAAATTCAAATTTTTTTAGGATTTCTTAGATGAAACTATGTGAAACAATCTAGTATTTATACTTATCTTAAGATTAAATCTCAAAATTCAAATAACACAAGCCAACAACAAATCTTGAATTTGAAATCATTAAAATACCACCAAAAACATATTTCAAGGGGGGTCCTAGGGTTAAGTGAAGACCCATTCGCCTTATGGAGAATGGGTCCTAGAACACTTAACTAGGACACACTTCAGGAAATATGAAATTTAATGTCAAAAGGGGGTCCTAGGACCTAGTGAGGACACATTTTCCCCTTGGCGAATGGGTCATAGGTCAAAAACCTAGGACACATTCCTCATAAAATTAAGTGTTGTATAATATTATTTATGAATGTCAGGCTTTATCCCTCGGAATTTGTAATTAATTAGGCTTGGATTTGAATTAAAAGGACCAGTTAACCTCAATTAATTAATAAAGCCCTAGATTTGTGTGAAAGTGTAAAGATACACTTTATAAGACCCTAAATAAGGCATCATTGAGTCCATTTAATTTAGAAGGACCCTAAACTTAATGTGAATGTGTAAAAAAAATTACAACTCTAAATCAAGGCATAATTAAACTCATTTTAATATTAACTACTCCCAAATTAAGTGTGAAAAGGGTTATTTTTTTCTCCACTATAGTAATAGATATTATTTTCTTTTCCTTTGTCGTCGTGTTGTGTAAGAAGAGAACCTAATTCAATTTTTGTGGTAGAGATATATAATAAAAATAGTTTTCCATAGATTGGTAGCATCAATACTAGAGGTGAAATGATAAAATATTTCAATTATTGGAATTCTTACTAAAATTTCTCATTCCACTTAAATGTGACGTTCTTATGCAAATGTGAGAAAGTGACTTTTGTCTACCACTTGGGTGATGGAACACTAGATAGATTGGGTTTTACCTTGGAGACTATGCAAATTTTTTAGATTAGTAGGTGGAGGCATTTGAATTATTGTTTTTACTTTGGTTAGGTAAAATTTGATGCCTCTATGAGAAAAATGTTCCCTAACAATTTCCCTGAAGTCACACCAAAAACATATTTCTTCAGATTTAGCCTCACTTGATATTTTTCTAACCAATCAAAGTTATGTTCAAGTAAATTCAAGTTACCTTCTATTGTGATCAAATTCCTTAATAGGTCATCTACATAATCTTCCATGATGTTGTGAAATATGTCATGAAATATGACATTCATTGCTCTTCAGTATGTGGCTTCAACATTTTATAGGCGAAAAGGAATCACTTTCTAGTAGTACATTCTCCAAGGTCATATGAAGGTTGTTTTATGTTAATACTTAGGGGAAATACTAAAAAAAAAACTATGAGAAACTTTTTAACTCTTCAAAAAATATAGGAAGGTGGCTAGGTCTCAGTGCAACAATAAAATAAAATAAAGTGGAAGTAAGAGTGTAAGAATCTGATAAGGACTCTACATCAATTAAGAAGATGGTTATAACTGAAAAATTTTATTACAATTCGTTAGCCACTATTAGAACAAGCCTCTTCTTTCCTCAATAATTTATTAATAACAAGAAATGAAAAGATGGAGTGGTCCATGAATAATGATCATATTTTTTTTACCATTGCATGCATCAGCTTTAGAGAAAAATGCACGTGCTATAGTTGATCACCTCCTTTGACTATGGTGGACCATTATCTTTCTTCTACGGGTTGAAAGTCATTTTCCTACGAGTTGAAAAATCCTTATTGTAAGGGTTAGTTTTATTTCAAAGATATTTTTCATTATTAACAACTCTAATTAATTATAAAACTCCACTAAATTCCATAGACATTAAAATATCGCACAATCATTTATCAATATAGTGTATCATCTTCAATGCTTTTTAAATACTTAAAATATATGAAAAGGTTTAGAAATGTCTTTGAAACTTAGAAAAAATATGATTAATAGTATGAAACTAAAGCAAGGAAATTGGAAATTGTAACCACACTAATTCTCAAATTGAAAATGCAATGATTAAATTGATTCCATAGATTAATTCCAAAAAAATTCTATGCACAAATTTTAATCTAATATTTAATTCTCAATTCAATAGTTTGAAATTAATTGAATATATTAATAAATTAATCAACAATTGTGTTCAAATACATTCAATCATGCACAAATAAATTAGTAATTCAATAAACTTAAAGGATTTAAAACAACTTTATTTCTTAGATAATTTTATCAGGCATTAACTAATCTTTTGAAATTTGCACAAGAAATCCCAACTGTTGCTGGAATGGACCCTGGTTCAACCTCTTTCATCCGTGAGCAGTCTGGGAGGAAAGCATACTTTTTCACTCTACATGAGTGTTGGTTCCACCAGAATAATGCTCAACACTCGTGCCACAAAACCATGCCCTAACTAGGTCCATCTTGAGTGCATGCACTTGCACCCCAGGTTGGACACACACTATAGGTGTGCCCCTTCTCCATCCTGCTCACAGCCTGCTAACTGAGAATCCTATTCTGCAATATGTCATGCTTTATTGTTTTCCTCTTTCTTGTGTTACTTTCCAATGTTCACATGAATGATTATATAAACATTAAGGGGTAGTTTTCCAAACCATCACACCCTTTCACAAGAGTTTCATTTTAATAATTATTCTCCCTTGCATAAAAGAGTTCTCTTAAATATTCTTTATTTAAACTAAAGAAGCATATTATCCTTTATTTTTCCATCCACTTTTTAATCCTAAAGGGTTATTTCATAACGTTATCTTCTCTTGGGGAAAAGTCACATAACATAAATTCCTAGGGCTTGTCATTCCCCCCAACTTGTCTTTTTTCTTTTCCTCAAGCAGTTTAGGGTCTATGGTTGTACTATAATGCAATTTCCCTATAGTCCACTGTGTTAGTGACCCCTTCACCTTGATTCAAGTAGAACCCCTTTTTATCTAATATCCTCTCCAATATGGACTTCTTTGCTTCGCCTATATCCTCTCCTTCCTGTCTAATGTGGAATTGGAAACAAGGAGATTGGAACGTTAGAGGGAACCACATAATATGATGTTCAAGGGAGGTTGTAATATATTTGTGGGCTCTTTTAACTATTGCTACGTAATTGAAGATAGAATGAGGTTCCTTATTTTTTAGCTCATATGTTAACTCCCTCCATCCATCCTATGAGAAGGTAAGTGCTTCTCTTCCTATCCCTGCTACTAGTTCTTGAAACATTTTACATCACACTTCCTATATTCCAAAATATTCCTCTCCATCTACCATCTCTCCACAAGATCAATCCATTCTTCCACTACCCCTCTAGGATCCTCTACCTCTACTCTAATATGGAGGGTAAAATAATTCTCCCTCTCATGATAATCAAATTACAATTGTCCTCTTTTATGTTCATTCCTAATGAATGAGGCTAATGCCTTGATTTGAACATCTCCCACAAAGATAAGTGGGTTCCTAGTAGTGTCATAGGGAATGGCCAGATTATGTAAATAAAATTCACATAATTGATCTTGCATATCTGGTGTGGCTTATTTTTATGCTCCATAATTTAATCCCAAGGGTAACCATAGTAGGATTTTTAGGCATTCTTGGAGCTTCATTTTTATTCTCGAGTTGTGGAGTTTTCTTTGTAATTTAAAAAAAGGTCAATTGTGTCAATTTATCCAAACCTGTCTCTTGTTTCTCAAAAATATGTAGTCATTTCTCTAATTCATTAGCCTATTATCCAATCCATTCTCCATTTTTTGGTATCCCTTGATTTATTCTTCCAGTTCTTTTATTCTCTGTAGAGTTGCTTGTTGCTCCTTACTTTCATCTTTTCCTATTAAACGTAATTCATCTTCATTTTTTCAAAAATATTTCTTCATCAACCTCAACAGATGTGTTGGAACTGTGAAATTTTGATAACCTCATTAACCCTTCATGCTTATTAGTTTCCTAAGAAGTTCATATTACAGACGTAAAATTTCCTCACAAAGCATTTTTTCACCAAATTCCAGGTTAAATTTTGTCATATAGCCCCATTAAATTCATCTGAAATTAAATCTTTAACATTTGAAAATGTCGGCATAAGTTGATGCAGGTCTCACTGATAATAATATACATTTCTTCAATATATCGACAAGACATCAGAAGTGTCATACCAATGAGGATATATACCAAGAGAATGGGGGCTTACATTTCCTATCGACAAGAGAAAAGGTATCGACGTGATGATGTAAGGTCATATCGAGCTTAATTGCTTTTTACCGATTGGAGTATAATAAGTGTATCGGCAAGACTATGGTCATCAGCGTGAGATTTCAAAGGACTGCCTGAAGTGTTCACTGGTCTTGCCGATAAACCAAAAGGAGTACTCATTCGATGAGACAATGATGTCAGGGAGAGTTTGGGGAGTCTTACCAACCCCTCGTATTATACCAACAGAACTAAGCATATAGAGATAAGAGTTGTCAAAGAGACAATGCGCGTAGTCTCACCGAAGAGAAAGTGTATTAGTGAGATAAGTTTCAGCGAGGAGATCTAAGAGACATCACAACGAATATCATTATGTTGGTAGGACAATTACTTGGTCTCGGCAACTTAAGTTGACAAAATGAACATCTTGGTGAGACAAAGAGCTTTCAAAGTAAAGTGAAGAATCGTTGGCCTGATTCGTTAAGTCTGGGTGATAGTTTGCTTTGGTGAAGGTCATGGCGACATAAAAAAATAAAAAGGAAAACTATCGGGGAGACTTATGATGTCGGGGGAACTACAAGACGTCTTAGCGGATGTGTGAACATTGAACAGATGGATCGGCCAGAGATTTGAAATGTCTTGCCAATATGATCCCTGATGTGACAGTGAGAATTTTGAAAAAATTGCTGCATTCATGTCTCAGTGAAGACACTAATGGCGCTAAGAAGCATAAAAGATTTTGCGAATCAGGGTGAGCTAAATTGAATTTGTTTTGCAAAATTGGCAGCGAAGGAGAGTAGGGGAACGAGCAGAACAATTAAGGTGTTCATCTAACTTGGATTTTCAGGTGAAATATAGTAAGTTCCTCATCCTCTGAAAGTTTGTGAATTTTGTTCAAAAAAGATAAAAGGAAGAAAACCTGGGGAGGGTAGTCAACCAAAGGGAAAAAAGCAAAAAATTTAAATACGACCAGAGGGCATCGAGAGAAAATTAAACCAAGATCGCATAGACCAGCTACCTGGTTCAGGACCTAAAGCCAGGCATTCTGCACAACTTAAGGCGGAAGTAGATAAATTGGATGACAAATGCAAGTTCATAGGGGATGTTTGGACACCAATTAGAGGATACAAATTGTTCAGTTTCCACTACCATAGAAGAAATCGCTTCGAGCTAGTATGTAACCCATGGAGGCTTAATTTGGGAAAACTGGTCTGCCCTAATGTCTTTGTTGATGTCGAATTGGTGAAATTGTTGGCTGGTCATTATAATCCGAAAAATAAAGCTAATAGGTGTTTTATCAGGGAATCCATTGATACATGTATCTGAGAATGCAATAAGTGAGGTTTTCAAATTAGAAGGAATATGCAGTGAAAAGATAATAAGTGAGGAGCTCAAGAGTGAATTTAGAAGAATGGATACCATTTACAAGGGCTGGAGGTTACCCCTAGATAGAATTAGGTGTCATGGAAAACCAACTCTGATGGATGATAGTGAGGGACCGCCATTTCATGTGGATCTCTTCGAACCCTACCTAAAGTACACTTATTTTTCAGTAGGACAGGTATTGGGGATGGAAGTCCCAGAGCATATGATAGTTGTACCCATGGTGATTGCTGTGGATGTTCAATATCATAATTCCAGGTCTTTTGATTATGCTTCACATGTGTTTAAAGAGATGGATGCAGGGTTGATAGCAATAAAGAATGGAGCCTATGTCCTGCACCTTAGGAATTATTCATTATTGATGCACTTGGTGCTATATTTTGGACAGGAAATAGGATTGTGGCCCTAGGAGTTGAGGATTTCACAATTTGATAAGGAAGGGAAGCCATTGCCTATTCAGTCGTGGATTGTTGTTTGGGACACCAGGTTTGCTAATTCTAATTTCTTGCATTTTGAAGAGTACTTTGTGAAACCTTTGTATAGGTTTTATAGTCATCCTTGTGACCATTCTTTGTCTGATGAAATAAAGAGGTTTCTCAGGCCTAAGGATTATAATGGACCAATCAGCCACAATCTAGGGGATTGGTACTATTTAGAAAATTCCACTATGATTAGGGTTTATGGTTTTGAAGATACTCCATTTATTTTTCCTAGGACTGTTCCAAATAGAATTGCATACTTGGAGATTGTTAGGCAAATGGATTTCTCCAGTGTCATGAACTTAAGTTCTTATGAGAAGCAAGCTTTTATACCAAGTACACTATGTTTTGGTGATTTTACTGTGTTAGTGAAGGAGGGCTACAATTTAATTCTGGATAAGTTATTGCATTATAACATGAAAAAAGTGACATCAAGGAAAAAATTTGATCCAAAGGGATATATCCATTTTTCCAGATAGAGGATAAAATTTGGAGGGTATCAGCATGTGCCCTATCAATCTGATGACATAATCAGAAACTTGGAAGCAGAAGATGTAGAAATGGTGATTGAGAAGAATGACCAAGAATTGATAGATGCAAAGTTGTTGTGTTCCAATAAAAAAGTATTAGAGGCTAATAGGACACAAGGCCCATCCGGGAAGGTATCAAGGGCAAGGACTCAGGATTACACCTATTCTTCTAGAGAGATAAATATTGAGGAAACTATGGATGTGGATACAAGACATGAAGAATATAGATCTTTTATAGCAGATGATGAATTTGTGAAAACCTCAAAATTCAAAACTTTTTTATGCAAACAAAAAGGAAAAGAAATAAGAGGATTGGTTGACAATGTCACACCAGGAAATGAGAAACAGTTGTTAAAAAACTTGAGGGATGAGGTGGATAAAGAGATGACAAACATGACCCCTAAGAAAGGGAGAGAGATGTTAGACAAGGCTAGTGTCATGATTTTCCCAGGGCTAGATCACAATTTTGCATTGGTTTTTGACAGTTTCCTAAAGGACAACAATGCTACACACAAGCTCAGCATAAAGAAGGTGACATAAGTGTATACAGGATCAAGATACAATCCTGATGAAGAGACCTTGATGATTTGGGTTGTATATCCCCCTCACAAGAAGTCAGTTATCATTGATACTGAGAAGGCATTTGGACATGTCATGACTTTAAAGGTTGGAGAGGCTGATCTGATTGCAATTGTAGAAATTGGGATCAATATAGCAAAATTGAATAAAGCCCAGATACAAGCATTGATCAGAGAGAGAGAAATGTACAATACCAATAATGAGAGAATGCTGAGAGAAAATGAACGTTTAAAGGAGTTGGTAGGTGTTGTAATGGGGCCAACAAAGATGCTCACCCAAGGTGAAATTTCACAGGTGAAGGACCATTGGGAAGGGTCAAGTGCATACTCTCAAGGGAAAATAGACACACTTACTGCAATAATCAAAAGGAGGCAGGTTATTTTAAACACTTGGTTAAATAAAGTTTGGGGAAAACACTCACAATACGTGGATGCAATAAAAGAACATAGAAGAGTGGATGATACAATCCAAGAGAGAATTGAGGAGATGAAAAAGGATACTCCTAATGTTGCAGGAATTGAAAATGCTAATTGTATCATGGATAAGCATAGGGAATTCTTTGAGGAATTACAAGGAGATGCGTAGGGATTGGTAGAAGCCACCGAAGATAGATTGACTAAGTTTTGTGATGATGAAGTAAAATTGAAAGAAATGACAACATGGAAGAGCGAATGTGAATCAATACTCCAAGAGATATTGAAGACAACCACTGCGAAAGATATAATGTTGGATGAAGCATGTGAGCAAAACGAAGGAATGATGATGATGGAGATCATGATCCGTGATGTGTTAGGAGATGCAAATAGACATAACCACTAAGATTACACAGAGCACATGTCTAGAGTTCATTTGTGGCTTAATAGAACTTAGTTAATGCTAATCTTGTTAGCATTTTATGCTTTGAACTTTTTGAAAGGACACGTCCTTCCACCTACTAAATGTATAAATATTTGTTGTTTAAGGTAGAAGATAGATAGAATTAGAATAGGATAGACTGTTGTAAGCACAATATTTTTAGAATGATAGCATTCAAGAAGATTATGTTGCATGTATGAATTTTGAGGAAGATAATGAAAGACTGTTGATTTAGTGGCTTCACTCTGGTATCAATTGTTTGTTGGATTCCTACGATTAATTGATTTTCTCCAATCTGATGTTTCTTGATTGTTTAAATTGAAGTATCATGTATACGTTCAATCTATCAGTGCACAATTGTTGTTTCTTTGTGATTTGATTTATCGGGTTCTTTAATGAAGAATTAAATTCCTTTCAATCAATTATAGTAATCTGGGAATGTTATTTGGATCAGTAAAAAGAATCAGATAATTAGATTTGATATTCTTCCTCAAGTAGGGTTTATCAATTACATCCTTGCATGTTTATACCAGTTTATAAACTCATAATTGTATGCCAAACAATTAGAGAGCTTTCTAGATAGAAACCACTCATCAAAGGCTTCCATTTGACTCTGTTTTACCCGATAAGGCACTGGTCTCCCTTATTTTCATTACATTAGTTTTATTCATTTCATTTGACATCTCTTAATTGAACATATTAATTCACACCTTGATATTGCATATACAATTTATACCAAATTAGGATCATATCTTTCCACTATTAAATTGCCATTTGTGGATAGTTAGGTCAAGTAGGAAACATAATTAAAAATATGTGTCATTCATATAGGTGCATCCACCTAGGTTTAGCAGAGCCTTAAGAGTAGAGGGTTCAACCATATTGGTTGGCCTTGTTAGTTGACCAATAACATAGTGAGAGTGTGGCAACCTCTCATGGTTCATTCAAACCAGCATTTTTGAGACCTAACAAATTGGCGACTCTACTGGGGAAAACTAGAGAAAAGTCCGATGGTAGATAGCCTTTCCATATAGAGTCATTAAAAGAAAACCACAATTAAAGTTTGAAAATCGACTCTGCTGGGTAAAATAATAACAAAATCTTTTCACTTTTAGAAAAAGTGGGTGGCGACTCTGAATGAACAAAAGCATTGAGACTGATACAATAAGATACAAATCAGAAAGGAATCGACCTAGAGTTCAGACCATCATAGTTTCTCACAACATGAAAGGAAGGAGATCTTTGTACAAGGAGAGGGATGGTCCTAATGACAAGGGTAAACAAACTTATAAAAATTATCAAGGCAAGAAGGTATTCGATGACCTAGATCTAGCCACAAAAAATAGAATATCAAAACCACCGATGGAAACACACAACTCATACAAGGCATTAACAATTGAAAATAGCCCATCTAAAGAGCTTCATACTCCTAAAGAGAAGAGAAATCCTTTCCATCAAATGCGCCATGATAAAGATGAAGAATTCATGGCTAGATTTGAAGCTAAGAAGACAGAATTTGAATGTGATCAGAGAGCTGCACTTTTTGAGTAAGGACTTGAATATGAGGCAACATCTGAAGAAAACCATGAACTCATGACCGAAGATGAGACAAATGCACAATGGGAATGTATGAGGCAAGAAACAGAAAGGTCAAGGATAGAATATGAACAAAGGCTTCAGGCCATGAAGGAATTTGAAAGTTTGAAGTTACAGAAGGCTCTGGTCAAAACATCAATGGTTGATTCACCCAAATATACGCCCCCTCATAAGAGCAACAATATGAAGCCATCAAATTCCCCACAAGCCCACCAAAATGAGCCTAGGAATCAATATAGAAACACAAACACTCCACCACAATACCAAAATATTTAGCCACCTCCTCATCAACAGTATATACCCCCACAAGGTCCACAATATGTGAAAAATACTAACCCACTATACCAACATCAGCATTTCCAAAATCCCCCTCCACAATACACAACCATGATTAGACAATTTGATCTTGTTGGATTTCAGATATACCCTTACCCTCTAGACAACAATTGGAGGAACCTAGTCCCTAAGTTCACAAGAAGTAATGCAGTTACAGCCGAGGAACATCTGAGAAATTTTAAAGCAATCATTCAAGACTTGGATATGCAGTATGAGGATGTACAGATGAGACTATTTATGATGCCACTAATTGAGGATGCCAGGGACTGGTTTAACAGTCTACAAACAACATCCATTTATTCCATTCATGTATTTCATGAACAGTTTCTTCAGCAGTATGGGAATTAGTGTGCGTCAGATTTTGCTTTGCACGAGTTAGTGACTATCCAAAAGCATCAGAACGAGTCAACCTTTGATTTTAACCAAAGGTTTGTTAACTTACATAATAAAGTACCTCAGGGATCCAAGTTGGCTGATCCTACTACGTTGAGTATCTATCTAAAAGCATTTGATCCCAAGACAGGATATAAATTGAGAAATAGAGGTCCTAGGAATCTCGCTAAGGCCCAAAAGATAGCATTAACTATTGAAAATAATAGGAAAGCTACATGGATGTTTTCTAAAAGGGAAAACCCTAGGGTTCCCCAATATGTTCCCCCAAAAAGACAAGAGAACACATATAGGAATGAAAGGCCAAGGTTGCATGACATGCCTTATAATACAAACTGGAAAGATGGGAAGCCAGTAAATGATAGACCAAGAAATAAAGAAACACCAGATCCATTAAAAAGGAAGGGAGCATATATGGTGGATAAGAGTCCCTGATGCTCATTTTGTTATGCACCACATTCCCCAGAGCATTGTGTTACAACTCAGTCAATACCAGAAGAAGACACACTGGAGAATGATGGTGGTGAAGACCAGAATGTCTATCTAACTTCCCACACTCCTGACTCTTTGGAGTGAGAATATGCATCTTCAAAGGAGGAGGGATATGAGTATAATGTTGATCACCAAAAATACAATATTCACATGGCAGAGCAACATGTTTTTTCTGATCATGAAGAAAGTGACAATGAGAAAAATCCCCCTGTTGCATCAAGTCAGACTAATAGATGTAGTATAAGGAGACTGAGTGAAGAGGAGATTAAAATATTGACAATTGCAGCAGAGGAGGAAGCTAGAAACAAATATCGTTTGAGAAATAGAATAGTGAATAGAGATGAGGGTGTCCCAATGGGAATATCTATAAAAAATAAAAAAGTATCAAATGAGACATCAAAAGGGACAGATGATAAACAACCGAACAAAAGGGGACATAAGGGATCTCCTAAGGAGGAAAGTAAAGAAATTCCCATTGAGATGCAAAAGCTAGATCAAACATCCAAAAGGGAAAAAGAAGAGAACAAAGGAGAATTGATAAAACCTAAAAAGGTAATCAAAACTGAAGGTACTGTTATGCCTTGCATAACCACCCCATCTTTTGCCTTGGTCAAAATGGGTCCCCTTTTGTGTATTTTCATCTCTTGTTGTCTTTCAAACAAAGTTTGGAGTTTTTCTCCTTTCAAAACTTTGTTTATTTTCCTTTAGTCTGTTGGAATCAGAGTCGGAACCAAATCGAGTTCTGAAACTTCAATCAAAACTCATTCCAGGCCCCATCCCGATAGTCTTTTCTTTCGGTTTGTTGTTTTTTCTTCATCGCAATCGGAGCTGGAGTGGGCATTAAGTTTCCATTTATTAAAAATTGCAAAATCTAAATTCATTTCCGCCTTCGCCTCCGCTTTTCAACTTTTTTTTAGTCTTAGTCCTTGTGTTAAGTTTTACTATGTCAGTCTTTTGTTTTACTTTTTGTGTCAAGTTTAGTTTTCTACTTTGTTGGTGGACTCGGACCTGGAATGGGAATGAAGTTTGGAAATTTCTTAAAGTTTCGAATCAGTTCCGCTCCTGCCACTTTTGGATCGTTGAATTTTTGATTGAAGTCGCACTACAGTGAAGTGTTGGTTCTCTTCCAGTTCCGACTCCGCCTGATTGCATTTAATGCATTAATGACAACTGCTTGTGTAGGTAAGAATTCTGATTTTTACCTTCATTAAGGATTAAATGTATCATTGTTATCATTGTTAAAAACTTGAAGAGCAAGGAAGAGCAACTACGGAGTTTTTTTGAGCAAATTGATTGAACGAGGAGAATATTATTGCTTGCGGATCAATTCAGAAGGTTAGCTAGGTTCTGTTGTGTTCGAGGTAGGGTTTCTTATCATTGTTGTTCATCGGTTATTTACTGTTCCATTTTTTTGTGTTTGCTCGTGCTTTGAATCATTTCATTTTCAACGAAATTTGTGGTTCTTAGTAAGTTTGTTTGCATAGGTTGTTGCTTTATTTGTTTGTCTGGTTATTCTTCATTTCTTTTTCTTTTTTTTTGGTTCTTTGTGTTTTAGGGCACGGTCGCTTTCACGTATTAATCATGATCGCGTTGTGCTATTTTGATTTGCAGTAAGTTAGATTAAATTTAGGTTTTAAATGGTGTTAGTCGAATTAGGAATCTACAGTAAGGTAGATTAATTTCGTGTTTTTACAGTGAGGTAGATTAATGATTTACAGTGAGTTAGGGTTAATTGAATCCCGTTTGTACTTAGGGTTTTGTCGCGCATACAGTCTAGTAAAATGGGCAGGGTTAATCCATGCCCTAGTTTTCATATCGTATTTCCTAGATTAGGGTTTCATGTATTTCTGTGATCACTTTTTAAGGTTAAAATATGATGCCCTAAAATACAATCGCCCCTGGTCATATGGGGATGGTTTTATCAATTTCCAGGTTAGCCCCATGTCATTTTGAAAATCACCTATTTTGAAACCATGAAGTTCTTTATTAAATTGATTAAAGTCTTGGATGACGTCATGGTCAACCTGGTCGGAAGCGGGATCAGAATCGATTTTGAACTTGAGAATTATGTTTTTCAAAAGGTATTGATTCTAGTTTCCATCCCGTCTCTGACTCCATCCATAGTGAGAAGCTTTACTTTATGAAAATGTTTACCTAGTGGAGGCGGAATGGAAATAGAATATGAAAATATAAAAAGAAAAACTAAATTCGTTTTTCATTCCGATCCTGGTTCTGATCATCTTTCTGATCCCAACTTCAAGCCCGTTCATTGATTAGTGGAATATCTATATCAGTTTTGGCTCCGAGTCTGGTGGTGTTGTAAAAGAGACTGTTTTAGATTGTGTTTCTGCCTGGTTTCATCTCCACTGCATATATGAAAGGTATGGTTTTTAAAGCATGTTTTATGATGATATTCAAAAATCTAATTAGAGGTTTTTGTGGCAAAAAAGTTGAAGGATATCAGGAGTATCAGGGGAAGCTGCTCGAAGGAACCAGCCTACTAGAACATCAAAGGTAGTGCCTAAGCCAAAGAAGATCAAACTTGAACAACTACCTTATACCTTGAGGTATAATCATAGGAGTCCTGTGGTGAAGGTGAGCAAGGTGGAATCTGACTGGTTAGATATCACTGATACAAACATGAGCCAGTACAACTTCGAGGAGTTATATGTAGACACCTTTGTGGAACGGGAAGATCTAACAGGGAGGACACAAAGAATTCTTGATTTTGGTTTAGCCCATATTTCTTTGTTTCCTTTGTCAATCCAATGCCCAAAATTAATCTTAACAACTACAAGTGCCTACAATCCTACTACAAGACAGTGCATGGATTCTCAGAACAATGTGATCATTGATCTTACTCCTCAAGCATTGCAAAATATATTGAATGTCCCGGATCCTAAAAACTTGGTGCAGTTGGATGAGGCAGAGGCCTTCGAGAAATATGGTCAGTATAAGCACTCCAATAAATATCATTTGAACAAGAAGTGGTTGAAGACATAAAATAAATCTTTAAGAAAGCTTGCAGACCAGCCAAAGAGGGCAGATTTCTACAAAGAAGTATCAAATATAATTATGATGTTGTCTAGAGTTTTTGGGAAAAGAGATACATTTCGATTCAAGGAGTGGATGTTTCCTTTCATCCAGATAATTTTAAATGGAAAACAACAGTTTGATTGGCCTATGATCATATCAAATTCTATCCATAATCAACTGGGAAACATCAGAGAAACTAAGTGTTTCTTTATGACTTCTTACATTGTGTATGCAATGGCAAGGTTAGGTGTTTTCCTAGGTTTGAACAGAGTGGGCATAATGGGAGCCTTGGATGGATAGAAGAAAGTGTGGGAACACTATGACCAGTTGTCTCTACAAGTTTCTGAGACTCACTTCAGAAGATTCAATGATGCATTTATATATGTAGTTATTAATAAATTGAATGGAGATGCAGGGTATAGGTTGAGTCAAGAAGCCATGGCATTCATTGCTGAATGGGGATGTTGGTACATTCAATACCCCAAATTTACATATTTTAGGTTAGCTAGTTTTGAAGGCCATCCACATTTGCTTCCAAGGTGTTGCAACAATAGGATAGTGCTAATGGAGTTTGTGTATCAAGCTCTTGGAGTTAATGCTCGGTTTGGAATAAAGTATAAAATAGGATGTCACAAGTTCCCCATGAAGTTGGGTGAGTATGGCTGTCAACACTTGGTAGGAGAAAAGGTGGTTTGTAATGAGCTGATACTATTGAAGTTGGGTTTATACACAGGTTGTAAGTATTTTGATCCAAAGGGTAAGATGTATGCCTTGTTGCCTTCGGTGTTTACTAGACATTTCAATTTTCTAGAAGACTTCTGGAGTGACCGACAAGATGAGTATGATCTAGGGAAGAAGAATTATGAAGGCTATCTGTCTCACTCATGTCAAAGCTTGGTGTTAAAGAAAATATTCCTAACACATTGGTGGATGATGTAATTGTATTAGATCCATCCTATGAGGCTTTGAACATTGGCACCAAGAGTCTAGATCCAATTGACTGGGACAGTGAAGAAACCATTGATATTAAGTGGATCGGAAGGATAGTGTTGGATAGAAGTGTTAACTGGTTAGTGCTAAGAACCTAGACTCCTCAAGGACCAGCCCCTAAAAAGGGTAAGGGATACAAAAGGATCAAAAGGAAGACACCTCCTAAGGAGCCTTTGGAGTTCTTTCCCCCAGATATTGATGAGATAGAACTTGAAGCAGCAAGGGATGAAGAGGAAACACAAGAAGAGGATGTTCCTGTAGGATCTGTTATTTCAACACCTACATTAGGTGAGTCTTCTGCACAAATCCCACTTACAAGACAGCAGAAAGGAGAAGTTCAAGAGGGAGCTCTTCATAGCATGGCTGAAATAGCTAAGGGAAAAGAAGTGGAGAGGGAGATTCATGAGGTTGGGACGGATTCAGATGAAACTGATTCAGAGAAAGATATGCAAGAAAGCATGCCTCTAGAGGAGGATATTGAGCAAATTTTGACACAGGAAGATCAATGGAAGCTATTTGAGGATGCAAAAATAAATTATGATGCAAAGGTGGCAGCAGAGAAACAAAAGGAAATTGATGATAAGGTACAAGCTAATGCTATACTTCATCAGCAACAATTAAAAACTAGACAAAGTAAAGCTAAGGCAATAGTTGATGAAGTAGAGAGACAAAGAAGGCAACAAGAACATGAACTCAAGGTCAAAGAAGAAAATGACAAGTTGGAACTAATAGAAAAGATTCATGACCTTGAAGAGGAGAAGGCAAGGAATCGGAGGGAAAAGGAAATCTTGGTTGCTAGGTTAGAACTTGCAGAGGAAGCTCACCAAAAGGAAGAAGGAGCGGAACAATTACAAAAGGAAAAAGAAGCCGAAGAGCTGATTAACAAACAACAACAAGAAGAAGCAAAGGAAAAAAAACTTAAGGCTTTGGAGGTAGAAAGATTAGAAAGGGAAAAACTAGAGGCCTTAGAGAAAGAGAAATCGGAAAGGGAAGCTCTAGAAGGAGAAATGATAGAGAAGGAAAAATTAGAAAAAGAAAGGTTGGAAAAGGAAAAAGTGGAGAGAAATTAGTTGGAGGAAGAGAGGTTGAGGAAAGAAGAGGAAGATAAGAGAAAGATACAAGAACAGAAAGATAGGGAAGAAGCTGAAAGACTTGTGTAGATGCATACAGTGCAAGAACAACAAGAGAAATCAAGGGTTGATTCTCAAACCCAAGTATGTAGCCACCTTATACTACTATTGCCTCTTCTTCTTCTATGATGACTACTGCTCCATGTGCTCCCACTTGGTTAAAACTAGACCTATAGAAAAGGGCAGTAACACCTTCAGAACCTCTCAATTGGGAGGATATGATGAAGGAGATCGAACAAGAAAGGCCCAAAAAGAAGGCCAAAATTCTACATTCTACTAGACTGATGGACAAAGGAGAGATTGTTGCTGAGTATGCTATGCCAATGACAGAAAAGGAGGTAGGGGACATGCAGTTAACAGATTATCAGTTGAGTACTGTTAACTTGGGAAGGCCCACTAGGAATCAGCAGATGAACCTAATTGATGTGGTGGCTTCAACAACTAAGTCAAGAATGATAAAGGACAAACAAAAGAAAGATGAGCTGAAGGCTCAATTGGATCAATTACATTCATTTTTGAAAAGTGTCTCCTCTCTGAGATCACAACAAGTAATGGCCATTGAGACTCCTATTTTGTTAAGCAAAAAGGAGATAGATGATTTGGTGTAGGTAAGAAGCAAAGTAGAGATGGTAGACAGATGGATAGATAAATTGAATCGGGAAGTAGGTGAAGTTTTGGTTGAGGGTTTTGAAGTTTAAAAAGGCACTGAGGAATTGATGAGAGAAATGCACCAATACATTGAAGCATCGAAGAAACAAGAAGAGGAGTATAAAGAGTATAGTCAGAAATTGGAGAAGGTCAATACATTGCCTTTGACTACTCTTCTTGAACAATCCATACTTAGGAGGAAAATAAAGATTTTGTTGGAAAAACCTCTCATATACTTCGATTCAGAGAAGATTTCTTGTGTAAACATAGAAATGAGGTTCAAGAGGCTGTTAATAATTTGACTGAGCAGTTTGAGGAATTGGAAGAAGTCATTGCTATTATTGTAGATGTAAATGTATTAACAAAGGAAGGTATGCCTTTGAGTCAAATAAAAGATTAATGGGATGAAAGAATTAGAGGACTCATGCAGAAAGAAGATGATGGAGAAGATTTAATGATAGATCAACTAATGGATGTGAAAGAAGAAATAAAAGCTGCTAGAAGAGAGTTGACAAAGATGAAAGGTATGAGGGAGTTTGCTACAGCAGAATTGGATCAAATCAAATTTGAAGATAGCTGGGTTGATGGGCCAGAATTAGATACACTACAGCAAGTCTTTGCCAGTTATGATGAGTTCATCACAGATCCAGCTTCACATGCATAAACCTTCTGCATGCATGAATTTCTTCTTCTTTGCACGTTGCATGCAGCACTGACAGTTGAGACGCATGACATGTTTCTCTTCTATTTTTCTATTCTCCAGTTGAACTGGATGTCTAATCTAAGAACTCAAGATCAAATTGATCTGAGTTTCCAAGAGAATTTTAATTCCTAAAAAGGTGGATAACCTAAAATAGAAGTGGAGTTCGAACTTTGTAGAATCTATAAATATCCTGTGGGTATCATATTGTAAAAAGGTTGGCTAATTGAGAATAGGATTGGCTTACCTGATTTTAGGAGATAGAATTTTGCAGTGATTTACAGAGATACTTTGTACTTGATCCTTTTACAGTTAATAGAATTACAGGTTTACGAAATATGGTATTACAATTGAGTTGTTTTATTTGATAAGGCTGATAAGTTATAATCTATCTGAATGCCAGTGATTGTGCTGAAGCATACTAGTTTCTTATGTGATGAAATTCATTAGAAGAAACTAGATTTAAGGATTATCTTGTTAGATTATCATTGAATTGAAGTTATTAAAGTCTATTGATCTATAATCTTGATGATGAATGAATGTGTGTTGTTTTGAAATCCTTGAAATATTTGTGATGTGTAATTGTGAAATTAATTAAGCACCTAAAATGTATGCAGTGGTATAGATTATGCTATAGATTGTGTCATCTTATTGTTTTCTTGATTTGATTGGAAGAACATTCATTATTTGGAGATATATGTCCGAATGCTAGATAAATTTTATTCATACTTACTGATTTACCCCTTTGATCTATCTTTTTCTTTTGTTTGAAACCCCCATTGATTTTATGAAAAATAGTCGATAAAATGAGTCATAGCTTGAATATTTTGTTACCAGCATAGGCCCCTTGAATATTACAGTTGCATGAAGTAATTGAGTGACACTAGACAGTTGAGAAACAACTACCAGGACCTTGGGAGTTAGGCTACTACATGTTGTCTTTCTTTTTAAGGAGAAATAGAGTAGAAATATTCTATTTTAACATTGTTTGTGTCATTTTCACCATCAACAGGTACATCCTTTGATTTCATACAAGCCTTATCTCAATTGAAGATGTCTATCCCATTAATTGAAATGATGAAGATCAAGGAATATAGGGAAGGTTCCATACAATTAATATCCAATGGGAATCAAAATATGAACCCTGAAAATAAAGAAGTTTCTAAAATGAATAATAAAAGGAAGGAGGTAAAAATTCCAAAGGCCTGCCTGATGAACACACCACAGATTGACCCATTCTTTACTAATTTACTCATAAGTAGAAAACTAGTAAGAAATTGTATGATAGACTTAGGTGCCTCCATGAATATCATGCCAGTAGGCATAATGAAGCAGCTTGGTATGTGGATAGATGTGGAAGGAGGTAAATGCTACGCTATGGATAGCAGGCCTGTTTCGGTTGTGGGAATAATGAAGAATGTGGAAGTAAGGTTAACAACTTACCCACAAGCTGCCTACAATATTGACATAACCGTAATTGACACACCTCCCCAGTTTGGAATGCTTCTATCAAGACAGTGGACTACAACAGTAGGAGGCAATGTATAGTTTGATTTATCATATGCCACCATAACAGTGAATGGAGAAGAGGTCAAGTTATATAGGGAGCCAAGAATGAATCAAATTGTTGAATGTGTTCCTCAGGAACAACTTAATTGCTTCTGTGATGTTGATTTGGGGAGTTTTAGAGTAGAACTATCTCAACTTGAGTTGGTAAACAAAGATCCGATTGATAAAAATATTTCTGAAAATCAGCAAGGGGTATGGAAAATGTTATTTGATGGGGCCTGCAGCCAAGAAGGTAATGGATCTAGGATAGCTTTTATATTGCCTGATGGTTCAAATTTTAAATATTCATTTTTGTTAGCATTTGAATGTACAAAAAATGTGGTGGAATATGAAGCTTTGTTGACCGGATTGAATTTGGCTATTAAACACAAGATTAAACTCTTAACAATTTTTGGAGACTCAGAGCTGGTTGTGTCTCAGATAAAATCAAAATATGTAGCAAAAAATAAAAGGATGAAATAGTACAGGAATGCAATATGGGATACAATTGAACTATTTGATGCTTTCTCCATTGATTGGGTGGACAGATCAAAAAATATAATGGTAGACTTCTTAGCAAATGTAGCACTAAAACAAGATGACATCACGCTAGCAGGAATATCCCAAGTTGAGCTCAAAGCAAGACCTGCTATGCCTAACAATGTATATAGTTGGCAGGTTTTTAATGATGACACTGATCTTTTAAAATTCCTTCACTGTATAGACCAATATGAGGCTCAAGAAATTGATTTCAACACCTTTTTGGAAGAAATAGATGGAGAATAAACAATATTCGGAAAGAAAGTCTTACAACTTAAGACTAATAAACTTCCCAAGGGATTAGTGGCATTGGAAAGAGTATACAATGGAAGTGATCGATCCCTTATGAAACATACACCAGTCAAAAGGGAAGATATTGAAGAAATAAACTTAGGGACTGAAATGGCACCAAGGAAAGTATATATTGGGAAGAAAATAAGCTCGACTATCCGAAGAATGCTAATTTCATTGTTAAGAAAATATAAACATGTGTTTGCATGGTCTTATGAGGACATCAAGGCGTATAGGGAGGATTTATTTCAACATGAAATTCCATTGAAAGCAGATGCAAAGCTATTTAGACAGAAACAAAGGCCTATTAACCCCACATTGGAACCAAAAATGTAGGAGGAATTGGCCAAACTTAGAGATGGAGGTATCATTAAACCTGTAAGACATTCAACATGGGTGTCAAACCTGGTTCCTGTTAGAAAGAAAAATGGAGATATCAGACTATGTGTGGATTTCAGAAATCTAAATGTAGCATCCCTCAAAGATAACTACCCTCTACCTAACATGGAAGCTATACTACATAAGGTAACTGGGTGTGAGTTGTTGTCTATGATGGATGGCTTTTCTGGTTATAATAAGGTTAAAGTCAGGGAATTTGAGCACTACAAAATAGCTTTCACAACCGCATGGGGAATGTATGTATATGTGAGAATGCCTTTTGGTCTCACAAATGCGGGAGAAACCTTTCAAAGGGATATGGACTTAGCATTTTCTGACCTGATT
The DNA here is from genome assembly GCA_007115665.2 of Sequoiadendron giganteum. Taxonomy (NCBI): domain Eukaryota; kingdom Viridiplantae; phylum Streptophyta; class Pinopsida; order Cupressales; family Cupressaceae; genus Sequoiadendron; species Sequoiadendron giganteum. The sequence continues at coordinate 396,073,589 of CM021104.1, read as the reverse complement.
AATGCTATAATGGTGGTGTAACAAGATGACCTTACTGCTTACTCAAAAAGAGCTGAAGATCATATAGAACATCTTGAAAAAATATTCATTAAAGCTTTAGAATATGGCATTAGTTTGAACCCTAAGGAATGTTATTTTGCTATTACAGAGGGAAAACTCTTAGGACACATTGTATCAAAAGAGGGAGTTAGGATAGATCTTGAGAGATTTGAGGCTATAGATAAGGTTCCTATCCCTAAAACTGTAAAAGCCATCCAATCATTTTTTGGGTAGATTAATTTTGTTAGGAGGTTTGTGTCCAACTTTGCTGAAATTGTCAAACCCATATCAAAAATGATAAGGAAAGGACAAAAAATTGAATGGACCCCAGAAGCATTAGAAGCCTTTGTATCCATTAAAAGAGCCATTAAGGAAGCCCCTGTCCTCAAATCTCCCGATTTCACAAAACCTTTTCAAATATTTTCATTCGCTTCCTTGCATACAATAGTTGTTGTTATGTTACAAAAGAATGAGGATGGTCATGAGCAACCTGTGTCCTTTAGTAAATCTTTGAAGGGATTAGAGTTGAAGTATGACATAATGGAAAAACAAGCCTTTAGACTGTATCTTGTTGGAGCCAAAGTGATTGCTTATGTCCCTCATGCAGCAGTCAAGGACATTTTGACACAGTCAGAAGTAACAAGGAAGAGGTGCAAGTAGATTAATAAAATTCAGGAATTTGATATGGAAATGCAGATTACTAAATTGATAAGAGGCCAAGGATTGGCCAAGTTAATGACAGAAGCAAACATTGAGGCAAATCAAATTTTCAATGTAGAAGAAGAAGGAAATGCAATTGCAAGCATTGAGCATACACCCTGGTATATAGAAATCATGCATTACCTCAAGAACACAAAGTGCCCTAAAGGATTCAATGATAACTAGAAAAGAACTTTGAAACTATAGACCTCTAAATATGTATTTATAGAAGGTGATTTATTTGGGAAAAATAGAGATGGAATGTTGCTGTTATGTTTAGATGAGTCACAAGTTGATCATGTTCTGAAAGAAATGCATGAAGGGGTCTGTGGAGGCCATTATTCTACAAAGAAAATTGCACATAAAATCCTCAGGGCAGGTTATTATTGGCCAAAAGCTTTTAATGATTCATTTTCATATGTAAGGAAATGTGAAGCATGTCAAAAGATTTCAGGCAAAATGAAATATCAGGGAGCTTTACCACTTAGACCTATGCAGGTTGAAGCCCCTTTTCATAAGTGGGGGATTGATTTCATTGGGGAGATACAAGAGAAATCAAGTGGAGGAAATAGGTGGATACTATTGGCCACTGATTACTTCACCAAATGCATGGAGGCAATCCCAACCAAGCAAGCAACAAGTAAAGTTTTAATTAACTTTTTAATGGATAACATTATTACTAGATTCGGTACACCATTGAGAGTGATTACAGATAATGGGATGTGTTTCAGATTTGATGAGTTCAGAGATTTTTGTAAAACATATGGCATTAATGTTTCTTATTCTGCCCCATATCATCCACAAGCCAATGGTCAGACAAAATCCAACAACAAGAGTCTTTTGAAAATCATAAAGAGAATGCTCGGTAAAAATAAAAAATCTTGGGATTCAAAGTTAAGATTGGATATATGGGAAGATAGGATTACTATAAAAAAGGAAATTGGAAAATCCCCATATGAATTAGTGTATGGAACACAAGCTAGGATGCCTTTACAAAATTTATTGCCAGTTTATGAATTTATCCTTCAAGAAGATATAGATGTTCAAGAACCAAAGGAGGAGAGAATGGAGCAACTTGCAGAACTTGATGAAATGAGAAGAATAGCTCAAAATCGGAACATGAAATTGCAAGCACAAATGAAGTATTTGTTTGATAAAAAGGCAAAGGATAGAAAATTTGAAAAAGATGAGTTGGTATTGATGTGGAATGCTAGGTGCCAGGAGAAAGGAAAAAATGGAAAATTTGAGGCCTTGTGGTTAGTACCTTTTGTTATTATTGGCAAGCAAGGAGAGGATTCATATTATTTGAAAAATATGAGTGGTGAAGAATAGGAGTTGCCTGTACATGGGAAATTTCTAAAGAAATTTTTCTCTTGAAAATTACAGAGGATCAAGGGTTTCTAGTGCATGGACAACTCTTGAGAAAACTTCTCATAAACTTTCCATACATAGTAGTATAGGAAGTAAAGGATACAGGAAATTGCTAGTATGTGAACAATCCTAGAAATCCTTATTTGATCTTTTCTCCATGTACAATAGTTTAGGATCATATTCATCTCCACTTGCTTTCATCCATAATGTTTGGTCTACTCATCCAAAGATCTGGATCCTTGCAATGATCTCACAATCATTCATCCCTAGACGGAGCCACTGTTGGAACTGTGAAATTTTGATAACCTCATTAACCCTTCATGCTTATTAGTTTCCCAAGAAGTTCATATTACAGACATAAAATTTCCTCACATAGCATTTTTTCACCAAATTCTGGGTTAAATTTTGTCATATAGCCCCATAAAATTCATCTGACATTAAATCTTTAACATTTTAAAATGTCGACATAAGTTGATGCAGGTCTCACCAATAATAATATACATTTCTTCAATATATCAACAAGACATCAGAAGTGTCATACTGATGAGGATATATACCAAGAGAATACGGGTTTACATTTCCTATTGGCAAGACAAAAGGTATTGACGTGACGATGTAAGGTCATATCGAGCTTAATTGCTTTTTACCGATTGGAGTATAATAAAGTGTATCAGCTAGACTATGGTCTTTAGGGTGATATTTCAAAGGACTAACCGAAGCGTTCACTGGTCTTGCTGATAAAGAAAAAGGAGTACTCATTCGATGAGACAATGATGCTGGGGAGACTTCGGGGAGTCTTACCGACCCCTCGTGTTATACCGACAAAACTAAGCATATAGAGATAAGAGTTGTTGAAGAGACAATGAGCGTAGTATCGCCAAAGAGAAAGTGTATCGGTGAGATAAGTTTCAATGGGAAGATCTAAGATACATCACGACAAATATCATTCTGTCGGCAAGACAATTACTTGGTCTCGGCGACTTAAGTTGACAAAATGAACATCTCGGTGAGACAAAGAGCTTTCAGAGTAAATTGAAGAATCGTTGGCCTAATTCGTTAATTTTGGGTGATAGTTTGCTTTGGTGAAGGTCATGGTGACATAAAAAACTAAAAAGGAAAACTATCGGGGAGACTTATGATGTCGGGGAAACTACAAGACATCTTAGTGGATGTGTGAACATTGAACATATGGATCAGCTAGAGATTTGAAATGTCTTTCCGATATGATCCCTGATGTGACAGCGAGAATTTTAAAAAACTTGTTGCATTCATGTCTTAGTGAAGACATTAATGGCACCAAGAAGCATAAAAGATTTTGCAAATCAGGGTGAGCTCAATTGAAATCATTGTTTTGCAGAATTGGTAGTGAAGGACAGCAGGGGAACGAGCAAAACAATTAAGGCATTTATCTAACTTGGATTTTTAGGTGAAATACAGTAAGTTCCTCATCCTCTGAAAGTTTGTGAATTTTGAAAATGGAAGGCACTAGTTCAGAAAAGATAAAAGGAAGAAAACCTGGGGAGGGTAGTCAACCAAAGGGGAAAAAGAAAAAAAATGAAATACGACTAGAGGGCACTGAGAGAATATTAAACCAAGATCTCATAGACCAACTACCTAGTTCAGGACCTAAAGCCAGGCATTCTGCACAGCTTAAGGTGGAAGTAGATAAATTGGATGACAAATGCAAGTTCATAGGGGATGTTTGGACCCCAATTAGAGGATACAAATTGTTCAGTTTCCACTACCATAGAAGAAATCGATTCGAGCCAGTATGTAACCCGTGGAGGCTTAATTTGGGAAAACTGGCCTGCCATAATGTTTTTGTTGATATCAAATTGGTGAAATTGTTGGCTGGTCATTATAATCCGAAAAATAAAGCTATATGTGATTTATCAGGGAATCCATTGATACATGTATCCGAGAATGCAATAAGTGAGGTTTTCAAATTAGAAGGAATATCCAGTGAAAAGATAATAAGTGAGTTACTCAAGAGTGAATTCAAAAGAATGGATACCATTTACAAGGGCTGGAGGTTACCCCTGCATAGAATTAGGTGTCATGGAAAACCAACTCTGATGGAAGACAGTGAGGGACCACCATTTCATGTGGATATCTTCAAACCCTACCAAAAGTATACTTATTTTTCAGTAGGACAGGTATTGGGGATGGAAGTCCCATAGTATATGACACTTGTATGCATGGTGATTGCTGCAAACGTTCAATATCATAATTATAGGTCTTTTGATTATGCTTCACATGTGTTTAAAGAGATGGATGCAGGGTTGATAGCAATAAAGAATGGAGCCTCTGTCCTACACCTTAGGAATTATTCATTGTTGATGCACTTGGTGCTATATTTTGGACAGGAATTAGGATTGTGGCCCCAAGAGCTGAGGATTTCGTAATTTGATAAGGAAGGTAAGCCATTGCCTATTCAATCGTGGACTGCTGTTTGGGACACCGGGTTTGCTAATTCTAATTTCTTGCATTTTGAAGAGTACTTTGTGAAACCTTTGTATAGGTTTTATAGTCATCCTTGTGACCATTCCTTGTCTGATGAAATAAAGAGGTTTCTCAGGCCTAAGGATTATAATGGACCAATCAGCCACAATTGGGGGGATTGGTATTGTTTAGAAAATGCCACTATGATTAGGGTTTATGGTTTTTGAAGATACTCCATTTATTTTTCCTAGAATGGTTCCAGATAGAATTGCATACTTGGAGATTGTTAGGCAAATGGATTTCTCCAGTGTCATGAACTTAAGTTCTTATGGGAATCAAGCTTTTATGCCAAGTACACTGCGTTTTGGTGATTTTACTGTGTTAGCGAATGAGGGCTACAATTTTATTCTGGATAAGTTATTGTATTATAACATGAGAAAAGTGCCATCAAGGAAAAACTTTGATCCAGAGGGATATATCCATTCTGCCAGACAGAGGATAAACTTTGGAGGGTATCAACATGTGCCCTATCAATCTGATGACATAATCAAAAACTTGGAAGCAGAAGATGCAGAAATGGTGATTGAGAAGCATGACCAGGAATTGATAGATACAAAGTTGTTGTCTTCCAGTAATGAAGTATTAGAGGCTAATAGGCCACAAGGCCTATCCGAGAAGGTATCAAGGGCAAGGACTCAATATTACACATATTCTTCCAGAGAGATAAATATTGAGGAAACTATGGATGTGGATACAAGACATGAAGAATATAGATCTTTTATAGCAGATGATGAATTTGTGAAAACCTCAAAATTCAAAACTTTTCTATGCAAAAAAAAGGGAAAAGAAATAAGAGGATTGGTTGACAATGTCACACCAAGAAATGAGGAATAGTTGTTAAAAAACTTGAGGGATGAGGTGGATAAAGAGATGGAAAACATGACCCCTGAGAAAGGGAGAGAGATGTTAGAAAAGGCTGGTGTCATGATCTTTCTAGGGATAGATCTCAATTTCTCATTGGTTTTTGATAGTTTCCTGAAGGACAACAATGCTACACACAAGCTCAGCATAGAGAAGGTGACAGAAGTGTATACATGATCAAGATACAATCTTGATGAGGAGACCTTGATGATTTGGGTTTCACAAGAAGTCAGTTGTCATTGATATTGAGAAGGCATTTGGACATGTCATGACTTTAAAGGCTGGAGAGGCTGATCCGATTGCAACTGCAGAAATTGGGATCAATATAGCAAAATTGAATAAAGCCCAAATACAAGCATTGATCAAAGAGAGAGAAATGTACAAAACCAATAATGAGAGAATGTTGAGAGAAAATGAATATTTAAAGGAATTGGTAGGTGCTGTAATGGGGCCAACAAAGATGCTCACCCAAGGTGAAAGTTCATAGGTGAAGGACCATTGGGAAGGGTCAAGTGCATACTCTTAAGGGAAAATGGACACACTTACTGCAATAATCAAAAGGAGGTAGGTCATTTTAAACACTTGGTTAAATAAAGTTTGGGGAAAACACTCACAATACGTGGATGCAATAAAAGAACATAAAAGAGTGGATGATAGAATCCAAGAGAGAATTGAGGAGATGAAAAAGGATACTCCTAATGCTACAGAAATTGAAAATGCTAATCGTATCATGGATAAGCACAGGGAATTCTTTGAGGAATTACAAGGAGATGCGTAGTGATTGGTAGAAGCCACCGAAGACAAATTGACTAAATTCTATGATGATGAAGGAAAATTGAAAGAAATGAATACGTGGAAGAGCGAATGTGAATCAATACTCCAAGAGATATTGAAGATAGCCACTATGCAAGATATAACGTTGGATGAAGCATGTGAGCAGAATGAACGAATGATGATGATGAAGATTATGATCTGCGATGTGTTAGGAGATGCAAATACACATAAGCGTCAAGATTACACAGAGCACATGTCTAGAGTTCATTTGTGGCTTAACAAAACTTAGTTAATGCTAATCTTGTTAGCATTTTATGCTTTGAACTTTTTGAAAGGACACATCCTTCCACCTACTAAATGTATAAATATTCATTGTTTAAGGTAGAAGATAGATAGAATTAGAATAGGATAGACTGCTGTAAGCACAATATTTTTAGAATGATGGCATTCAAGAAGACTATGTTGCATGTATTAATTTTGAGGAAGATAATGAAAGACTTTTGATTTAGTGGCTTCATTCTAGTATCAATTGTTTGTTGGATTCCTGTAATTATTTGATTGTCTCCAATCTGATGTTTCTTGATTGTTTAAATTGAAGTATCAAGTATATGATCAATCTATTAGTGCACATTTGTTGTTTCTATGTGATTTGTTTTATCAGGTTCTTTAATGAAGAATTAAATTCCTTTCAATCAATTACAGTAATTTGGGAATGTTATTTGGATTAGTAAGAAGAATCAGATAATTAGATTTGATATTATGCCTCAAGTAGGGTTTATCAATTACATCCTTGCATGTTTATACCAGTTATAAACTCACAATTGTATGCCAAACAATTAGAGAACTTGCTAGATAGAAACCAGTCATCAAAGGCTTCCATTTGACTCCGTTTTACCCAATAAGGCACTAGTCTCCCTTATTTTCATTACATTATTTTTATTCATTTCATTTGACATCTCTTAATTGAACATATTAATTCACACCTTGATATTGCATATACAATTTATACCAAATTAGGATCATATCTTTCCACTATTAAATTGCCATTTTTGGATAGTTAGGTCAAGTAGGAAACATAATTCAAAATATGTGTCATTCATAGAGGTGAACCCACCTAGGTTTAGCAGAGCCTTAAGAGTAGAGGGTTCAATTATATTGGTTGACCTTGTTAGTTGACCAATAACGTAGTGAGAGTGTGGCAACCTCTTGTGGTTCATTCAAACCAACATTTTTTAGACCCAACAAGATGAAGCAAATTCTTCTTCAGAAGTTGGGCTATTATGAGGTTTATGCTTCTTCCTTTCTATGAACAAATCTTTAGATTCATAATCTGAGTTGCTTCTCAAATACATAAAATTTCAAGGTTTTAGATTGTTCTCGATCACTAGGCACATTTTCTTCTTGTGAGTCTATTTTAGACTCCACTACAACAACCTTTTCTTGTTGAGGCTTAACCTTTTCTTTTATAGGGCCCTTATTTTTGAGGTGGTTTGATCACCTTTTTGGCCAAACCATCCTTTTTTGCCTCTTTTGGGTGCAGAGGAAGAGGTCATACTTTTTCTTTTATGTTGCTTTGGCTTATAAGGGTTTTTGGTGGAGGAATGGGTTTTCGATTTCGTAGGTGCTAGGGGTTGCTCCCTAGAAGTTGCAAGTTGGGTTTCTTGGACTTCTAACACTATTTACTTTCCAATGTTGTGGGTAGGTGATGCATTGGGTGAGGAAGAGGGTACATGTTCCTATTCAATAGACGTAGATAACTCATTCACTTCTTGAAACATGTTTGCTTCTTCCAACCTCGACCTCACACTTAATTCATTAATATTATTATAAGCTAGAAAATTCTCCCAAGACACATTAGGGTATTTAATTCTATGAATTATTTTAATCAACAAGGTGACTAAGTAGTAATGGGAAATAGCAAATTGGTTCCTCTTTCTTTTATATTCAGAAAACATTCATTTCAATAAATTATACAAGAAGTCGGGGACATTCACCAGCCTTTGATGATGTAGGTGACTTAGAATTTTAAAATGTATTGTATATAGAACATACTATCTACCATCACAGATTAAATATTTCACTATATATGAAGCAACAAATTCCCATAACCATGACATGGAAAGTCTTCTAGTACCTTGTGTCAAGGAGTCCAATTTCTCTCTTGTTTGTGTAAAGTCACTTCATGTTGTGATTACACCCACTCACACTAAAAATTCTTATCCTACCATAGGAAAACCGTAAACTTCTACAAATAATTCTTTTGAAGCATCCACTCTCAAACCACTAATTGTAGACTCATCATTCTGTAATGTACTGGTGAATTTTTATGTCATTACTTCATTAAAATTTGTTAGAGAAGGAAATAATCTAACTATTCAGCTTGTTGGAAGATGGAAAGACACAACTGGTCTTCTAATAATAGATTATGTGCTTCTAGTTCTTGTTTGACAATGCCACCTCCTACCTTGAAGTTCTATAACCTTTCCCAAGAAAATAATGCTTGAAAATATACTTCAATTTGCTTACTACTTATACTACTTCAATATGCTTGTTGCTTTTATGAACACTACCACTTATGTGTTTACAAGTTCTATGGCTTTGTGAAGGAAATTGGAGTTGGCATATATAGAAATTTTTCAATTTTTGACAATGAAATTGGAAATGATAACCAAACCCCCCAACTTAAACTTTGTATTTGTCCTTAAATGGAAAGGTACATAAAGAATTGATGGAATAAATTCAAAATAATTGAAGATATCGATATAATATAAATTAAATATTTCTATGAACATGAATTTTAGAGAAAATCAATAGAACTTAATGTTAATAATAGTTTATAATAATAAAAGTATTTGGAATAGTGCGGTGCTGGAAAAATGCGGCATGTGTGATGTGAGTTGAACATTGACATGCAACTACTTGCTAAAAGAATTGAAATTATGGAAGGTTAATGGAAGTACTACAAGAAGCTTCATTGTATAGAGAGTTTATTTGAATGATGGCATGTGTCCAAAAGTATTAATACAAGAAAAAAAAGTTGTGGCATCTACAAATTTTATTCATAATGAAATGATATGTTGCATGTAAAGTGTGATGGATAGGGGTGGTTGTATGTAGAAATGACGAAAGTGATGTGTAATTCTAAGTGACAGTGGTTGCAGGTGTAGTGATAGTGAACTAGAGGTAGTTGTTGTAGGTAGCGGTAGAATAGGCCCCTTTGGTAAATGCCTTGAGGTTGATGCTATAGGTCACATGAATTTTCTATGCATATCCAAAAATAATTATTGTTGATAGTATATAGTGCATGTGTGTGCATGTGAGATTTTATTGTGAGAGTTTGTACATGTTATACATTAGTAGGTGAGTTGGTTGACTTATATACAAATGTAGTAATTGGTGATTCGTCCATGTTTTCATGTTTTGTAATAACTAATAAACTTGTATATGGTATAAACTATTGTTGCAAATCATGTAGATATTCCTCCTTATGTAATGGCTTTTTATAAAGCTTTAGTTTTGTCCATTGGCCATTAAGGAGAATCATATTGAATCAATTATAGTTAGTTATATTTCTCAATTATGAAAAACATGTTTAATTTCATAAAGAACAAGCCACCAAATTTGTAACTTATCCTTGTGGTCCTTATACCTTGAATTATAAAGCAATGTCCAATCTCCATTAAATTCCTTGGTTTTGATAAACTAATCATTTTATTTGATTCTCTATTTTTGTACAATCTTGATATAATGGATTGCTTCCATCCTTATTTCATCCAGAGCATTGATATTGTGCAATCTATATTTTGAGCTTTAGAGAGATCCATTCCAATTTTTACTATTATTGAAATTGTTTTATTCTCAAATTCGATTAGAAGGATAACCTTTTTCCCATACGCCAATTCATATGGTGTGAATGATGTGGTGGTTTTCTAGGTTTTCATATACGTCTAGAAAACTTCACGCAACCTTGTTTCCTAATCATTTTGATGTAGTTGAATTGTCTTTATTAGAATGGACTCAATTTCCCATTTGCTTGGAGATAGTAAGGGGTTGACTTTTTATGTCCGAACCCATATTCCTTGACTAACTGTGCAATCAAATCCGAAGTAACTGGGGTTCTTGATTTGTGACTATCTCCCTAGGAATGTCATACTTTGTGAAGGTTTACTCATAAATGAATGTGGAAAAATTGATATCTCTAGCAAACTACAATGTTTTAACCTCTACCCATTTTGTAAGATAGGTAGTAGAGACTAGAATATATTCCTTATTGTAAGTTGTGGGAGTTATTGGTCCAATGAAATCCAATCCCCATTTATCAAATTACGTAATGAACAATTATGGTTGGAGAGGCATTTCATAACTCCTAGTAGGTCTACCCATCCTTTGACATATGTCACATCTCCTTGTATATTTGACTGCATCCTTATGAAGTGTAGGCTAATATTAGCTAGTTGATAGAATCTTTAGAGTTGTCTTTTGGATGCAAAGTTTCCTCCACAAGGTTCATCATGAAAATCCTTAAGGATATCATATACTTCATCTTCACTTATGAATATTCTCATTATATTATTTGGCCTTGTATAAAATAGATAACCAACCACCCATAAATATGAAAAGTTGTGTTCAACTAAATTATGCCTTTCTCTAGGTGAGAGATGTGGGGGCATCTTTCCTACAACCAAGTAATTAGCTATATTTTCATACCAAGGTGTTTATAATGAGAGGGAAAACAAGTGTTCATCTATAAATGAGTCATCCACAAATTCTTTTATTTTGATTTGTAGCCTAGAAAGGAAATCACCACCACATTTTCTTTTCCTATCTTGTCCATAATAGTTATATAAAACTCCTACAAAAATAATAACCACTTAAATTCTTCCACCAACCATTGATTTTTTCATTAGGTATTTGATTGTTGTATGATCCATATGAACAAAGATAAAATATCCAGTGATATAATGTCTATATTTGTTAATGGCATATACACTGCTAACATCTCATTCTCAGTGACAGTGTAATTAAGCTCAATTACTTGAAGATTTTTACTAAAGTAATAATGGCATACTCTAAATTAACTTCCTTGTATCCTAAAACAACACCTATGGAAAAATTAGAAGCATATGTATGTATGTATGTGGAAAGTGGTTGTCCAATCGGGGCCCCTCAAAATGGGTGTCCTTATGAGAGATGTTTTGAGAGCTTCAAAAACTCCTTGGTAGGAAATGGTCCATTCAAATTCAACATCCTTAGATAAAAGAAAAAATAGGGGGGTTGTTGTTTTACTAAAATATTTAATAAACCTCATTTGATATCCTACATGGCCAAGGAAACTCCTCACATATTTTTGCTTCTGGGGGAAAGGTAGAGTAGAGATAACCTCTATTTTGTTAGGATCCACTCCCCTACTAGACTCAGAATTTCCCAAGACGACTCCTTCAGTCATCATAATGAAATATTTTTCATGACTTATAGAGAGGTTGTGATCCTGACATGTTTTAAATACGTCTTTCTCCAAATTTGCTAATTCTATGTATAAGATTTTTTGTAAGTGGTGAAGTCATCCATATAGATTTTCATGGAGTCATATGTAAAATTTGAAATATTCTCAAGGAAACTCTTTGGAATGTTGTGGGTGCATAACACACTCCAAATGGTAAAATTGAATAGGAATATGTACTCCATGGAAATGTAAACATTTTTTTGTCCTTTTCTTCTAGAGCTATATTTATCTGGTTGTATCCACTAAACCCGTCTAGGAAATAAAAAAATTTCTTCTCTAATAGTGAATCTAACATTTGATCAATAAAAGGAAGAGGAAAATGATCCTTCCTTGTGGCTACATTTAGCTCTTTGTAATATATAAAATCTCTATTTACCTTCCCTCTTAGGCACTATCACCAATGGGGAACCCAATGACCATTTGATATGGGATAAATGAAACCTGCATCCAATAACTTCTGCAATTCTATCTTCACTATATCTTGCATAGTTGGGTTCATCCTTCTTTGTGGTTGCCTGACTAGCTTGTATCCCTTATTAATATAGATCTGTGTAGACAAAGACTAGGATCTATGCCCTTTATGTCATGATATTCCTAGGTGAATTTTATTGTATGAGCTTGCAACATTGTAAGTAATTCAAATTTTTGGGAGATTGTCAACTGGTTATTGAAATTAGGTGTTTTTTATTGGTGTTATTTCTATGGTTATGGCAAAAGTCATGATAGAAGCAATGTCCAGCCCTGAAAAATTAAGATTACAACTATGTGGGAGTAGTGTATGGAATAGTTGGGAAGTAGATTCAAATGCATTTGTAGGTATGATATTGTGCAAAGAGCATTATAATCATGCTAGATAGTAGTGTTGTTGTGGGTCCATAATATTTTTGCATGGTATGGGAAAGAATTTCATCTTCATCTTGAACTTTAATCATTCGGCTTTATTCTATAGTTATATGTGTTCGTAGGGAGTACTCTTCATATTCTTCTAGGATTATCAAAATAATTTGTTCCAATCCTGCATGTGATTGTGTAGGCAGGTAGAATACATTTTCTTGTTGTATTCTCATTATAAATTATCATGTTACACCTACATCTACTAAATACATCTATAGTGGCTAACTATGGTCTACCAAAGATTAAGGGATATCCTCCAAGGTTAGATTTAGGCTACAAAACCATAAAATTTGATGGATATTCCCATGAATCTACTGTGATAACCAAATACTCAATAATAACCTCTCATTTGATGGCTGACCTATCTACTAATTACAAATCCATAGGTGTGGGTTTGAGATCCATTAGTTGAAGTTGTTGCATTGTTTATCTTATCATTACGTTGATGCAATTTTAACTTAATTCAATCATATTTTTCTTGATAAACATATCATTAATCTATACATGTATAATAGGACTCTCAAGGTCTACATACTTTGGGACAAATATGTTTCCTAGCACAATGTTAGCTAATTGTCCTAAAACATGGACAGTCTAAGGGTCTTTCCTTTTCCTAACTGGATTTTTGAGGTATAATTCCCTCACAAATTTTATGTACATGGGCACTTCTTTAATGGGTTGGATCAAGGGTATATTTACACAAAAAATCTTAAATTGGCTCAAGAAATCAAATTCAAGTTCAAAATGAAAATTTTGGGTTGTTAGTCTCTCTAGAAATGGTGGTTCCTTATTTTTGATGTCTTGATGTAACTTTCCTTGTTCAAGTTGCTTTATTGAATTTTTATTGGTTTCTATTTTTGGTTCCTCATCAGTATTTTTTGTGCTATGAGGGGATGCTGGTCCAACAACCATTATTCTTGAATGTAGGTGAGCATCACTAACCTCAACCCCATAGGCTAGGTATTGGATAGGTTTATTAGAGTAAGCCTATTGATCATACTTATGTTGCAAGAGTTTTGCTCTTGGTCTGCTTGTGTTGTGCAGTGTGGAACTTGGGTTCATGGCATGGCTTAACTGCCTCTTTTGGATCTTGGATCTTTTATAAATCTGTTGGTTGTATCGGGAATTAACATGCCGACCTTTTGGTGCAACGATAGTCACCTGTGCAAAAAATGGTATCAAAGATGAGGTCACAGGTTTGAACCCCTCGCTTGCAATAAGGGGTATTTGTTAGGGTTTAGTGTAGATTGAGTAGGGAATTGAGGTGCTCTTGGTTGTGTTGGGGCATATATGGCTTGGGTTTGGCATTATGGTTGGTTATGTTTGCAAATATTTTTTTGGTTACGAGTAGTTGATATTTTGGTTCTACCACTATTAGTTCCCACATCATTGTGGTGGCCATTAGCTTTGAGGGGATTTCCACTATGGAATGTAGTTTGGGGCTTGGTATGGTTGTTATGGCCACATCTCCTAGTGTGGAGTCTAGTTAGATGATTGGGCCATTGGCCATGTTTGATTTTGCATGCTATTCTAGGGTTGATTATTCTAGTTAGAGAAGTTTGTATTGATCCCAAAAAAAGACATATTAGAAGATAAGGGATATTAGGGAATACCTTGTATTTGTTTCCATGGATTGCACTAAGAAATATAGAACACTTGCCCTTCCTCATCCTCCAAGGTATGAAATTTAGGTTTAACTTTCTTCTCAAAAATACTGGCAATATTTTTGTATTTATAGTTGACCTTATTTTTGCAATGGTGTGGATATTATTTAGTAAGAGCAACCTTCACCTCCTCTTGTTTACTTTTGATGTGCAAAGTAACTAGTTGGGTAGCTATATGGCTTATTATCTCCTCCTTCATGTTGGACAAAAGGTTATTGATTTCCACTATGGAAACACTCGTGGATATTTTGGTGGAACATAAAGCTCTAGTACCCTTGGTCTTCTTCATAAATGACCTTGAATAATTTCTATACACCTGGAAGATTTCCTCAAAAAGGTAATTGAGAAATATCCCCTACTCTTATGAGGTTTAATGAATCCATGCAATCTTAATTTACCCCTCGCAAAAATAATAGCTTTAGGGACTCTGGAGAGAGTTTATTCCAGTTTGAATTCTTCAAGAAAAATTGAAATATTTTTACATAGTCTTCAAGTGGTTCTTCTTCCTTTTGTGACATCCTAAAGATGGCATCTCTCTTCATGTCTACTCCTTGATAATAATCCTAGTAGTTTTGCAAGAATTTCTCTTCCATTGTTTCCTAATTTGGTACTATATTTATTCCTAGCCCCATGAACCACAACAAATCAACATATTTCAATGTGGTCAGGAATAGTTTCAATCTATGAGCATTTGTGGTGTATTCATAACTTTTGTATAAAACATCAAACCCAAACAGGAACATTTCTAGATCTTATGTAGTTAATATATAGAAATTAGGCAAGGTCAAAGGGGGTATATTCTTGAGGGTAACCACACATTCTTGATTTGTAATTAGAAATTTGAATATAATAGGATCTTCTAGATTGTCCATCACCTCTTCTACCTATTGCAAGTATGGATGTGTTTGGTGGTGTTGTCATTGATGTCAACACAATTCTGGTTGATTACATATGGCACTTGCATAGTTGAGATACTATAGAAGTTCTTAGAGTACATGGAGTTGTATTTATGAAGTTTTAGTTGTGTTTTTTCCAAGTGCTATTGAGAAAATTTGAGAAATAATGAACGCAATGTTGAAGTATGTGTTTTGAGTGTGCTCTGGTATTGTGCTTTGTATTTCTCCTATGTTGATTCTATGCCTATGTAGATTTTTAGTTATGTTCATGAGCTTCAATGGATAAAATACTCTAAGTTTTAGCTTCTGGATTGATGGAGAGTGAAAGATATGTTCACTGATATGTAAACTGGTTTGGCATAACTATTTGTTTGTGGATTGGTAGAAATGTTTTGGCTCCGTAGTCTTTTGGAATTCAGTTTCAGATCTTGCAGATCTAGGAGATGATTTATTTTGATGGTTTCTATGTTCTGACAAATGTGCTTGTGATTTGGCACTCTGGAAGACCAACTCTAGAGCTCTTGTATGTTACTGGTTGGCCCGGTTGGACTATTGAAGAATTTTTTGTGAATGAAGTTTGTTGTAGATGTTGTGGATGTACCTAAATTATTCTTAGATATGGTAAAATGTTTGGTGAAGTGTGTTAAGTGATTCACACCTGATCATCTTGTTGGAGATTCACGTACTTCAAATATCATTGGCGTTTTCATTAGGTTTCACCGACCTGGTGTCTACACGTTACATTAATATTTTGCATTGAAATAAGGAATCATGTGTTTGATCAAAGATTGTGTTTGGGTCCTAGTTAAATGTGTGATTGGTCCTCTCTCATTCTTATCCACTGCAGGAATGTTGAGTAACCGACTTAATTTGAATTTGCATTTTGAAGAATATTTAGGCGACCTTGGATAATGTTTCTAGGGTTGAAGATGGTATAAAAGAAAATCAAGTTGTTGTGAACTAACCATCCATCCATCCACGAATCAAGCAAGCAAGAGAAGTGTGGTGAACAAGTGTGAAAATCAGAGTGTGTAAGAGCGAATTGAGGTAGCAGTACTTTAATATGTTAGATTCCTGAAAGCAGTGATCTAATGGTGTCTACAATCTTTTGATCAAGTTGTGAATGTGTGGAACCCTTGTGGTGGATCTTTATTTATCTTTTTCATTTTTTGTAGGTAGTGAGCCTCTTTCTAGATAGCAAGTCCTTTGTTGGTAGTGGGCCTTGTATCTTGGCAGTGAGCCCTCTGGTAGTGAGCCTTTGTATTTGATATTGCATTATTACTATATTGTGAGCCAATCCTCATTGTGGTTTTTCCCTAATTGGGTTTTCCACATAGATCTGGTGTCTTTGTTGTTTGCTTTATGTTATTTTCATTTCATGTTTACACTTAATAATAGACTGGGTTAAAGTGGAATTGATTAAGGTTAGAAGTAAAGTGATTTGATACAACTGATTCACCCCCCCTCTTAGTTGTCTTGTCCATTTCAACAATTGGTATCAGAGCTCTCGTTCCTTAGTGAAAAACTTAAATTCTTGAGGTAGATCATATGGCACACAATTTTTTGATCCCTATTTTTGATGGAGCTAATTATAGTGACTGGAAAGAACAAATGAGAGGTTATCTAGTTTCTCTTAGTTTCAAGACCTGGAAAGCTATGGAGATAAAGGATGTTGCATCATCCGCTAGTCCTTTCTCTACTGATTAGATTGTGGCTTATGAGGAGAATGAAAAGGAAAGGTATTCCATCTTCAGTGATCTATCTAAAACTAAAAAGACAAAAGTTACTTCTCTAGGCACTGCTCATTAAGTATGGGAAAAATTGAAAGACATTTATGAAGGAAATGATATAGTAAAGTTGTTAAGGAAACTAACTGCTAAGCAAAGATTTGAGAATCTAAGAATGGAAGAAGGTGAAGATATTGCAAGCTACTATCAGAGAGTTGAACTTATAGTGACTGAAATCAAGAATCAAGGTGGTACCTATAGACACCTAAAAATGGCTTAGGCCTACGACCACTATTTTACCACCTTTCGTCATAACATGATTATAACATTTTAATTATGTTTCTAACCCACATTCAACTATTAATTAAATAATTTATCATTATTTGATTAATTCATAATCTCTCATTCTTCATGATTATTAAATAAATAAATCTTATTTATTTATGTAATATGTCACTAATTATCAAGGTCTTCTTGCAATTAAATAAAATCTTATTTATTTAATTAATCCCTATCATTAATGTCCTCCTGATTATTAAATAAATATATTTAAAATATATTTATTTAATGTGTCACTAATTCCTAAATCCTCTTAATTAAATAGATTTGCTAATTTATTTAATTAATTAACTACTTCTAAATTAAATAATTATTTGTAATTATTTAATTATTGTATGTGATACTTCTATATTTTTAAATAAAACAAAATCATTTAAAAATATCTCACATACTTAACTGATTCTTCATTTAGTAATTAATTTCAAAAATCAATTACTTCTTATCTCACAAAATCCATATTTTGAATTAATTTAATTCAAAATGGAATTATTCTTCTACAAATCAAGTAATTTCTAAAATTATTGATTTTCTGAAATCTCATCCTCTTGTCTTTTGATTTTCTTTACTAATTTCATCTCAACTGTCACATTTAGTCTTGATTTAATTCATTTAATTAAATTTTATTCACACATGTAGGCATTTTTCCCTAACCCTAATTGAGAGTTGCCTTATTGAATCTTGACCTTTGATTCTAGGGCATTCCTCACTCTCTCATCTCGTCCATCCATTCAAGATTGCATTTTCTATAAAATGACAATCTTGATCTCATTTTTAGGATTGATGAATGATTATTATCTAGCAATTGCATTATCTTCATATCATCTTAGGCTTCTATTATTACTTTCACATTAGGAGTGAATTCTAGTTTGCATATAGTTTATTTTATTAAATCCTTCAAAAGGCTTTGTCAAGACTAGACATTTTAGAGTTTTTCTCACACACAATCTAAGGGCATCCATTTATCATACCAAAGCTTGAGGAGGTACAATGAAAGTGAACCATGGAGGAGAGAAGATTGGGTGAGGCTATTCCGGTTTCATTCATTTTTTCCTTATTTTCTAATGTCTTTCATTGTTTGATGTTTTTATTAACATGCAAGTATTACTAATCCTTTGTTGATCTTGCAGAAAAATAATGTCATTACATTGGTGAACCCGACATATCTAACACACTTTTGCAGGTTTTGCACGGCCTCAAATTTTTTATTTTTGCAAGAACAGGTACAGAACGTTGCATTTTCCTTCTCATGCGATGCAACCACTCTGCTACACTGCATTTAACGTCATGTGCGATGCAACTGACCTGATGCATCACATTCGCCACTCATAGAACCGTAAGTGACATTTTGCAATGCATTTGATAGGCAAAACCTGAACTGTAGCTGCCAAGCCGCAACCGCCAAGCCGCATCTGACGTGACATATCTGTCGAGCCGCATCTACCATTTCGTGCCACAAGTGATTGGTAAATTACATTATTCAATTGTAATCTAGATCCGACGCATCCGCGACCAGTTTTTCTATTTTTTGGGTTTAAAATAAACCAACCCTAGGATAGACACTTAATTCTGAATTTACCAATCTTAGGATATAAAATCTAATTTGGAATTTATCAATCTAGGATAGTCACCACACTTTACTTTTGTTTGGCGAAAATGAACCCCATGTTTTTGGTGAAGCAATATCTTCACTTAGAATAGAAAACTTTCATTTGGGTATAAAACTGAACATTTGTTTACTGTGTTTGTTGGATAATAGGTATATGCTCTCCCCTTTACTAGGTGATCAAAAAGCCAGACTTATCTATTTTTATTTTTTATGCATTTCATGTTTTATTACAACCTTTATAAGGCCTACCATAGTGGGAAAAAGTACTCACCCTACGGGAACGACCTAAGTGGGAACAATCAAAGCCAGGTTTTCCAACCCACTATAATCAAAAGCGAATTCGGGGAAAGTCCGCAATTCAAAGGTAGTGTGCATGATAACCATCCCCAAAACCTTTGTTCTAAAGGTTGGGAGGTCTTCTGAGGGAGTTTATCATTTGCCGCACTGAACGAAAACCTTGACTAAGAACCATAGTGTAGAAGCCAGCCGTGTCAGTATCCAGACATTGTTTCAATCACAGTGCAAGGGGAGGGAAGAATCTCCCCCCAAGACACTCACCATATAATCACCACGGACTGTTTGCTCAGGGGATTCAGTATCCACTTTTGTCACCTTGAATATGCATATGGAAAAGACAAAAACACGGGCACCCTCTAGGGAGTGACATGGCTGTGTGAGTTGACGTGATTTTAAGTTGTGGGCTGTGATTGTTATGATGACCTTTTGACTATTAAGAGTGAGTCTGCTTGAACATACACTTAATATTTTAATTTCTATGTGTTTGCCAACTATTTTTAAACAGACTTCAACAAATTGAAAATCACAAATCGGGGCCAGAAAACTTTTCAAAACTGCAAAATAATGTTCGATTTTCTAAAAAATTGTCCATTGCGATGCAATCGCTCTGATACACTACAATTGCTAGATATCAAGTCACATTCACTCTAATGGGCCACAATTGAGTCATCTTGAGCTGCATTCGCTCTGATGAGCCACATTTGAAATATGAAAAGCCGCATTTGCCATCATTAAACCGCATTCGGTAACTTGAGCTGCATTTGATAGATACCAACCCACATTTTCCAGACTGTGTTGCAATCAACACTTTCTAAACCGCATTCGATTCTATGAGCCGCATTTGCTCTGTCGTACCACATCTACTGTGATGCATTTGCTAAAACATCAAAACAATTTCTCACTGTCAAAATTTGAAAGTCCACAACTTTTCTTAAATTCAATCAAGTCTTCCTTCGCTGTTATAGTTCAAACCAGACTCTGAATTGCTCAAATTTCATCAAACATTGCATTTTAGGTACCATTTTAGGCTCACAATAGGTTTCCATTTGGCTTTTTATTAGATTGCATTGATAGCTTCACCATCTCCTTAGACACTTACTTTTGCATATTTTAGGAGTTGACTCTTATCATTCATTGTCCAAACTTTGCATTCAATAGTAGGTTATCATTGGACCCAATTACCTTTGTCACTTTGTCAATCCTTTTGTGAATTATTTCCCACTCAATAGTCTAGTGTGGAAAATTCACTTTGTCCTCCTTATAGTCCTTTTATGGTCCATTGGTCTTCCATAATTGAATCATTGCAAAAACTTTGTTTGCCCAAGTTGTCCTCTTTAGATCTCTCACTAGTAAGTACATCTTAGGATCTTCTATTCCATATTATTTAGCATCTCCATTTAGTATCACACCATTTGCATTCACAAGTATTTAGTATCACTTGCATGTTATAACATCATTAAAAATCCAAAGAAACCAAAAAACATAGTCTCATACTTAGAACATTATCATCCCAAGTTGAGCAAAACCTTGTATTGTTGAAACTATATTGCAGAAAAAGAAAAGACTCATGGATTCTTTTAGAAAAAACACCAACTTTCTTGAGTTCACAACTGGCATGGATTCATTCCCTAATGCCATGAACAATCCTTGTTTTGACGTGGTAAATTCCAACATCAATCCTTTTAGCGAACATACCATCATCTCCATCACATATTTTTGAACCATTTATCCAACGGGATCAAAATGGGGATGTCTTTGAAGAAAACGTATTAGTTGCTACTCAACATCTAGAAGTTGCTGCTTTTGTAGAAGTAGTCTTAAATGACTCTTCTAGATTCCTAGCTATGCTCCTTGACCAAGGGGCTAAGTTACCAAAGGGATTTGATCTTAACACTATTAGAGAAACTTCTCCCACTCCACCATCACACAATTCCTCCATGGGAGCCTCTTCACAAAATCTCATCAACACAATCAATGCTACCTCCCTTTGTCATACTACCACCACAACCAACACAACATCTATTGGGGGATCATCTTCCCAAACCAACACCACATCACAATCCATCCCCCAACAAACATCCACCATCCCTTCCCAAACAATGGGGGCAACCACATCAAACCTCTTTGGAACTACATCTAGTTCCATGAGTACATCAACAAACCTATTATTAGGTTCTTTAAATGCTATGGCAACTAACTCATCCAACCCTTTTGGGAGAAATAAATGAAGAGTTACCATAAAAGGCAAACAACCCACTTCCTCACAGGTTAAAACTAACATTCCTATGACCCAAAACACCAACATTCCTCAAGGCCACAATCTCTTGTTTGGGAAAGGCAATCAAGGAGCTCAATCCTTCACTCCATTTGGGCATCAACAAGCTCAAAATCAACAAAGCCCTCAATCTTTCACTCCATTTGGATATCAACAAAATCAAAACTAGAAAGGTCCTGAAATTCAGTCCAACATGGCAGGATATCACATCCCCACTTACGCTTCTCAAGTCCATACGCAGCAGCACATCCCTCATCAAAACACTCATTTCCAACAACTGCATAATCAAAACACTCATTTTGCTCACCGACAACCCATTCCAAATTAGTACATCTCATCACAACAGTTGGGGAATCAAGCTGCCCCTATCACCAACATGGGTGATGCTACCAACCATCCCATGGTGGAAGCACTCACACAACAACTCGCTACTCTTCAAACACAAGTGGAGACCTTGCAGCAATCCAATAAAAAGTCATACATGTCACATGACTTGTGTACATATCCATTTGACACAACCTTGTATATGCCGCTCTTTCCTCATGGATATGTGGTAGCTCATTTTCCCAAGTACAAAGGCAAATAAAACCCCATTGAACACATAAGAGAATTCACCACTAGTTGCATGGACATTGCATATGAGAAAACTTATCTCATCGGACTCTATTCTAGAAGTCTCGCAGGTTATGCACTAGAATGGTTCTCGCTTTTGCCTAAGGGAATCAAAACATGGGATGAATTGGCAAACAAGTTTGTTGAAAACTGTGCCTATAACATTAACACAGATATCAACATTGCCTCCTTATGCAGACTTACCCAAGAGGATGCAAGAGAGACTTTCATTCCATTCTTTCAAAGATGGAGAACCTTAGCAAGCAGGTGTCCGGTAGAAATACCTGAAAAGGAGAAAGTCACCATGTTTGTACAAACTCTCCTAGGACCGCTAAGGTATGGCTTACAAGTTCATTGTTGCACCACCTTTGTTGACCTTGTTGAAAAGGGTGTTCAACTTGAGAAAGCCTTGATCTCCAAAGTTGAATTAAAATATGGTGGAAAAACCATCAACACCACCACAAATAATAACCCAAGTAGTTCAAATGACAAAAACAAATACTGGGTTAAGAACAAGCACATCACAAATGATGGTGTAGTTGATGCAAAAATCGTCAATGCAACAAGTCATGTACTCACAATCAAAGGAGTACAAAATCAAAATGCACTTGTAGCTACACTGACACCAACTGCCAACGCTATCCAAAACAATCATACACAATATAATCAAAGGCAGCTGCGTCAACCCCGATAATTCCAAAAATGCACATACACCCCTTTGGGTGAACCTATTGAAATTGTCTTGAAGAAACTTCTTTAAAATGACACCATAACACTAGAAGATCCAAAACCATATGACCCTGGTCAATTCAAGCCATCCTGGTGGGATGACAGTTCATTTTGCGAATATCATCAGGCCAAAGGGCACAAAACTTCCTCTTGTCGTCAATTGTGAAATCTGGTGCAAGAGCTCATAGAGAACCACACCATCGAGTTGGGTGGTCAATCATTTCCATCTAATGTGGATCATACCATACACAAAAACTTACTACAAGATCATGGTAAAGCTTCCTTGTCTGGCACAAAGAATACCAACAATCAAGCCAACCACATCCGTCCGGCCTATAATACTATCCCTCCTGCATACAATTATCTTGATGGTACTATTATCAACAATCTTTGTGCTGCTGATGAAGATGAATGTGTTAATACCATTAACATTAAAAGGCCCCAGAATGCAATGTAACCACACATAAACGCAAGGGCACCATCTTAGGTCCTTTTGCACATCAACCAAAAATCACCATACCTGGTCTGTCCGCCAGACAATCAAACCCAAAACCGGAGTTCAAGATTATTGAGCAATTAAATAAAACACTTGCTCAAATATCCATTCTCAAACTGCTCTGTATTTCACTTGAGCATAAGGGCATCCTAGATAAAGTACTGCAAGAGTCGTCTATCCCAGCCAACATCGATGTCAACCACTTTGAGACTATGGTCAGATATCTGAATTCACCTCATCACATCACCTTTTCAGAAAGTGACTATTCCTCAACCAAACCATCGCATAATGATGCCCTTCACATTGAAGTTTTTGTCCACAAGCATAAGGTTAGATGAGTCCTAGTAGATGGCGGAGCAGGATTGAACATCTACTCTCTAAAATTGGTCAAAGCTCTTGGTTTCTCTGATGCATGTGTAGATGCTAGCAAGAGCATCATCATCAAGGCATATGATGATGAAGAACATGCTTCTAAAGGCGTTATTACAATTCCACTCCGGGTAGGACCAGTTATCATAGATACAACATGCCAGGTCTTGGATCGTGACATACACTATAATATCTTACTTTGTTGCCCTACGATTCATGCTCTAAAGGCTATTCCATCCACATACCACCAATTTCTGAAATTCCCTTTTGATGGAACTGAGATCACTATCCTAGGAGATCCTGATCCATTTCAATACTATACCAACCTGTGGGCCACTGTTGAGCACCAGGTGCCCATAAATTAGGAAGCCTCATCTTCCACCTCATCCAAATATATTGACCCATTGAAACTCACAAAATCATCCATTCCATCACATTCTACCACACCATCTCCATCAGCCTCCATCCCAAGTAAAGACCTTCAGATCCAGGACCTTGGTTGTGGAGAGTTCAAATTGAATACGATTTACTGTATCACTACAATACCGAAGCCACCTAAAGTCTATGGTAGATCATGTTTTGTAGTTTAGCCCAAAATAAATTTCAAGGTTCCACCAAAAAGTGTTTTTACATGGTGGGGCGATATGGGTAATGAAGTCATTATTGACATGGATAATTGGATCTACAGAGACCCAACATAGTTATCTCCACTACCGCTACATCTCTATGGCAAAGGCTATGATATATGTAAAGCCCTAGGTTTTGATGGTACAAGCGACCTTGGAAAGAACAATAATGGAAGAAGGGAACCTATTATCATGACTGCAAGACCAAAGTACATAGGGCTAGGGTTTGACCGAGTCAAAACTAACGATCAACGTACCCATAAACTTTCAAGTAAGGTTATAATGGTTATAGAAAGTGTTGAGACATGCAAAGAATCCCTTACCGAAACTGACTCAAATGAATGGGAATGGGGATCTAACAAAACTGTCAGTGACTATGATATTGATGAACTATTCTTGGAACCTGCCCAACTTTCCTTTGAAGAACGATTCTACTAGGAATATAACATTGACCCTATTGATAGACATTCCAAAAATAAGGAATGGGTAAGCATTCCTTGGAATCTAGAAGAACACAAAGTGTCATCGGCAATACCTGAATCATCCCACCCCATTCTCGAGCCCACCCATGAGCCTAACCTATCTGAGCCCACTATCCATACTTCCGAAATACCAACCACTAGTCACGATGTTGATAATTTTATCCCATATTATGATTTTGAATTTGATTTATCTGACTCGAAGTATGGCCCATCCATTGCATTAGACACGGAAGTAGAAATTGACAACTTTGCGTTTACACTTGAGGCATCAATTTGTACACTTTCCACATCTTCCCCATCCTTTACCAAGACTGACGATGGAATCCCCCTTGTTTACCCACAACTGATCGACTGGGACCAACAAGATCCACTGGTGATGGACATATTTCTGAATGATGAGGCAATTGCAGAATTCATAGGGCTAAGAGAAGGTATTCCATGGGGGGATCACAAAATAGGGTTCTCCATTGATCTAGATTGTGTAGCTTACTTCGGGGAGACTATGCAATCCTCCAGTCACAAAAATACAAAGAATAAAAAAGAAAAATAAATGTCTTTAGGTGAAAACCGCAAGGCACCTTTTGATAGTAAAATAGTAAAAACAAAGGATGCATCCGAAGGTGAAAACCTCTCTGAGGTGCTTAAGGATGGAGGATTGGACTTTCTCCATGTAACACAGGAAAAATCAGCTATGCTCATTGAGGACACAATAGAAGTTAACATAGCCACACCAGAGAATCCCAAAATGATTCTCTTGGCTGTATCATTGTCAGATGAAGAAAAAATTGAATTTAAACAATTCTTCACAGACAGGAAAGTTAACTTCACGTGGTCATATGTTGACATGCCAGGCCTTGATCTCGAATTGGTTTTTCATCATCTTCCTTTAATCCCAGGAATCAAGTCAGTCAAACAAAAGTTGCACAAAATGCATCCATAGATTGCACTACTAGTCAAGGATGAACTAAAGAAATTACTAGACGAT
This sequence comes from Sequoiadendron giganteum, assembly GCA_007115665.2. Lineage (NCBI taxonomy): Eukaryota > Viridiplantae > Streptophyta > Pinopsida > Cupressales > Cupressaceae > Sequoiadendron > Sequoiadendron giganteum. The sequence continues at coordinate 396,047,843 of CM021104.1, read as the reverse complement.
GAGTTCATAAGGTCAATAGACTATGTTGATTGGATATCCAACATTGTTCCTGTTATAAAGCCGAATGGAAAAATCTGTATCTACACGGATTTCAGAGAATTGAATAAGGCTTGCCCAAAAGATGACTTCCCCTTACCAAATATAGACATGATTGTTGACCTCATGACAGGATATGAGATGCTATCTCTCATGAATGGTTTCTTAGGCTATAACCAAATTAGAATTTCTACAGAAGATCAACATAAAATGGCATTCACTTGTCCTTGGGGAACATACTATTGGAATGTCATGCCTTTTGGCCTAAATAATGCAGGTGCCACATACCAAAGGGCTATGAAAAAAATCTTCCATGACATGATGCATATCCTAATGGAAGATTATGTAGATGACCTATTGGAAAAATCTCTGACATGGAAAGAACATCTCAAAGTCTTGGATAAAATTTTTAGACGGCTTGAGGATTACAAGGTTAGATTGAACCCAAAGAAATGTATCTTTGGAGTCACTTCAGGCAAGTTGTTGGGATACATAGTTTCGCGATGAGGCATTGAGGTTGACCTAGCAAAGGTAAAAGCAATTCTAGACATGCCTCCTCCAAAAGGAATCAGTGAATTACGAACACTTTAGGGCAGATTGTAGTCTATTCGCCGATTCATAGCACAGTTGGCAGGCAAGTGTCAACCATTCCAATATCTGTTACGCAAAAGCATTCCTTTTGTATGGACAAATAAATGCCACATAGCTTTTGAACAAATAAAGGAATATCTATTGACACCACTAGTGTTGATGCTGCCTATTGAGGGAAAACCATTAATCCTGTATGTCTCTACAATGACAAATGCATTGGGGGAATTATTGGCTCAAAATGACCGTGAAGAAAAAGAAAGAGCCATATACTACATCAGCTGCACACTAATTGGATATGAGATCAACTACACAACCATTGAAAGGGCATGCCTTGTCGTTGTCTTCATGGCAAAAAAATTAAGACATTATATGCTAAGCCATCAAACACATTTGGTAGCAAAGATTGACCCATTAAAATACCTCCCGAGCCGAGCAGCATTGACAGGTCATTTGGCAAAATGGGTCATGATATTAAGCGAGTATGACATACAATATGTGGAGTGCAAAGCAATAAAAGGTCAAGTAATAGTATATCAACTGGTAGATGCACCAATCTAAGCCACTCATCCACTGATAACTGATTTTCCTGATGAGTCTATTTTTCACGCAGAACTAGCTCTACCATGGAAACTATACTTTGATGGGTCCCACACTGGTCACGGCTCAGGAGCTGGCATATTATTTATCACACCACAAGGGGATTCAATTCCTAAATCATTCCAGATTTCCTTCCCTTGTACAAATAATATTGCAGAATACGAGGCATTGGTCACAGGTCTCAAAAAGTAATTAAATGAAAAATTCAAACATTGTTCATATTCGAGGATTCTCAATTGGTCATCAATGAAGTGAATGATGACTATGACACAAAAGATGAGAAGTTGCTTCCCTACAAACGAATGGTGGATAGTTTCTTGATGTATTTCAAATTGATTGCATTTGAACAAATCCAAGGACACAGAATAAAGTAGCCAATACAATGGCTACCATTGGATCTCTCCTAGACATCCCTAAGAATATGTCACAATTTGAATTCTTAGTGGAACAGCTTTTGATGCCTACATACGATATTCCAGAGTCAGAAATGGTGCACGAGATTGTTGGTCCCAGTTTGCCTTGGTATCAGGACATATATGACTATCTTAAATCCCAAACCCTCCCACCCAACCTGTCCAACAACCAAAGAAAATCCTTTATACGAAAAGCGGCTAGACATACCATCATCAATGACACCTTATACCACCATGGCTTTGACAACACCCTTCTTCGCTATCTCGACACTGATGAAGCCCAAATGAATTTACGAGAAGTACATGAGGGTATATGTGGATCTCATTCGAGTGGTCCAACCTTAGCTAGGAAAGTCACCAGACTGGGATACTACTGGCCGACATTGGAAAAAGATGCTCTTCAGTTTGTCAGAACATGTCAGAAATGCCAGGTGCATAGCGACTTGATTCATGCACTTGCACAAGAATTGAGACCGATCACGTCTCCATGGCCTTTTGAACAATGGGGACTCAACCTTGTGGGTAAGATCCATCCATCCCCTTCTAATGGCCATAAATTCATAATCACCGCCACTGAGTATTTTACTAAGTGGATTGAGGCTATCCCTCTCACTTACATCACCGGTAAACAAATATCCAAGTTCATCCTAAATTACATCATTTGCCAGTATGGTGTCCCACAATCCATCATCACAGATAATGGTAGTCCATTCAAAAATTAGGATGTTCATGAGCTTTGTGAGAGATTCCACATCCAACACCATTTTCCCACCCCTTACTACCCACAAGGTAACGGCCAAGCTAAGGCGTCAAATAAAACAATCCTTCACATTCTGAAGAAGACCATCAATGACGCTGGCCAAGATTGGCACCTACAACTTAATACTTCTTTATGGGCCTATCGTACTAGCATTCGTACCCCCACTGGAGCCACTCCATTTTCCCTGGTCTATGGATCTGAGGCCATATTACCCATTGAGGTCAAAATTCCTTCTCTCTGAGTCTCTTTGAAAGGAATGATTGATGATGAAGAGTATAGACATACTCGCTTCCATGAGCTAGAAATATTACAAGAAAGATGAAAAAATGCCTTAAATCATTTACAGGCATATCAAAATCATCTTTGCCGAAGTTATAACAAAAGATTCAAGGTGAGAAAGTTTGAAATCGGTGACTTGGTTCTCATGCAGAACCCCAAAAATCAAGCGGACCATGAAAAGCTTGGAAATTTTGAGGCTAATTGGCTTGGTCCTTATATCATTACTGCCGCATTTGGTTTCAGAGCTTATGAGTTGGCCACACCTGATGGAGAACAGCTGACATAACCTATCAACAGTTTACATCTAAGAAAGTTATACACATAGCATTAGAGAGCTAGGCTAAAAACCTAAAAAATACAAAAAAATTGAAAAATAAAGAAAAAATCATCCCTTGATGAAAACCTGGCAAATAGGTGTCTTGGTGACACCAAAAAAATCAAAAAAATGGCAAAATAATAAAAAGAAATGAATTCATCCAATGGTGAAAACCTGGTAAATAGGCACTTTGGATAAGTACCATGGTGAAAACCTGGCAAACAGGCATCATGCATAGTCAATCATTGCTTCACCATCTACTGTTACTCAAATCAACCTTTATTCATTTGTCATAATCACAAAGGCCTGGCACATTCATGACATCCATCCTAAGTCTTGTCAATTCCGACCATGGTTAATGTTTTGGTTGACATCATTCCTTGCATATCCTTGCCTTTGCCTTGCGTCTACCTATCTCCATTCCATTGGACTCAGATAATCCCCTCTTTGTCTGGGGGCAAGACCTTTATCATGCAACTATAGTGGGTATTGCACATGATCCTGCATTCTTAAAAAGTCCTAAAAAAATCCTAAAAATCTGAAAAAGTCCTGAAAAAATCCTAAAAATCTGAAAAAGTCCTAAAAAAATCCTAAAAATTTGAAGAAGTCCTGAAAAAAGACCTAAAAATTTGAAAATGTCCTGAGAAAATACAAAAACATCCAAATCAGTGTCAAAAATAAAAAAATAGAGTTAATCTGATCAATTCAATCGATCACGTCACTCAATCTTTTGTCACTGTCTAAACTATGTTGTCTCTGTGCTTTTGCTACATAGGCAAGATTCATCTTTGAATCCCCGAGACATTAGGTTAGTCCTTCTAGGTTTGTCGCAAAACAAATCACGATTCAAGCTCCTGTCCTTCGAACAATGTCATTGGTCATGTCGAACTACGAGGTCTCTGAGTGCACGACGTAGGCAAGGCCATCAATCGATGGACCCCCAAGGCCACACTAGGTCAGTTCATTAGGGTTCATGGCACTGCACATTCACACACATCAAACTATCTTGAAATCAAGTGAATCTTATGTCAATCTTTAATTATCAGTCTCTCAGAAATTTGTTTCGACAAACACTTTTAGTCAATTCAGCATGGCAGAAATAACATGTAGTCAAAATCATATCAAGACAATTCATCATGGAAAAACTTTGGGTTCTTCCTCAGATGTGTCCTTCTGACAAGAAACTCTCATCATTTTCTTTATGCTTCTGGATGTGTCCTTCCTAAGCATCGTCATCATCATCTAACATTTTGATGGATTCTCCTAACTCTAAGAATCGATCTCCTAGATATCAACGTCATTCAGGATGTGTCCTTCCTGAATTTGATATTGCTCAACATTTGAAAACACCTGACATTAAAACACTTGGAAAAAAAATTTCTGTCTTTTGATGATTATCATGATATTAGTCCCTTATGTCCTAGGAACCACGACATGTCATGATAATTATCCTTGTCTGCTTATCACTCTATTATTATTTTCTCCAGGATGTCCTGACTTCAAGATTTATAGAAGCAATGATGTAGTACGCTGATTTTATTGTCTATTTTTTTTACTATCATGTGGCTAGCTTCTCAAGGATGTCCTATCATCAGGATTTAGAGAAGCAGTGACGTCTCATGATTGGTTTGGTTTTTCTGGCGGTTGGTCATAACAAAATGATTAGGGGCAATTTTGTTCCTTGCATGAGTCATGATCATCCTTTGTCTGTGATTGTTGACTTATGTGATGGTTCGACCTTGCACACTATTGATCTATGTCATATCATAGTGTTTGTTGACCATCATGACATTTTCACCCAATGATTATTAAAGAGAAACAACTAGAATAGCACTATAGCAAAGATTTGAAAGATTTTTAATTTTCTGAACATGCATATCTTTCTTCGCACTAACATCCATCATTGTCTTCCCTACTATGGTTCTCTGATGATATCCTATGACATACAAAAACAAAGTTGCATACATAATGGCATGAGCATTTCATATTCACACTTCATAACGCTATTGTTTACATTCATCCATCTCACATCATAAAATCATCATTTGCATCAACATATAAGCATCATAAATAAACATTTGCATCAGCATATAGGAATCACATCATCATCACATTACACAATGCATACATAACCACATTTATAATTGCATTAATAAACATAAGCATAAATACACCTCATAGCATCATAAAAGCATCACATAAGCATCTCATAAAAGCATAGAGCACCATAACACATATAGGCCACATCAAAACTGCATCGCATATATATATACTCTCAAAAACATGTAATATCACAGGATAAAGTCATATGATATCCCAAAAATGGAGCTCGCAGGTTCGAATATCAAAATATACAAGTGTCTAAAATCAAGTCCTAGGATGGTCCTCCTCCGTCCCATGGAGGTGAACTACGAGGTGACCGTGGATGACCCATCAAGTGAAAAGTGACTTGAATAGGTGTCCTCTCTTGTGTCTCACTCTGAGATCCTGTAGGATCAGTAACCGGAGGCTGACTATGCCCTGTCTGCTGCCTTGAGGACACTGATCTATGCCCATGCTCTGATCTATGACTGTGACCTGACGAATGCCTATGAGAGCTGTGAGATCTATGGCCTAATGACTGCCCTGATGCAGTGGACCCCCCAGCACTAGTGTGACTACTGCTATAAGATCTGCTGCTGCTATGTGTTTGATTGCCACTGCCTGTCCTACTGTGGGATTAAGACAAACTTGGGTCTCGTCGATCTGGTGGAATGACCTCCTCATATAGAGCCCTATATCACGCCCTGCTCTCTGCCATCCTGGCCAACTCTCTCACCATATCTCCTATTGGCCCTGAGCATAACTCAACAAACTTCGTCACCCACCGCTCTGACTCCTACCATCGGAGAACAACCTGATCTCTCTCCACCTGGGTGACCTCTAACTCTGTTGCTAAGGCCTTGTTCTGAGACAAGGATGCATCTAGTCTGCGATCCACTAATCAATGGTGGCATCAGTAGGAAAAATGGGTGATATGTCACCCTCATCATCCTCGAAGATCATGCACTCCCGTAGTCTCTGATCTGCCTCATCCTCATCCTCCTCCTCCTCCTCCTCCTCCTCCTCATCTCTCTCCTCCTTGGCCCGGACCTCCTCCACATCTATGTCAAGAGGGTGTCCCCCAACAAGTGGATCCTCCTCTACTCTCTCCTTCGCCCTCACCTCGGCCTCCTCCTCTGCCCTCACCTCGGCCTCCTCCTCACCCCCTCTGACCTCCTTGACCCTTGCCTCTGGCTCTCTCTCCTCCCCCTCCTCCCAAATGGGTGATAATGGTACACCACCCACTCTCTGCTTGACTCTCCTGGGCTACTTCCGCCCTCCACCATCTCTCCTCCTCCTCGCACCCCTCCCATCTCCTCCACCCCCATCGTCTCCTCCACCTCCTCCATCTCCCCCACCTCCTCCATCTCCCCCATCTCTGCCTCCTCCTGCCCTGCCTCCATCTCTACCCCCGACACCTTTTCCATCTCTCCCTCCATCTCTGCCACCCTAACCTCTCCTCAAAATCTATGGAATGACTAAACTCTGATCTATCGACGATGGATGATCTGGATCTATCAACGGGATGGGCCTATGAACCTGCCACCGGGTGTCAAACTCAACAGACATCCCTGGATCTGCTGGACCCCCTCTCCATACCCACTGAACTACCACCAAGCTATCAACCTGTTGCTCGGCCACTGTAACTGATATGGGCGGCCCCCACATGGTCTCCCTAGAAGATCGAGCATACTCTACCGTGCCTACTGGCACAACTTGCTGCTCCCCAAACTGTCGTAGTACCCATTGGGGCAGGTACATCTCGATAATCTGCTGAGTTTGTATTGTGCGGCCAATCAGATATCGAAATTGTCTGCAAAAGGATAAGTGGCCATCCTCATCTGACCACTGCGCACAATCTCTATAGGGTCTCCAAACAAAATTGATCATCGTATCAATCCGATGACACCAGTACCCAGTATCTCCCACACGAGTCTGGCTAATTGACCCCGCATATAAATAAATGTAAGGCATTTCATCACCTAGCTGTTGAATTTACACCGGTGGTCAAAAAACGGGAATGCATACCCAGATCATTAGGAGGGTAGTGCTGAAACTGATACTGTGCCCCTAGTGATAGACAACCTCATGTAATTGGTGATAGAGCATGGCCAACAAGCATGGCCCCCAAGCGAAAATAGTCCTCTGTCCTCACATGCAGACAAGTACATCCCCCATCCAATGGGAAATCCGTGACCACGACGATCTAAGATCAGCAATCCGACAATCAAGGTCATGAGCATGGCATCGAACCTAGGAAACCGGTCAACTACAACATCCCAGCCGATCTCGTAACCGTCCATGCCCAATTGGGCACCATCAACACCCTCGTACATCTTGGACAGGGCCTGTCGCCCTCGGTGCGGATCATAGGTGACTCTGTCTCCGCTAATTAGAATGCGGAGAATGCGGTAGACATCCTCCAAAGTCACTGTCGCCTCTCCAGTAGGCAGGTGAAACAAACAGGTCTCTGAATGCCACCTCTCACAAAGAGCTATCAGTAAACCTCGATTTTCCTGAATAATGGGCATATAAATGACATGGTATAGACCTAGGGCCATCAGCCGCTACCTCTGTCTATCGCTCAGGCGATCTCTGAAGGCATACGTCACCGGTCGAAACTCTCAGGTATAAATGGGCACAAGCCGACTCTGCACAAAGAAAGGCCAAGGATTAGCACATATTGAGCAACATTATGGAAAGTTTCCTACTATTGGAAAGTCAAGGGTACATAAAGGTTAATCTCAGCACAAGGTCAACAAAAGTCAACTTTGGTCAACTACAATTGCGTCGCGTTGACCACAAGTGTGTCACAATTATACAAATGCGGCTCTGCACATGACAAACGCATTGCAATATGTCAAATGTGTCATTCTGACCAGCAAATGCGCAATATAACAATGAATGTGTCATTGCAGATAGCAAATGTGCGACTTAGCAATGAATGCAGCGTTTGGCTTAACAATTGTGTTGAGATTTTGCAAATGCATCGTTGGACTTGTCAATTGTGTCACAAAATTGCAAATGTGTCGCAAAAGCCTCACTTACATTGCAACCTGGCGATTGCGTCATTTCCCCTTGCGGATGCGCAATCGCACAAACAAGCCTAACCTATCTGTCATACTTGCGTTGTGATGCAAGAAAATGCATCGAACGCGAAGGCAATTGCGGCTTACGCGACATCATTTGCTTCGCAACACATTTGATTCCCACCTTTAAAACCCTAATAAATGCATTAAATTCAAAATTTGACAAGTTGGATAGGGTACTTACCGGTGCCTCTATACCCTCGAGTCGTCGGAATGTGCGCACACATTATCCATGGTGTGTAGTCGCTGGAATCACCATCGCCTCTTAGAGCTCTGATTTCTGAATTCTCTATATGGCAAATGAGCAAATGACACTTGGATTGACCTTTTCAACCTATTTATAGGCTAAAAATTAGGGTTTTGATCTAGTAGGTTCTACTGGAGGCTCATTTGACCACCTTTGACCAACATTTTGGCTAGCTTAAAGTCCTCCATTTTTGAATCTGTTTGTGTCGTTACTTATCTGGTCATTAATTTGACTAGTCGGGATATTTTCCAAATTTTTCTGACCCCGGGTCAAAATTCAAAAATTTTCTTGAGGGGGCATAGGCACTTCGTACCTTCACTGGGGCATACTCTAGACTTTTTTTCTTTGCCACAATGCGACAAGCTGCATTATGACAAAGAGGGGAAAATGTAGACACCTTAAAATGACTTAGGCCTGTGACCACTATTTTACCACCTTTCGTCATGACATGATTATACCATTTTAATTATGTTTCTAACCCACATTCAACTATTAATTAAATAATTTATAATTACTTAATTAATTCATAATCTCTCATTCTTCATAATTATTAAATAAATAAATCTTATTTATTTATCTAATATGTCACTAATTATCAAGGTTTTCTTGCAATTAAATAAAATCTTATTTATTTAATTAATCCCTATCATTAATGTCCTCCTGATTATTAAATGAATATATTTAAAATATATTTATTTAATGTGTCACTAATTCCTAAATCCTCTTAATTAAATAGATTTTCTAATTTATTTAATTAATTAACTACTTCTTCTAAATTAAATAATTATTTGTAATTATTTAATTATTGTATGTGACACTTCTATATTTTTAAATAAAACAAAATCATTTAAAAATATCTCACATACTTAACTAATTCTTCATTTAGTAATTAATTTCAAAAATCAATTACTTCTTATCTCACAAAATCCATATTTTGAATTAATTTAATTCAAAATGGAATTATTCTTCTACAAATCAAGTAATTTCTAAAATTACTAATTTTCTAAAATCTCATCCTCTTGTCTTCTGATTTTTTTACTAATTTCATCTCAACTGTCACATTTAGTCTTGATTTAATTCATTTAATTAAATCTTATTCACACATGTAGGCATTTTTCCCTAACCCAAATTGAGAGTTGCCTTATTGAATCTTGACCTTTGATTCTGGGGCATTCCTCACTCTCTCATCTCATCCGTCCATTCAAGATTGCATTTTCTATAAAATGACAATCTTGATCTCATTTTCAGGATCAATGAATGATTAGTATCTAGCAATTGCATTATCTTCATATCATCTTAGGCTTCTATTATTACTTGCACATTAGGAGTGAATTCTAGTTTGCATATAGTTTATTTTATTAAATCCTTCAAAAGGATTTGTCAAGACTAGACATTTTAGAGTTTTTCTCACACACAATCTGAGGGCATCCATTTATCATACCGAATCTTGAGGAGGTACAATGAAAGTGAACCATGGAGGAGAGAAGATTGGGTGAGGCTATTCTGGTTTCATTCATTTTTTCCTTATTTTCTAATGTATTTCATTGTTTGATGTTTTTATTAACATGCAGGTATTACTAATCCTTTGTTGATCTTGCGGAAAAATAATGTCATTACAGTACCATGTTAGATGAATATATAATTGAGAAGATCTTGATGACCCTACTGAAGAATTATAATGACAAAGTCTCTACTATTGAAGATTCATATGATCCAAAGACATTTACTAGGGAGCATCTATTTGGTGTCTTGAGTACATTCGATATGAGAAAATTTGAGAGATAAGGAGAGGACTGAAATAGCCTTTAAAGCAATGAAGATAGGAAATGACTCAAATGATGATGATTCAAAAGAGTTGGAAGCAAACTTCACAAGGAAATTGAAGAAAGGTATTGGTAAATACAAAGGTAAGTTTCCCTTTATGTGTTTCAGTTGTGGAAATATTGGTCTCAAGATGTCCTAATAGAGCTACACAAAAGAAGAACAAGGATAATAATAATAATCACAAAGACAAAAAGGATAGGAAGTTCAAAAAATTGTATTATGTCAAAGAAGATGCATGAATTTCTGATGATGAATCTGACTTTGAGGAGGATAGAGATGAATATTTATTTCTAGCCCTGGAAAATAAAGTTGTATCTGCTAACCATGGAAGATGTGCAAAGGAATCTAGTCCAGAGAGCAAGAAGGATGAGATAGAAGGTACTCTGGTGACTTCTTTTCATGCTAGACAGGATGAAGAATTTTGGGTAATTGACAGTGGGTGTTCAAATCATATGACTGGAGATAAGAATAATTTCAATAAACTTGAAAAGTATGCTGGAAGAATAGCTATGTTTGGAGATGACTCTGGTGCTAAGATTGTTGGTAAAGGAACAATTAGTTTTGATGAGAAACATAGTATTGATGAAATCTATTATGTTAAGGGTTTAAGGCATATCTCTTAAGTATTGGACAAATGTGTAGAAAAGGTTTCAAGCTTGTGTTTTAGGATAATACCTGTGAGATCAGAAAAGGATTCAGAACTGTGGTAGTAGCTAGAAGAACTCATGGAAAAATTTACCAGCTTAAGGGTGGTGATGGTCAGTGTTTTGTTTCTTAGATTAATGAAAGTTGGTTCTGGCATCGGAGGATGGGACATGTGAATTTCAACAATTTGATTGGGATTAGTTCTAGGGAAGTTATTAGAGATTTGCATAGAATCACAAAGCCTTCAAATTCAATTTGCAGAAGTTTCTAGTTGGGAAAACAAACAAGAAAAAATTTTAAAGAAAAGGAATAGTCATCTATCAGAATGCTAGAATTAATTCATTCAGACCTTTGTGGTCCTACAAGAATAGGAATCCTTAATGGTGGCAGGTAATTTTTGCTCTTAATTGATGATTACTCTAGGATGACATGGGTTACATTTCTTAGAGAGAAATCTCAATCTCTTGATGGATTCAAGGTATTTAAGGAAAGAGTAGAAAATGAGGAAAAATTTAAAATCAAATGTTTAAGGTCTGATAGAGGTGGAGAATTTACTTCTGGTGAATTTAATGCATTATGTGAAGAACATGGCATAAAGAGACATTATTCTTCTCCTAGAACCCCTCAACAGAATGGAGTTGTCGAAAGGAAGAACCAAACTATTCAAGAGGTTTCCAGAACTATGATGAAAGAAATAAATGTTCCTAATGTGTATTAGAGAGAAGCAATCCACACTGTTTTTTACATTCTTAACAGAGTTCAGATCAGAGGTAACAACACTAAGACTCCTTATGAGCTATGGACTAGTAAGACTCCTACTATTAAATACTTCAAAGTATTTGGAAGAAGATGTTACATTAAAAGAGATGATGAAAATCTTGGAAAGTTTGATGCTAGATGTGATGAAGGAATTTTTCTTGGATTTTCAAATAACAAGGCATATAGATGCTTTAATAAGAGACTAAGGAAAATAGTTGAAAGTGCTAATGTAAAAGTTGTTGAAGCTATGTATAGGCCAGTAGAAATAAATGAAGTTGAACCTGATGATCCTATCTATGGGCAAGTGCAAGAAGAAGAAAATGAAGAAAAAGAACAAAGTGATGAAGAGGAGATTTTGGAACTTGCACCTAATAATTCTAAATATGTACAGAGAAATCATCCAGAGGAATAGATAATTGGAGAGATAAGTGAAGGTGTGAAGACAAGAAGAAAAATGGTTGAGGTAAAGTTGTGCTTACTATCTAAGATAGAACCTAAGACTGTAAGTGAGGAATGCAATGATGAAAGTTGGGTTAGAGCAATGAAAGAGGAACTACAATAGATAGAGAAGAATGAGACATGGGAACTAGTCCCTAGACCTGCAAACAAGAATGTAATTGGTTCAAAATGGGTATTTAGAAACAAGTTGAATGAAGATGGTGAAGTGGTAAGGAATAAAGAAAGACTTGTAAGCAAAATAATTTCATACGTTGAAGGAATAAATTTTGAAGAAACTTTTGCACCTGTAGCAAGAATGGAGGCCATTCAGATGTTCTTGGCATTTTCAGCTCATAAAGACTTCAAAGTGTACCAAATGGATGTCAAGTCTGTATTTTTGAATGGAGAACTAGAAGAAGAATTATATATGGAGAAATCATAAGGTTTTCAGCTGTTAGAAAAATTGGACATGGTTTGCAAGTTAAAGAAGACACTGTATGGAATTAAACAAGATCCCAGAGCTTGATATGCAAGGTTGGATAGATACTTGACAAAGCAAGGATTCAAAAAAGGGTCTGCAGGTAGAAATATTTACTTCAAGGTTGAGACATAAAATGTTGATAGTTGTGGTATATGTTGATGATATTATCTTTGGAGGAAATGAAGGTATGTGTAAGAAATTTGCAGAAGAGAAACAAAAATAATTTGAAATGTCTATGATTGGTGAGTTGAATTTCTTCCTTGGACTTCAAGTAAATCAATTTGATAAGGGGATATTTATTTCACAATCTAAGTATATTAAGGAGTTGTTAAAGAAGTTTGGAATGGATGACTCCAAACCAGTCTGTACCCCTATGATAACTAGATGCAAGCTGAGTAAGGATGTTGAATCTACTAAAGTTGATCAGAGCATGTATAGATCTATGATTGGTGGACTATTGTATCTTACTGCTACTAGACCAGATATCATGTATGTAGTATGTTTAGTTGCAAGATTTCAAGCAAAACCTAAAGAAGCACATGTTACAGCTATGAAGTGGATATTTAGATATCTTAAGGGAACTTTAGATTATGGGCTATGGTATCTCAAGGAAAATGATTTCACATTGAATGACTACACTGATGCATATTGGGTTGGTTGTGTAGATGACCAAAAGAGTACAAGTGGTGGTGCATTCTTCCTTGGAGGAAGATTAGTTTCATGGTTGAGTAAGAAACAAGATTCATTTTATTTATCCATTGCACTAGCAGAGTATATTGCAGCAACATCTTGTTGTACATAGGTACCGTGAATGAAGCAAACCTTGAAGGACATAGGTGTGGTGAGTGATGAACCTATCTCTATATTGTGTGACAATACAAGTGTTATAAACATTTCAAAGAATCCAATGATGCATTCTAGGATAAAGCACATATCTATTAGGTATCACTTTTTGAGGGAGAAGGTATTGAAGAATGAAGTTAGACTTGAATATGTACCTACCAAAGAAAAAATTGCTGACATATTCACTAAGGAACTTTTGAAGGATACTTTTTGAGTATCTGAGAGAGAAGTTAGAGGTTACTGCCCCTTCTTCCTTGAACTAAGTGCACATGGAGATGCATCAATCTAGTGGATTCACACTCTTTTGATCTAGATTGATGAATGAGGTCTACTCCTCAAGGGAAGTAGAGAAATGCATTGTTGCAGTATGTGATGTGGGTGTACTCCTAAGGGGGAGTGAACAAAGCTTTATTTGGCAAGAGTTTTTATGCAAAATTTCCTTTGCCATTGATGTCAAAGGGGGAGAGAGAATCATGTGAAAATTTTATGCTTGTGCAAGTTGTCACTTTTGAAGATTATGTATGTTGTCTTTGATGGTTTTTCACATCATGTGTTGCCATCAATGACAAATGGGGAGTTTGTTCCAAGTATGGATGTGTTTGGTGGTGTTTTCATTAATGTTTTCATTGATGTCAACATAGTTTAGGCTGATTATAGATTGCACATGTATAGTTGAGATACTATAGAAGTTCTTAGAGTACATGGAGTTGTATTTATGAAGTTGTAGTTGTGTTTTTACCAAGTGCTTTTGAGAAAATTTGAGAAATAATAAAGGCAGTGTTGAAGCATGTGTTTTGAGTGTGCTCTGGTATTGTGCTTTACATTTCTCCTATGTTGATCCTATTCCTGTGTGGATTTGAAGTTATGTTCATGAGCTTCAATGGATAAAATATTCTGAGTTTTAGCTTCTAGATCGATGGAGAGTGAAAGACATGTTCACCGGTATGTGAACTGGTTTGGTAGAACTATTTGTTTGTGGACTGGGAGAATTGTTTTAGCTCTGTAGTCTTCTAGAATTTGGTTTTAGATCTTGTGGGTCTGGGAGATGATTTATTTTTATGGTTTTTGTGTCTGACAAACATGCTTGTGATTTGGTACTCCGAAAGACTTGCTCTAGAGCTCCTGTATGTTGTTGGTTGGTCTGGTTGGACTGTTGAAGAGTTTTCTGTGAATGAAGTTTGTTATAGGTGTTGCGGATGTACCTAAAGTATTCTCAGAGATGGTAAAATTTCTAGTGAATCATGTTAAGTGATCCACATGTGATCATCTTGCTAGAGATGTTCATACTTCAAATATCATTGGTGTTTTCATTAGGTTTGGCTAACCTAGTGTCTACACATTACATTAAGATTTTGCATCGAAATAAGGAAGCATGTGTTTGATCCAAGATGTTGTTTAGGTCCTAGTTAAATGTGTGATTGGTCCTCTCTCATTCTTATCCACTACGGGAATGTTGAGTAGTCAACCTACTTTGAATTTTTATTTTGAAGAATGTTTAGTTGACCTTGGAGAGTGTTTCTAGGGTTGAAGATGGTATAAAAGCAAATCAAGTTCTTGTGAATTGATCATCTATCCATCCATGAATCAAGCAAGCAAGAGAAGTGTGTGAACAAGTGCAAAAAGTAGAGTTTGTAAGAGAAAATTGAGGCAACAATACCTTAATGTGTTAGATTCCTAAAAGCAGTGAGCTAATGGTATCTACAATCTTTTGATCAAGTTGTGAATGTGTGGAATCCTTGTGGTGGATCTTTATTTATCTTTTTCATTTTCTATAGGTAGTAAGCCTCTTTCTAGATAGTATTTCCTTGGTTGGAAGTGAGCCTTTGTATTCGGTATTGCATTATTACTATATTATGAGCTAATCCTCACTGTGGTTTTTCCCTCATTAGGTTTTCCATGTAAATCTAGTGTCTCTGGTGTTTGCTTTATGTTATTTTCATTTCATGTTTACACTTAATAATAGATTGGGTTAAAGTGGAATTGATTAAGGTTAGAAGTAAAGTGATTTGATACAATTGATTCACCCCCCTCTCAGTTGTCTTTTGCATCTCAACACTACCATGACATCAAGATGTCTTATGGGAGTTCTCCCTAGGTCTAGAGTAGCTACTGGTGTGAGGGGTATTTCTATAACATTGATTCATTGAATTGGTTCTTCTCTTGCACTTGTATCTTCAAATTATTCTTGGTTCAAGGGGATAAATTTTCCTAAAGAGTCTCTTCGCCTTCACATACAATAGTATCTTGAGCTTTAAATGGCTTTTCCTACACACTGTTAGTGAGTAGTTTGAGGGTGATTTGAAAAATATTTGTTGATTCTAATTGTTGTAATTAAGAACATCCTAATTTATGAAAGAAATGTAAATGAATAAAAATATATTTATAAAATTTGAACTTAGCACCATCCCTAATAATAGTACCAAAAATGTAGAGCTTCTCCTATATCTAATCAATTGATTTAGAAAACATACATACAACTTGATGAGGGTCACGACCTAAGACTCATAAAAGCACACAACAGAGACAAAAACAAAATTATGATTTTTTTTATTTGCAATATGCTTTCGTTATAGAGAAATTACATTCTAGAGGATTAAATCCTCAGAGGCTGCAATACATGCAACTTTACTGCTTCTAAAAGCAATTCCCCTTTTCCCAATACAATTTTCTTTTTTTCCCCCATGCCTCAGAATTTCCTAAGTGAGTCCTAAATAGCCTTTTTTTGGCTTGGAGCCAAAAATGCCATTTGAAATTTTAATGTAGGCAGTTGGGCGCCAAAATTTGTAATTTGAAATTTAGAAATTGAGTCCAAACTCGAAAATTGGCAATTTTCCAAAAATTGACCAACTTCTGGAAGCCATAACTTTTGATCCGGGAATCCATTTAACAAACCGTTTGAACCATTGGAAATGTCTCGGAGTGTAGAATGTGATAATAATTGATTCATTGGTTTTGATTATTTTTGGGCCCGTATGGGACTGTTTAGTGCCTCAAAATGGACTCGAAAGAGTTTTCAAGGAAATTTTGGGAAACTGAAACTTGAATAAATTTTAAACTGGGAATGATCTTGGCCTGATTCTTTCGCCAAAGTGTCTATTTTTTTGTCTTGAAGCTTCCCATAATTTTTTGTCTCCTCACGCCTTCAAATTCATACCTGCTAAAAATAGCAATTTGACCAAAAAAAGCAGGAAAGCAGTTTTGAAAATTGGAAATTCTTATCCGACAAAAAAAGTATCCAGAAATGCAAAAACATCTACAAAAAGATAAAGAAAGGAAAATATTTTTGGGTGATTTAGGATTTCCCTTACACCACTAGATGCTCCTGCATCACAACTTAACAGACCTATAGATCCCAAGTTAAGCAATTCATTATCCTAGAGTTGCTTATTTAAATTGTCAACCAAGGAATCATAATCTTGAGATGATGTTGGCATTGTATATGTAGCTAAAAATCCTAAACCTTCTTAATCAATTGAGTATAGAAAAAGTAACAATATAAATTCTAATTAAAGAAAACTAAAATAAATTCTACATGGAAACAAAATAAATGAATACTAATTGATGTAATAATAATAATTGTTATGGGTAACTATTCCTATGTAGACTATAACTTAATGACTCTCTATGTTGCAGCGTGATTCAATAACATTAATTATTTACTAGTAACTCAAAATAATGTGAATAAAACATATAAATTAAAATTTAACTAATAATATAAACTAACATATATTTTATAGTACTTGAAGTGACCCTTTCTTGAGCTGTTGCAATCCATAATGTCTTCCTTCAAATCCTAACTTAGAGATTCATGAAATTGGTGCTCTTCTTTATTGCAGTTTGAACATACAAAAGATTCAGATCAAATTATTTGATAACAAGATTTATATCCAATCTACTTCATACAAAAATCTAGCTAACTCGGTCTCTCACAAGGTCATACATATATACAGAATCTATGAGAGTCCTCTTATTGCATAACTGAAAAAAAGCTACGAGCAACTTGACAAATCTTTCAAAAGCATAGGAAGAGGACTAGGTCTCAACTCAACAACAAAATAAAAAGCAAGTGGAAATAAGAGTGTAAGAATTTGGTAAGGAATATACATCAATTAAGAAGATGGTTATAATTGAAAACATGCCTAACAAGACAAACTTTATTACAAGCCACTATCCACTATTATAACAAGCCTCTTCTTTCCTCCATGATTTATTGATAACAAAAAGTGAAAAGATGGAGTGATCCAAGAATAATCATGTCCACATTTTCTAACCATCGCTTACATTAGCTTCAAGGAAAAATACGCGTGTTGTAGTTGATCACCTCCTATAACTCTAGTGGACCATCTTTCTACTATGATTTGAAAGTCCTTTTTCTACAGGTTGACAGATCCTCATTGCAAGTGTTAGTTTTATTCCAAAGAAATTTTTCATTATTAATAACTATAATTAATCATAAAACTCCACTAAATTTTATTTACACTCAAAGATCACACAATCATTTATCAAGATAGTATATCATCTTCAATTATTTTTAAATACTTAAAATATATGAAAAGGTTTGGAAACATCTTTGAAACTTAGTAGAAATATGATAAAAAAAAATGATACTAAAGCAAGGAAACTGGACATTCCTAGGTCTTATCAGATGGTAAACCTACATGGCATGTATTCATAGGTGGCCTAGGAGAATGTTATATAAGAGATCTAGGTCCAATACTTGGAAATTAGTATATGTTATAGCAAGACCAACTTGGATGGGAAACTTTAATATTCCCTCAGAATCTCACTCAACATCATCATATGATTTTATAATGATACTTCTTTGTGAATCTATAGAACCATCAAAATATCCCTTTTTTTTAATTTAAGAGTGCAAGTGTTCAAGATTTATTTGTCATCTATCAAGACTCTTTTTATTTTATGTTTGTGGCTAATAAATTTAGGTATCGAGCTTCATTATGGGATGGATTAGTGGATGGGAGGTCTTCTTTAGTGAATAATAGATGATGGGGGGAGGCAAGGTGTCCTACCATATTCTAAAATTGATCATTATTTATATTAGTGGGTATGAAACATTCCTAGAGGGATTTTTCAAGAATCTCCTTATGTGTGGGGGATGTATAGAGAAGCTCCAAAATTTAGATTTGTGCAATTTATTTTCCTAGATGATCCAAGAGATTATATGAAGGACATGATGTGGATTGAGCTTCTTAGAGAGTTCCTTTACCACAACATGTGGTGACCTCACATTTAGGAGTATTTCTTATAATGAATATGATGGTGATGTGGGTATTGTTTTCTTTTATACAGACCACAATGAATTCATATAAAGTAGAGGCATAATTGGTATTTTTGTATTTATTTCCTTTGATGGAGGTATTTTCCTTACCATGGTTGAGAATTATATCCTTGTATGTGTTGAGAATATTATTGGATGAATGTTTAGGATGATATTTGTAGTGCCTCTCATGTTCTGATACTTTGTTACTGCTTTGGTGTGTGTGTGTTTGCTTTAGTTTGATTTTCTAGCTATGTTTTGATGCATATTTGATACTCTATTTGACATATTTTCCGCCATGTGTTGGGCGTGGCAGACAGTTATGCTCATTTGATTATGATAGTTGGACTTATGTGTGTGATACTCATGTTATGATGATGTTACCTTGTGGGTTATATTGATTATGTGATGCTTAGATACTATTTACTGTCTTTGATTTGGGTGAAGGAGACGGGGTGGCATCACTCATCTATGAGCACCCTTCCTCACCGTAACTCTCCTTCACAATGTGTCTGATTATGAATTATATATATATATATATATATATGTTGTTCGAAGTTTTGTGTTATGCAGGGATGTAGGTACTGAATGACGACTCCACCCGCATTTTCGGGTCTGAGCGCATCCTATCTACCCAATGGTTTGATGTGGTTAGGGATTTGGTAAGAAAGTACCCCCCCCGCCTAAGTCAATAGTTGGTTCAGAGATTGTTCTTGTCCTGTCCATTATGTGTTCGTATGGTATGGTTGTTATTTAATCATTTTATTTCATGAATTTTACAAGTATATTTATGGCTTCGTCTAGTGTTTTATGCTTTAAATTAAATGTTATTTCATGATGCAACATATTAAAATTATGAAATGTCCAATATTTCCTATGATATTTATGCTTTGGAAAATAATGGGCACATTAGCACTTTATTGTTATTTTATAATGTGAAGTGATTCTTAATATTAAATCATTAAAATTAAATAATATTGTTAAATAAATTATTATGGTTTATTTAAAAAAAAAAAAAAATTAAGTTAGGGAAACATTATCATATTTGTCTTTGTTTAAAAAGTGATTTTTATAAAATAAACTTTAAACTTAAAATATTAATAAAGTGGAATATGGCTAAAATTATTATTATTTAATTGTTACTTGTCAAAAGTGAATTTATTTAAATGAGATATAAAGTATTTAAAAAGAGTCATTTATTGTGTAAATTGAATTGGAAGATTCTCTTCCAAATTTGGGAAGTGACATAATTTTGTGTTAAGTGGATTTTTGCATGTGGGAAGTTGCCGAAAAATCTATGACAACTCCTGATTGGATTTTCTGGAAAAAGATATATTTCCAATTGTTGCTTTTTCAAAAAAGCAAGTGGGAAGAAAATGAAAAATGGGGAAAATGTTTGCAACTCAAAATTTTGTTGAAAATTTACAAAGGAATAATTAATTCTTGAAGTTTTTTGTCGATTCAATCAGGGAAAATTCAAATTTGGGTTTGCATTGGGGTTTTAATGAATTCGTTGTTGCTAGTGTTTGTATCTCTGGTTTTTGAAGATCTCTTTTGGTTGGAATTGTGCAACTCGTCTTCAAATCGAGCTTTGCGTTGGACTTTGGGTAATTCAAATTCTTATTTAGATCTCTATAAATTTGTTTTTATGAAAGAGGAAAAGAAATAATGTTTGCGGAAGAAAATGTATTCCTGTGTGTATTTGGGGAAAAAATCCCTTTCTCTACAAAATCTTATTACCTGTTCATCTATTTCCCTTTTTCCTCTCTGTATCCATTTTGAAATTTTGTTGATCTCGTTTCTCAGTTTGTAATCTTTGGAAACCCCTCTCTCTCGTCTAGAAATATCTCTCGTTGATATTCCTCTCGCCTCTGTAATTGGTTCCCCAATTTGTTATTCTAGAAATTCGTGCAATCCCCTTTGTTTTGGCTGCAAATTGTGTTCTTTGTATTTTATGTTGGGGGTGGGGAGTATCCCCCATACATGGAGGGAGTGTTGCCAAGGCAGATCCACCCCCATGTTTGGGGGTGGGTGGTCGACTGGGAAGCTAGACCGACACCTCCTCTTCATACCCGCATCCTATGTATGGGGCGGATGTTGGTCGTAATACTCCTTATTTAATTCTTTTTGTATATAGATATATATACTGATTTACTATTGAATGTTTATTTTAAAATAATGATTAGCATTATATATTTATATGTATATACATACATATATATATGTGTATATATATATTTTCTGTGAAATAAGATATTTGGTTATTGTTGTGTTTTCGATTGCAGTTACATCAGATAATTTGATATATATATTTATTCTTGTATTTGTATACACATATGTATATATGTATATATATATTTATATATATATATATATATATATATTTAAATATATATGCATATAGTGTATAGGTAGGATATGTGAATAAGTATTTGGAAAAGAAATGAAAATAAAAGTAAATTACTCTATGGTAAATTTTATAATTAATGAGGGAAATATTATTGTTTTAAAAAAATATGTTTGGAAAATGATTTCTTTTATTCTGTTTTAAGTGACAAAAAATAATTGCATTTTAAACATTATTTTAGAAGTTGGATTTCCTTATTTTCTAGTTAGTCTGTATTGAGGAAATATAAGATTAATTGTTTAAAAATTAAGTAGCTCAATCAGATTTTGGACTTAATTAAATAATAGATGGAATCTTCTTTTTATTTTGTAACTCGTTTTCTTAAATTAAAATTTAGATTTCTTTTATCTAGGAAAATTAGAATTTAGATATTGTTGTGTGGAAAAGAATTATAATCAAGAAATAGAATATGGTTGAAAACTAGAATTTAGTAAATAATTTATAATTGGGATTGATAAATTAAGTTAGTATCTTGAAATTTTAAAAGCGTATTTTATTATGTTTATTAAATCATGAAATTATCATTGTTGCTCTTCAAATTAGCTTTTAAGCAAGTTTATAGACTTAGTTATTTAATTAGTGAATTATTTAAATGTAGGAAGATATTTAATCAAATTAAATATTGGGTTTTGATTAACTAGAAATATTAGTGAATTTCCTAATCTTCTTTTAAATTGATGAAAATGATAATTTGATGGAGACTTAGATGATTTATTAATTAAATGTCTCATAGTTAATGTTGAGTGTGTTATTGAATTAAATGTGACATTTTTAGTATGTCTTGTGTGGATTTAGCATATCTCTAGAGGTTAAGGAAAATGTGAATGTTTTTCTATGGTTGCATTTATGTGGTTCATGTTGTTACCATGTGGGAGTTAGTGGGAGGTACCTTGGTTGTGGTTCTGATTCTTTTGTTTGAACATTGTGGTACTTGTATCTTGGTTTCGGTTTTAGGGCAACCATAGGGGAGAGTGGCTCTTCTCGGGGCCAATGTACAAGTGGTCACCTATGATAGAGTTTACTTAATTAAGTGAAAACCTAATTAATTTACTTAGTGGGTTGGGTTAGTTATCACATAACAAGATAAAAATAGACACCTCACCCCTATCGTTAGCGCTCCCAAAGGCTAAGGATGGGTGGGAAGAACTGGTCAGTAAGGTCACTACCTTGTCTTCACGAAAGGTAGTTGGCTATGCATGAGTCACCCTATGGGGTGAAACCTTGAAACAGGATGTTTGGTTAACCATAGATGGAGCGGCTCCTAGATTATAGGTAGTATGGTGAATCCATGAAGGCCATGCAATGACACTCTCCCATTGCGCCCTTTGTTTCCCTTATTTTCTTGTGCCTCTAGAGTTGTGTTAGTTGTTTACTTACTGTTGATGTTTATGTTGTTCTGTGGGATTGAGTCTTGTGATATGTGTCCTTTTATGTTTGATTCTGTGGCCGAGGGTTCTTTCTTATCAACTCCTTGCATGAGGGGTGTTCCTTCAGGTTCACACAATCGCGTGGAAACGTGCAATGCAACCATTGGGTCCCCAGTTGTGATCGAGGTGTGGATGCAGTTGCAGTGATCTTGGAGCTCACACAGAGTAGAATATTCATGGAATAATTCTCTTTCATTATTGTACTTTCGTAATTTGTATTTTACCCTTCCCAATGTTATAAGGGAAGTTGCCTTGTAATGTAACTTGGAATTTTATATTGTGTTGTATCTGTGGAAATATATTCCACATTTGTAATTTGAACTTTGAAGTTGAATGTAATATCATGTGATTTATGTCTATGAGATTATATCTTATTCTTGATGTACTTTTATCATGTTTATTCTAGTTTCTTTATTCCGCTTTAGTTAGTATCACATATCGTTTATTTGTTGGGTTTGTTTAAGTAATGCACCATTCACCCCATAGGATTAGGTTAATGATTTATGTTATATTTATATTATATAAATGTTTAATGTTGCAATGTTTTATTGTTACTTTCAAAAAAAAAATATTATGTATTTATTGCAGTTGTCTTATGGGTTTTGCATGGTGGGGTGTTATAGCTTGGTATCAGAGCCAAGGTTAACAAAATTGGGTACTGTAGGTTAAGTAAGCCCATTATGTTAATCTTGTTGTGTAATTTTGAACTCATGTAATCCCTTTTCTTGTTGTGAAGAATCATGCCTAGGGGTTAGGGACATGGACATGGTCGTGACCATGGCTGTGGTGGTCGCAAAGCTGGCTATCATAATTCTCTACCTTAGAGCTTCCATGAATCAAAGTAGGAGGAAAATTAGGGTTCTCAAAAACAACCCTCCAGGTGGAAGCCCTAATCCAGAACAACAAATTCAGGGTGGTGAGGAGTTGTGTCAGTTGTTGGAAGATGCTCTTGGTCATCTGGGTCCTAGGTAGGATGAGCAGAGTGTGATAAGAGAGAGAGAATGGTCACCGAGGAGTAATCAGGTACCGACAAATCAGGATTTAGTGGCCACTAGGCACATGAGAGATCTCCTCAGGGCACATCCTCCTATTTATAATGGCTCTAGTGGAGGTTTGGAAGCTGAAACTTGGCTCATTGATCTGGATCGATGCTTTGCTATGTATCCCTACATCAGTAATACTATGAAAAGGTGTGCCATCATGCACCTTAGAGGATTTGCATCCATGTGGTGGCGACTAGAAGAACAAAAATTACACCTTGACATCTGTTCAGTAACATGGAAATTGTTCTTAGAACGGTTCAAGGCCCGTTTCTTATCTAATCACTGGAGGTAGCATCGGGTAGATGAATTCCATGACTTGAGACATATGGCAATATCTATAGAGCAGTATGAGCGCCGCTTCTTTGAGCTTAAGCAATACTTCAAAATCGCTAATGATGAGGCTATGCTAGTACACCATTTTTTCAAAGGTCTAAATGCCAGGATTAGTGGAGGTTTCCAAGTCTTCAAGCCGAAGAAGATAGAGGTTACTATCAAGAAAGCTCGCCTTGTGGAGGAGAATTTGACCTTGGCCTTAGGAGGTCATGTTGGAGTTCAGATCGGTAGCACTTCTATTGCAGGTGGTGGTTCCCGTGGTGGGAAGTCTTAGGATACAGGTCCTACCAGGGCTCATTTTTCACCTGCTAAGGGTGGATAGTAGTAGTTTCAATCGAAGAATAAACCCTCTCAGTCTCATCAAAGCAATAGGTTTCATTCTAGAAGAAATCGTCATTGGCAGAGATCGCAGCATAACCAGGTTGAGCAGCCAGCACGGTCTGCATAGCCTGCACCTAGCCATGGTAGCTATCAGTAGTCTAATGTTCCATTTGGTGTCAAAGGTTTTGGCCATGGTACTGGGTGTTTCAGATGTGGACATCAGGGACATATTTCTAGATAGTGTCTGTAGAGGAGCACTACAAGGTTTAGTCAGAGGTCAGCAGCATCTGAGCCGATCTTTGGAGATGTTGGTAGGTCTCATCAGGTTTTCACTACGGTGGATAATCGTCAAGCCAATCATTAGAGAACTGTGGTGGAGGTATCAGGTTTATTGTAGGGCACTCCTATTTCTATACTATTTGATTATGTTGCATCAGATTCCTTTATTTCCCCTTCAATTATTAAGCGTTATAATCTAGTTGCGGCAAAGCAAGGCATTAAGTGGCATGTTGAATTAACTTCTGGGGAAAAAGTGTTAGTGGAGTCTCTTGTTCCAGGATGTAAGTTGGAGTTTGGTTTAGTTGTGACTTCGGTGGATCTTCAGATTCTTCCCCTAGGTTCTTATGATGTCATATTGGGGATGGATTGGTTGAGTGCACACCAGGCAACAATTGATTTTCGTTGAAAGTATGTTCGTCGTTTGGATGATTCTGAAGGAGAGGTTGAAATTGTTGGCATTCAAAAGCCTATCTCCTTGAATATTATCTTCACAATGTAGTTGAAGAAGTGTTTCCATCAAGGGTGTTAGTTGTTCACTATCTCAGTTAGTAACCTAGATATGGAGGAAAGTTGAGAGATGACTTTGGATGATTATCCTCTCTTGAAGGATTTTTCTGATGTGTTCCTGAACGAGATACCTGGGATGCCACCTAAGCATGACATTGACTTCCATATTGATCTTGTTCCAGGAGTTGAGCCTATCTATAAGGCTCCTTACAAGATGACAACTCAAGAGCTTCAAGAACTCTGTTTACAGTTAGAAGAATTGTTAGAAAAGGGGTTTGTCTATCCTAGTGTTTCCCCTTGGGGAGCACCCGTCATTTTTGTGAAAAAGAAGGATGGTTTGCTCTGGTTGTGTATTGATTATAGGTAGTTGAATAAGGTAACAGTGAAGAATCACTACCCCTTGCCGAGGATTGATGATCTTTTTGAAAAAATCAAGGGAGCAAAGGTGTTCTCTAAAATTGACCTCAAATCAGGATACCATCAGTTGCAGATCACTGAGGAGGATATTCACAAAATTGCATTTCATTCCCAGTATGGACATTATGAATTTACTATCATGCCATTCAGGTTAACTAATGCACCCTCAATTTTTATGAGCTTAATGAATGGGGTTTTTTGAACTTATCTAGACCATTTTGTGCTCGTGTTTCTCGATGACATACTTATCTACTCTAGATCCATGGAGGAGCATGAGGAACACTTGAAGTTGGTGTTTCAATGCTTGAGAGAAAACCAGTTATTTGCAAACTTGGCAAAGTGTGAGTTTTATAAGTGTGAAGTGAAATACTTGGGACATGTGATTTTTGGAGAAGGCATCACCATGGATCCCTCAAATATCCAAGCTATTATAGATTTTCCTGCTCCCAAAAATGTTCCAAAAATTCATAGCTTTATGGGATTGGTGGGCTATTATCGGTGGTTTGTACATGGTTTCTCTAGGGTTGCACATCCCATCACCTCTCTGTAGAGGAAAGGAAAGAAATACGATTGGTCTGAAAAGTGTTAGTTAGCTTTTCAAGCTCTCAAAGAGAAGCTAACTAGTGCACCTATTCTTGTTCCTGATCTGACTCCAGACTTTGTGGTTTGCACAAATGCATCCTTGGAAGGCTTGGGGGTTGTTTTGATGTAGGACAATAGAGTGATTGCATATGAGTCACTTAAGATCAAGGACCATGAGCTAAATTACCCTACCCATGACTTGGAGTTGGCCACAATTTTTCATGCTCTGGTAAGGTGGAGGCATTTCTTGTTGGGCCATAGGTTCGAGTTGCACAGTGACCATCGCAGTTTGCAATACATTTTCACATAGCTGAATCTTAATGCCAGGCAGAGAAGATGGATGGAATTCCTCTATGAATATGATTTTTGAAGTGAAATGTATTCAAGGCAAGGAGAATGTAGTGGTGGATGCTCTAAGCCGTCACCATCATGACTTATCTTCTGTGGTTTTCGAGGTTGATCTAAAAGGTCAAATTCTTGCAGCACTTCCTTCAGATAGTTGGTTTCTAGAGGTGAAGTCAGAGTTGGAGTCGGGTAGAGTGCTTGGGGGAGGGTTTTTTAGTTATACTCTTGAGTCTGATGGACTTTTGTGATGTTTGGGTCACATATATGTTCCTTCATTTGAGGGTCTTTGTACCCTAATCATGTTTGAAGCTCATCGAGCTCCTTATTCAACTCATCCTGGAGTTAAAAAGATGTATGCAGATCTTCGTCCATTGTACTTTTGGGCAAGGATGAAGAGGGATATAGAAGATCTTGTGGCGAGATGTCTGGAGTGTCAGAGGGTGAAGGCAGAGCACCATCATCCAATAGGTCTTTTGCAGCCAAATCTCATTTTAGAATGGAAATGGGATATTATATCTATTGACTTCATTGTTGGGTTGCCGATGACTGCATGTCAACATGATTCTATCATGATCACCGTTGACAGTTTGACCAAGGTGGCACATTAATCCCCTATTCATTCTTCCTATAATGCTTTGTCTGTGGCTAAAATTTTCATGGATGACATTGTGAGACTGCACGGGATTCTGTAGAGAATCATTTCTGACAGAGATCTAGTGTTCACTTCTACGTTGTGGACCTCATTGCATCTTGCCTTGGGAACACAATTGAACTTCATTTTTTCTTACCATTCGAAAATAGATGGTCAAACTAAAAGGGTCAATCAGATTCTTGAGGACATGCTCCGCATGCACGTTATAGATCAACAGTCTTGATGGGAAGACTATCTGCATTTGGTTGAGTTTTCCTACAATAATGGTTACCACAGTTTGATCGAGATGCCACCATTCCAAGCTTTTTATGGTCATCTGTGTCAAACACCTCTAAGTTGGGACCATTTAGAGGACAAGATTATTCTTGGGATAGTGATGTTATAGGAAATGGAGCAACAATTTGTTCGCATTAAAGAGCACTTGGTAGCGGCTCATGATTGGCAAAAGAAGTATGTTGATGCTCATAGGGTTGATCATCAGTTTTCAGTGGGTGATCGTGTGTTTCTTCATGTGCGTCCACAAAAGAGCCCTATCCGTTACGGGAAAGGCTCTAAGTTGGTGCCTCATTTTGTGGGTTCATTTGAGGTTCTAGATAGGATTAGACCCATTTCTTACCATTTGGCCTTGTCGCCCAGCCTTGCACACATTCATGATGTGTTCTATGTTTATGTTCTTAGGCCTTATTTTCTTGATTTATCTCATGTACTGGATTGGAATGCTCTTTTGGTCGAGGACGTGCAACTTGCTCTGGAGCCCGTGGTCGTGTTGTAGCATAGGAGACTCATGCTGAGGGGTAGAGAGATTGATCAGGTGTGAGTCCAATGGGACCCAAATGATGAGACTTCAGCGACATGGGAGGATGCATCTCACATCCGAGCCTCTTTTCCTTTTTTTTTTTTGGCTTCCAGGAGTAAGCATAGTTCTAGGGGAGGATGTAGTTCCTCTCATGTTCTGATACTCTATTACTGCTTTGGTGTGTGTGTGTTTGCTTCAATTTGATTTTCTGGCTATGTTTTGATGCATATTTGATATTTTGTTTGACATCTTTTCTGCCATGTGTTGGGTGTGGTAGACAATTATGCTCATTTGATTATGATATTTGGACTTATCTGTGGGATACTCATGTTATCATGGTGATATTACCTTGTGGTTTATATTGATGATGTGATTCTTAGATACTATTTACTATCTTTGATTTGAGTAAAGGAGATGGGGTGGCATTGCTCATCCGTGAGCAACTTGCCTCATTGTAACTATCCTTCACAATGTGTCTAATTATTAGTTATATATATGTTGTTCGACATTTTGTGTTATGTAGGGATGCAGGTACTAGATGCCAATTCCACCTGCATTCTCAGGTCTAATTGTATCCTATCTACCCAATGGTTTGATGTGGTTAGGGAGTTGGTAAGAATGTACCCCTCCGCCTAAGTCAGTAGTTGGTTTAGGGATTGTTCTTGTCATGTCCATTCTGTGTTCGTATGGGTATGGTTGTTATTTAATCATTTTATTTCATGAATTTTACAAGTATATTTATGGCTTGGTCTAGTGTTTTATGCTTTAAATTAAATATTATTTCATGATGCAAAATATTAAAATTATGAAATTTTCAATGTTGCCTATGATATTTATGCTTTGGAAAATAATGGGTACATTAGCACTTTATTGTTATTTTATAATGTGAAGTGATTCTTTAAATTAAATCATTAAAATTAAATAATATTGTTAAATAAATTATTATGGTTTATTTTATTTCTTATTTTAAAAGAAATTAAGTTAGGGAAACATTATCATATCTGTCTTTGTTTAAAAAGTGATTTTTATAAAATAAACTTTAAACTTAAAATATTAATAAAGTGGAATATGGCTAAAATTATTATTATTTAATTGTTACTTGTCAAAAGTGAATTTATTTAAATGAGATATAAAGTATTTGAAAAGAGGCATTTATTGTGTAAATTGAATTGGAAGATTCTCTTCCAAATTTGGGAAGTGACAAAATTTTGTGTTAAGTGGATTTTTGCATGGGAAGTTGTGAGAAAATCTATGACAACTCCTGATTGGATTTTTTGGAAAAAGATATTTTTCCAATTGTTTCTTTTTTGAAAAAAGCAAGTGGGAAGAAAATGAAAAATGGGGAAAATGTCTACAATTCAAAATTTTGTTGAAAATTTATAGAGGAATAATTAATTCTTGAAGTTTTTCATCAATTCGATAAGGGAAAATTCAATTTTGGATTTGCATTGGGGTTTTGTTGAATCTGTTGTTGCTGGTGTTCGTATCTCTGGTTTTTGAAGATCTCTTTTGGCTAGAATTGTGTAACTCATCCTTGAATCGAGCTTTGCATTGGACTCTGGGTAATTCGAATTCTTATTTAGATCTTTGTAAATTTTATTTTTCTGAAAGAGGAAAAGAAATAATGTTTGGGAAGAAAATGTATTCTTGTGTGTATTTGGGGAAAAATTCCCTTTCTCTGCAAAATATTATTACATGTTCATGTATTTCCCTTTTTCCTCTATGTATCCATTTCAAAATTTTGTTGATCTCATTTCTCAGTTTGTAATCTCTGGAAACCCCTCTCTCATCTGGAAATCTCTCTCGTTGATAATCCTCTTGCCTCTTTAATTCATGCAATCACCTTTGTTTTGGTTGCAAATTGTGTTCTCTATATTTTATGTTGGGCGTGGGGAGTATCCCCCACCGGCCCCCCCATACATGGAGGGAGCGCTGCCAAGGCAACGCCACCCCCATGTTTGGGGGTGGCTAGTTGGCTGGCTGGGAAGCCAAATTGGCGCCCCCTCTTCATACCCGCAACATCTGTATGGGGCAGATGCTAGCCGTAATACTCCTTATTCGATTCTTTTATATATATATATATATATATATATATATATATATATTGATTTACTATTGAATGTTTATTTTAAAATAATGATCAACATTATATATATATATATGCATATATATGTATATATACATGTGTATATATATATTTTCTGTGAAATAAGATATTTGGTTATTGTTGTGTTTTCAATTTTAGTTACATCAGATGATTTGATATATATATTTATTCATGTATTTGTATACACATATGTATATATGTATATATGTATATATATATGTGTGTATATATATATATATATATATATATATATATATATATATATATATATATAGTGTATAGGTAGGGAATGTGAATAAGTATTTGGAAAAAAAAGAAAAAAAGAAGTAAATTGCTCTCTAGATAAATTTTATAATTAATGAGAAAAATATTATTGTTTTAAAAATCTGTTTGGAAAATTATTTATTTTATTCTGTTTTAAAGTGACAGAAAATAATTGCATTTTAATATTGTTGTAGAAGTTGGATTTCCTTATTTTCCAATTTAGACAGTATTTAGGAAATATCAGGTTAATTGTTAAAAATTAAGTAGCTCAAACAGATTGTTGAACTTAGATACATAATAGATTTAATCTATTTTTTATTTTGTAATTGATTTTCTAAAATTAAAAGTTAGATTTCTTCTAGTTAGGAAAATCAGAATTTAGATATTGTTGCATGGAAAGGAATTATAATCAGTAAATATAATATGGTAGTAAAATAGAATTTAGTCAATAATTTATAATTGGGATTGATAAATTAAGTTAGTATCGTTAATTTTAGAAGTATATTTTATTATGTTTATTAAATCTTGGAATTTTCATTGTTGCTCTTCAAATTAGCTTTTTAGCAAGTTTATACACTTAGTTATTTAATTAGTGAATTATTTAAATGTAGGAAGATATTTAATTAAATTAAATATTGGGTTTTGATTAAATAGAAATATTAGTGAATTTTCTTATCTTGTTTTAAATTGATGAAAATGGTTATTTGATGGAGAGTTAGATGATTTATTATTTAAATGTTTTGTAGTTAATGTTGTGGTGTTATTAAATTAAATGTAATATTTTTAGTATGTCTTGCATGTATTAGTGTTATTTCCAGAGGTTAGGGAAAATATGTGTGTGTTATTATATGGTTGCATTTATTTGGTTCATGTTGCTTTCATGTGGG
Source organism: Sequoiadendron giganteum (assembly GCA_007115665.2). Taxonomy (NCBI): domain Eukaryota; kingdom Viridiplantae; phylum Streptophyta; class Pinopsida; order Cupressales; family Cupressaceae; genus Sequoiadendron; species Sequoiadendron giganteum. The sequence goes on along the minus strand of CM021104.1, from coordinate 396,016,798 downwards.
AAATTAGTGGGAGGTACCCTATTCAGGTTATGTTTCTTCTATTTGAACATTGTGGTACCCATCTTTTGGTTTTGGTTTGAGGGCAACCATAGGGGAGAGTGGATCTTATCAGGGCCAATGTACAAGTGGTCACCTGTGATAGAATTTCCTTAATTAAGTGAAAACCTAATTAATTTACTTAGTGGGTTGGGTTAGATATCACATAACAAGATAAAAATAGACACCTCACCCCTTCCATTAGTGCTCCCAAAGGCTAAGGATGGGTGGGAAGACCTGGTTGGTAAGGTCACTACCTTTCCTTCACGAAAGGTAGTTGGCTCCACATGATTCACCCTATGGGGCGGTGCCTTGAGATAGGCTGCCTCATTAACCATAGATGGAGGCGGTTCCTATTGGTGTAATTAATTATTTAATTACACTTTATTAAGTTTACTTAGGTTTTTCTTAGGCAATAACTGGTTTACTTATTTAATAAGTAAGATTTATTTAGTTGAGATTTTTTTAGGTCAACATTAGGGTTATGCATACATTGATTTTATAAAGAAATTCATCTCATGTAATTTCTCAATTTTGAATAATATCAATTTGCACATCTTCATGTAAATCTTTTCTTTTTATTGTTTTTCTCTTATGTGGAAGGATTTTCTAGTTTGCATGTCTAAACTTGGTTTCTATTATGGTATCAAAGCCTTGATATGCAACCCCTTCTTAGATTTTGGAGAAAATCATTGTAGAGTTCATTTGGGGTTCCTCGAGGAATCTGACCTTGAGAAATTTTTTGGTGCATCCTAGAGAAAAATGGACACCACCATCACGTTCGCAATGCCCCAAAACCCTAACATCGCATGTCATTTTGCTCAAATCCGAGCATTTGCAACAAAAGGAAAAAACAATTTAGAGGCACGCAGATTTGTATAGATCTAGGCACCTCGATTTGTGTGCATGCAAGTACAGGGGTTATTATTCTGGTTTTCAAAATTTCTCCGTTGATAAAAAAATTCTAAGGTTTTTAATTATTTTTTTATCCTGCAATTCAAAAAAATATTATCAGAAAAATTTGTTTGAAATTAAAAACAAATCAAAAGAAAAAAATTTAGTGCAGGGTACGAAAGTACCCTGCTTCATTTTTTGGCAGGTTGTACTCTCCATGCATGTGCCCAACGGATTTAAAAATCCACTCCAATGAACACAAGGTGGGGCCCGACGATAAGCAAAGCCACCGACGGCAGAAAAACCACTGGCCAACTTCATCAAACCCCAACGATCCCAAACAGCACCTGGTCAAAAATCTAGCGGGCATATTGCAGCGGCATCCTTCTTTCCAATGATTCTCACTCTTTTAGCGATTAGAGCATGAATGAATATTCCTTCACATATTCTGGTCACCATGCAAAGTTTTTTCTTGGTAGGGGGCCAATTTTTTTTCCGACGATGACCAGATGGCCGTCAAATTTTTTCTCATGAAGTGCTGATGTCAATGGTCATATGACTCTCCTAGCCCCGCTCCTAACCCTGCTTTTCCCTAAAGGAGCTATTTTTTATTTTTGGCATAACTTGGGCATATAGAGTCAAAATCGGGAAAACGAGATACTATCGGAAAGATGGTTTCTCAACACTATCCTGTGGTGTAGTTTATTTTTTAGCTGAATTTATTTCTATTTGAAGTTATATGTTCATTTTATGCTTTCGATCTCATAAATTTTTTCCATGATCTCCAATTTTCACTATCTTTGTAGTGTTGGAAAGGTATTGAGGAGCTCTATGTTGCTATCTATACACTTTTTTCTATATCCGTTAGGGGTTGATCGTTATTCTAGATTTGTCCTAATGGTTGTTCTGGATATTCCTTGGATATTTTGGCAGTTGGGAGGGTGCAACTTGAATATTTGCACTTCATTTTAGTATCACATCATTCAATAATCGATTATTGCTTCATAGATTCCAAGGTTGTTCTCGTTTGGATTTTTCTAGTGTTCTGTGGCATTGGGTCTGCTGTTGTTTTTTCATGATTCCTTGAGTCAATCAGTGACTCTCATCTAGTTTTAGTAGTAAACAAAAGTATCTTTCCTTGCTTTTTGAATTCAGGTTCCAATGTTACTCCACAATGTTCTTCTAGTGCTTTTTTGCAGTAGGTCATCTCATTGAGCGGGAGGGTTTGTCCCACTGGGTTTTCTCCTCTTTCTCTTTCTCTTTCATTGCATTTGTACATGGGTACTTGATCAGGCCTTGTTGTCAGGACCCATTCATGCTTTCTTGCATTCATCTTAGTTTTAGGTGTATGTTTTTTTTAGTTTCCCTAAGTTGCACCTAAGGGAGGGTGTTGGTGTAATTAATTATTTAATTACACTTTATTAAGTTTACCTAGGTTTTTCTTAGGCAATAATTAGTTTACTTAATTAATAAGTAAGTTTTATTTAGTTGAGGTTTTTTTAGGTCAACATTAGGGTTATCCATACATTTATTTTATAAATCAATTCATCTCATGCAATTTATCAATTATGAATAATATCAATTTGCACATCTTCATACAAAGCTCTTCTTTTTATTGTTTTTCTCTTTTGTGGAAGGATTTTCTGGTTTTCATGTTTGATCTTGGTTTCTAATAGTTCCTAGCATTAGGTAGCCGGGTTAATCCACAGAGTTGGAGTTGGTTCCTAATGTTAGGTATCTTTCTCAATCCATGTAAGGCCATGCGATGATACTCTCCCATTGCACCCTTTGTTTCCCTTGTTTCATGTGTCTCTGGAGTTGTGTTAGTTGTTTATTTTACTGTCAATGCTTATGTTGTTTCATGGGCTTGAGTCTTGTGACATGTTTCCTTTATACTTGAGTCTTTGGTCGAGGGTTCTTTCGTACTGACTCCTTGCACGGGGGTGTTCCTTCGGGTTCACATAGTCAGGTGGAAATGTGCAATGCACCCATTGGGTCCCCAAGTGTGATTGAGGCATGGATGCAATTGCAGTGATCTCGGAGCTCGCACGAAGAAGACTATTCCTTGAAGAATTCTCTTTCATTTATGTACTATGGCATTATGATTTTACCCTTCCTAGCATTATAAGGGAAGTGGCCTTGTAATGTAACTTTGATTTTTATATTGTGTTGTGTCTGTGGAAATATATTCCACATTTGTAATTTGAACTTTGAAGTTGATTGTAATATTAGGTGATTTATGTTTATGAGATTATATCTTATTCTTGATGTACTTTTATCATGTTTATTCTCATTTCTTTATTCTACTTTAGTTAGTATCACATATCGTTTATTTGTTGGGTTCGATTAAGTAAAGCACCATGCACCCCATAGGACTAGGTTAATGATTTATGTTATATTTATGTTGTATAAATGTTTAATGTTGTAATGTGTTATTGTTACTTTAAAATAAAAGTATTTTTTATTTGTTATAGTTGTCCTATGGGGTTTGTGTGGTTGGGTGTTACACTATAGGCTAGTCTCAACCCCATTGACCATAAGGAATAGAGGTCGATCGCGAAGTGTAGGTTGGTGGGGTTGGTCTATATCTAGGGGTTCTAGCCATTTATCAAATACTTATCCCAAGGCATACCCCACCTACTATTTTCGAACCTCACCACCCACGATAGACCCCACCACTCGTTGGTGAGTATGGTTGGTGAGGTTGGGGCCTCAGGTCAGCCCCAACCCCACTAATCATATATGCCTTTGTAGGTATTTTCGGTGGGGTCAAGGCCTTGGATGGTGGGGTCGGGCTTGTTGCTTGCCTTCTGATATCTCCCTCAACTGATCGACATCCCAACCTATCTCTGAATGCCATGATTATATGATACGAGGACATTTATCATTTAACCAACATGATGCTAATAGAATGGAGAATGGATTCAATCACTAGAAGAAGGTAGCTAAAGGGGAATCTATAGTTGGATTGAATCCCAACTCGAGATCATATGTACTATGATCTTGGAGAGAAGTAGGGAAATGAAAATGTATCTATCCTAATGGTCACACCAGCTAGAATCTCTTGTTCAATGATGGTAGATCCCCTCTTTTCTATTGTTGTTCAATGTCGAGTTAAGGTATTTGGGTTATGTGCATCAGTAGAGGTAACATTAGGAAAGGTAGTTCACTTCGAAGAGTGGCCTATATAGGTTAGGCATCGAATCTCAAACCCCAAGACCACCTTATTTTCCTTACCCTATAGTTCCCACATGAATACCCATCCCCACACTACTTTCGTATTCTTATTTTTGTACTTCTTTGTATTTTTTGCATTCTATCGAATTAAGTTAAAACTATTAAACTTTAGTATTTGGTTCATTAGTAGGTCATAAGTGTCTCTAATAGAAGAATCTACCTCTAGTCAATATGATACACCACTGTGCCACAAATATTCCAACACGCCACGCTATTCTCCTTGGTCCATGTTTTTTTCCTTTGGTAAAGAGATTGTTAGTCGATATCTCAAGACCTCTGAGGTCTATTGGTGTAGGATCACACAAGTGCATAGGCCATCAACACCACCCAAAAAAATTTTCTAGTTTGATTTCTAGTTTTTAGTTTGTTCTAGTTAGTGTTCTTTGGTATTTATCAGGTTCATAGGACTTCAATGACAACAAGAATGGAAAGAATCCACTTGCCTTAGCAGTGGTAGCATTAACTTCTCACTAAGTACCTTTATTGCACTCCGTAGGTGCTTAGATTGTTCCTAGCGGGCTAGTGGGGTGTGTCATGTTCATTTAGTCCTTAACCACACTCCCATAGAGGTTATCCTATGGACCCACATTAATGTAGGGGTATCTCTACCCCATGATAGTTTGACAAGAATCTTGCAATAATGTGGAGGCACAACCATCCTGTGATAGGGTATTTTGGAGAATGTGGTGGTGTAGGAGCTCATTAAATACAACCTCATGGTCAACATTATGATAGGCTATGGTATCGTGGGTTGACCTGCTATCTCATGGCATGGTTTCTGGTAGACCTTGATAGTGTAGGAACTACCACCCTGCAAACATGAGGTAAGTGGTCTTCGATATTGCAGGTCGAAGTTTGGTGAGGTAATTAGAGGAAATCACTACCCCATGACTATTACTAGGAGGTTGTGGTAGGAATGTCATATGTTATGTAAGCCATATATTTTTTCCAATAGAATAACAAAATTTCAATGGTCATATAAGTTTAAATTTGGTGGAGAGAACAAGGAGAGGAGGAAGAGGGATGAATGAAAGAGATCTAAGAAAGGGAAGAACATGAAGGGCAATGAAACAAAGATGAAGGAAATAATTAATAAAGGTTGTATTGGAGTAGGAAGATGCTTATGTGAGGAATAAGATCTATAAAAGGATGAGGCCATGATAATACAAATGATTTTATTTTTTTTAATTAAATAAATAAATTGAATTTGTGTTGTAGTATTTGATTGTATGAGTTAATGTATTTTTGTTGTTAGTTTGTTTTCATGAGTGATTGTAGGGTAGAGGGGAGTACCCTCTTGCATCAATTAGTATCAGAGCGGGTTATCCTAAGTGTGGAGAGCATCTACTAGGATCTATGATAGTGATTAATGGTTGAGGAGTGCTTAAGAGAATTGTTGTGGGTGTGTGTGGAGTCCCAAATGATTGAGAGATAAAGTCTTTGATTGATAGAGATTCTGCCATGAAGAGGAATACCTAGAATAGAGGCAGTGTTGGAACAATTTTGAGACAGGATAATGAAATATATCATAAATGAAGAGATACTAGCTACTAGTAACACTTTAGATTTTAAGAATGAAGAAGAATCTGAAGTGGAAGAACAGGGAAAAGAAGAAGGAGAAGAATGACCAAAGGATATAGGAGAAGAGAGATTTTTCAGAGCTCTTTTTAGAATAAAAAAGAGTAGTACATTATATGTTCCAAATTTCTTTGGAACATTAAATTTAGAAGAGTTTATTGATTGGATTGGAGAACTGGAGTACTTTGAAATGGAGGACATAAGAGACCCACAGTGAATGAAGATAGACCAAATGAAATTGAAAGGGCATGTTGTACTATGGTGGAAAGGGTTGCACAGAGAATAAGAAATGGACGGGGATCCCTAGATAACAAGATGGAATCAGATGGTGACAAGATCAAAGGAAATTTTTATTCTTGGGGATTATGAGATGGAGTTATTCAAGAAATTGCAGAATCTAAGGAAAAAGCACATGAGTGCAAAGGGCTGCATGGAGGATTTTTATAAATTTACCATTCAATTTGGAAGACATGAAATCGATAGAGAGAATTAACAAGGTATGTAAATGGTTTGCAATTTAATATTCAAGATGAGATGAGTATGCTGAAAATTACCACAGTTGAGGAAGCATGCCAATATGCATTAAAGGCATAGGAGAAACTGGTGAGGAAAATGAGTAGTTCCAAAGGTTGAGGAAGATTTTCAACTGACAAGGGACAAGCGAGCAATGTTAAAGGGGATCATATTGATGAATAATTTAAGACTGATAAGGAAGAACACCAAGGAAAAGGATGTTTTAGATAGAGGATGTGGTAGCAACAATAGAGGGTTCCAATTTTGATGTTACTAGTGTGGAGAAGTTGGTCATTGTTCCTTTGAGTGTCATCAAATACAAAGGGGAAAAAAATAAATCACTTGGCATAGGAATATGAGGAATGTGATGCATCACCAAAAGGTGAAGAGATAGAAGAAGGAAAATCACTTATGATGAGGAGAGTGTTGGTGAATCTAAAGGTGGATGAGGAGAAGCCATCCCAAAGAAGGAATATTTTCTAAACTATGTGCAAGGTTATAGTAGATAGTGGTAGTATGGATAGCTTAGTTTCAAAAGAGATGGTAGAAAAATTAAATTTAAAAAGGAGTAAGAATCCTAGTCCGTACAAAGTTTCTTGGTTGCAGAAGGAACATGAAATGACTATGAGTGAACAATTTTTAGTTAGTTTATATATTGGCTCTTATAGAGATGAGGTGTTGTGTGATGTGATTCCTATCACTACTTGTCATGTGTTATTGGGTAGGTTGTAGCAGTTTGATGGGGAAGCCATCTATGATGGTAGGAATAATGTGTACACCATCCGGTAAGATGGGAAAGAAGTA
>CM021104.1:395909772-396009636 GCA_007115665.2 Sequoiadendron giganteum | reverse complement strand
TATGAAAAGGTTTGGAAACATCTTTGAAACTTAGTAGAAATATGATAAAAAAAAATGATACTAAAGCAAGGAAACTGGACATTCCTAGGTCTTATCAGATGGTAAACCTACATGGCATGTATTCATAGGTGGCCTAGGAGAATGTTATATAAGAGATCTAGGTCCAATACTTGGAAATTAGTATATGTTATAGCAAGACCAACTTGGATGGGAAACTTTAATATTCCCTCAGAATCTCACTCAACATCATCATATGATTTTATAATGATACTTCTTTGTGAATCTATAGAACCATCAAAATATCCCTTTTTTTTAATTTAAGAGTGCAAGTGTTCAAGATTTATTTGTCATCTATCAAGACTCTTTTTATTTTATGTTTGTGGCTAATAAATTTAGGTATCGAGCTTCATTATGGGATGGATTAGTGGATGGGAGGTCTTCTTTAGTGAATAATAGATGATGGGGGGAGGCAAGGTGTCCTACCATATTCTAAAATTGATCATTATTTATATTAGTGGGTATGAAACATTCCTAGAGGGATTTTTCAAGAATCTCCTTATGTGTGGGGGATGTATAGAGAAGCTCCAAAATTTAGATTTGTGCAATTTATTTTCCTAGATGATCCAAGAGATTATATGAAGGACATGATGTGGATTGAGCTTCTTAGAGAGTTCCTTTACCACAACATGTGGTGACCTCACATTTAGGAGTATTTCTTATAATGAATATGATGGTGATGTGGGTATTGTTTTCTTTTATACAGACCACAATGAATTCATATAAAGTAGAGGCATAATTGGTATTTTTGTATTTATTTCCTTTGATGGAGGTATTTTCCTTACCATGGTTGAGAATTATATCCTTGTATGTGTTGAGAATATTATTGGATGAATGTTTAGGATGATATTTGTAGTGCCTCTCATGTTCTGATACTTTGTTACTGCTTTGGTGTGTGTGTGTTTGCTTTAGTTTGATTTTCTAGCTATGTTTTGATGCATATTTGATACTCTATTTGACATATTTTCCGCCATGTGTTGGGCGTGGCAGACAGTTATGCTCATTTGATTATGATAGTTGGACTTATGTGTGTGATACTCATGTTATGATGATGTTACCTTGTGGGTTATATTGATTATGTGATGCTTAGATACTATTTACTGTCTTTGATTTGGGTGAAGGAGACGGGGTGGCATCACTCATCTATGAGCACCCTTCCTCACCGTAACTCTCCTTCACAATGTGTCTGATTATGAATTATATATATATATATATATATATGTTGTTCGAAGTTTTGTGTTATGCAGGGATGTAGGTACTGAATGACGACTCCACCCGCATTTTCGGGTCTGAGCGCATCCTATCTACCCAATGGTTTGATGTGGTTAGGGATTTGGTAAGAAAGTACCCCCCCCGCCTAAGTCAATAGTTGGTTCAGAGATTGTTCTTGTCCTGTCCATTATGTGTTCGTATGGTATGGTTGTTATTTAATCATTTTATTTCATGAATTTTACAAGTATATTTATGGCTTCGTCTAGTGTTTTATGCTTTAAATTAAATGTTATTTCATGATGCAACATATTAAAATTATGAAATGTCCAATATTTCCTATGATATTTATGCTTTGGAAAATAATGGGCACATTAGCACTTTATTGTTATTTTATAATGTGAAGTGATTCTTAATATTAAATCATTAAAATTAAATAATATTGTTAAATAAATTATTATGGTTTATTTAAAAAAAAAAAAAAATTAAGTTAGGGAAACATTATCATATTTGTCTTTGTTTAAAAAGTGATTTTTATAAAATAAACTTTAAACTTAAAATATTAATAAAGTGGAATATGGCTAAAATTATTATTATTTAATTGTTACTTGTCAAAAGTGAATTTATTTAAATGAGATATAAAGTATTTAAAAAGAGTCATTTATTGTGTAAATTGAATTGGAAGATTCTCTTCCAAATTTGGGAAGTGACATAATTTTGTGTTAAGTGGATTTTTGCATGTGGGAAGTTGCCGAAAAATCTATGACAACTCCTGATTGGATTTTCTGGAAAAAGATATATTTCCAATTGTTGCTTTTTCAAAAAAGCAAGTGGGAAGAAAATGAAAAATGGGGAAAATGTTTGCAACTCAAAATTTTGTTGAAAATTTACAAAGGAATAATTAATTCTTGAAGTTTTTTGTCGATTCAATCAGGGAAAATTCAAATTTGGGTTTGCATTGGGGTTTTAATGAATTCGTTGTTGCTAGTGTTTGTATCTCTGGTTTTTGAAGATCTCTTTTGGTTGGAATTGTGCAACTCGTCTTCAAATCGAGCTTTGCGTTGGACTTTGGGTAATTCAAATTCTTATTTAGATCTCTATAAATTTGTTTTTATGAAAGAGGAAAAGAAATAATGTTTGCGGAAGAAAATGTATTCCTGTGTGTATTTGGGGAAAAAATCCCTTTCTCTACAAAATCTTATTACCTGTTCATCTATTTCCCTTTTTCCTCTCTGTATCCATTTTGAAATTTTGTTGATCTCGTTTCTCAGTTTGTAATCTTTGGAAACCCCTCTCTCTCGTCTAGAAATATCTCTCGTTGATATTCCTCTCGCCTCTGTAATTGGTTCCCCAATTTGTTATTCTAGAAATTCGTGCAATCCCCTTTGTTTTGGCTGCAAATTGTGTTCTTTGTATTTTATGTTGGGGGTGGGGAGTATCCCCCATACATGGAGGGAGTGTTGCCAAGGCAGATCCACCCCCATGTTTGGGGGTGGGTGGTCGACTGGGAAGCTAGACCGACACCTCCTCTTCATACCCGCATCCTATGTATGGGGCGGATGTTGGTCGTAATACTCCTTATTTAATTCTTTTTGTATATAGATATATATACTGATTTACTATTGAATGTTTATTTTAAAATAATGATTAGCATTATATATTTATATGTATATACATACATATATATATGTGTATATATATATTTTCTGTGAAATAAGATATTTGGTTATTGTTGTGTTTTCGATTGCAGTTACATCAGATAATTTGATATATATATTTATTCTTGTATTTGTATACACATATGTATATATGTATATATATATTTATATATATATATATATATATATATTTAAATATATATGCATATAGTGTATAGGTAGGATATGTGAATAAGTATTTGGAAAAGAAATGAAAATAAAAGTAAATTACTCTATGGTAAATTTTATAATTAATGAGGGAAATATTATTGTTTTAAAAAAATATGTTTGGAAAATGATTTCTTTTATTCTGTTTTAAGTGACAAAAAATAATTGCATTTTAAACATTATTTTAGAAGTTGGATTTCCTTATTTTCTAGTTAGTCTGTATTGAGGAAATATAAGATTAATTGTTTAAAAATTAAGTAGCTCAATCAGATTTTGGACTTAATTAAATAATAGATGGAATCTTCTTTTTATTTTGTAACTCGTTTTCTTAAATTAAAATTTAGATTTCTTTTATCTAGGAAAATTAGAATTTAGATATTGTTGTGTGGAAAAGAATTATAATCAAGAAATAGAATATGGTTGAAAACTAGAATTTAGTAAATAATTTATAATTGGGATTGATAAATTAAGTTAGTATCTTGAAATTTTAAAAGCGTATTTTATTATGTTTATTAAATCATGAAATTATCATTGTTGCTCTTCAAATTAGCTTTTAAGCAAGTTTATAGACTTAGTTATTTAATTAGTGAATTATTTAAATGTAGGAAGATATTTAATCAAATTAAATATTGGGTTTTGATTAACTAGAAATATTAGTGAATTTCCTAATCTTCTTTTAAATTGATGAAAATGATAATTTGATGGAGACTTAGATGATTTATTAATTAAATGTCTCATAGTTAATGTTGAGTGTGTTATTGAATTAAATGTGACATTTTTAGTATGTCTTGTGTGGATTTAGCATATCTCTAGAGGTTAAGGAAAATGTGAATGTTTTTCTATGGTTGCATTTATGTGGTTCATGTTGTTACCATGTGGGAGTTAGTGGGAGGTACCTTGGTTGTGGTTCTGATTCTTTTGTTTGAACATTGTGGTACTTGTATCTTGGTTTCGGTTTTAGGGCAACCATAGGGGAGAGTGGCTCTTCTCGGGGCCAATGTACAAGTGGTCACCTATGATAGAGTTTACTTAATTAAGTGAAAACCTAATTAATTTACTTAGTGGGTTGGGTTAGTTATCACATAACAAGATAAAAATAGACACCTCACCCCTATCGTTAGCGCTCCCAAAGGCTAAGGATGGGTGGGAAGAACTGGTCAGTAAGGTCACTACCTTGTCTTCACGAAAGGTAGTTGGCTATGCATGAGTCACCCTATGGGGTGAAACCTTGAAACAGGATGTTTGGTTAACCATAGATGGAGCGGCTCCTAGATTATAGGTAGTATGGTGAATCCATGAAGGCCATGCAATGACACTCTCCCATTGCGCCCTTTGTTTCCCTTATTTTCTTGTGCCTCTAGAGTTGTGTTAGTTGTTTACTTACTGTTGATGTTTATGTTGTTCTGTGGGATTGAGTCTTGTGATATGTGTCCTTTTATGTTTGATTCTGTGGCCGAGGGTTCTTTCTTATCAACTCCTTGCATGAGGGGTGTTCCTTCAGGTTCACACAATCGCGTGGAAACGTGCAATGCAACCATTGGGTCCCCAGTTGTGATCGAGGTGTGGATGCAGTTGCAGTGATCTTGGAGCTCACACAGAGTAGAATATTCATGGAATAATTCTCTTTCATTATTGTACTTTCGTAATTTGTATTTTACCCTTCCCAATGTTATAAGGGAAGTTGCCTTGTAATGTAACTTGGAATTTTATATTGTGTTGTATCTGTGGAAATATATTCCACATTTGTAATTTGAACTTTGAAGTTGAATGTAATATCATGTGATTTATGTCTATGAGATTATATCTTATTCTTGATGTACTTTTATCATGTTTATTCTAGTTTCTTTATTCCGCTTTAGTTAGTATCACATATCGTTTATTTGTTGGGTTTGTTTAAGTAATGCACCATTCACCCCATAGGATTAGGTTAATGATTTATGTTATATTTATATTATATAAATGTTTAATGTTGCAATGTTTTATTGTTACTTTCAAAAAAAAAATATTATGTATTTATTGCAGTTGTCTTATGGGTTTTGCATGGTGGGGTGTTATAGCTTGGTATCAGAGCCAAGGTTAACAAAATTGGGTACTGTAGGTTAAGTAAGCCCATTATGTTAATCTTGTTGTGTAATTTTGAACTCATGTAATCCCTTTTCTTGTTGTGAAGAATCATGCCTAGGGGTTAGGGACATGGACATGGTCGTGACCATGGCTGTGGTGGTCGCAAAGCTGGCTATCATAATTCTCTACCTTAGAGCTTCCATGAATCAAAGTAGGAGGAAAATTAGGGTTCTCAAAAACAACCCTCCAGGTGGAAGCCCTAATCCAGAACAACAAATTCAGGGTGGTGAGGAGTTGTGTCAGTTGTTGGAAGATGCTCTTGGTCATCTGGGTCCTAGGTAGGATGAGCAGAGTGTGATAAGAGAGAGAGAATGGTCACCGAGGAGTAATCAGGTACCGACAAATCAGGATTTAGTGGCCACTAGGCACATGAGAGATCTCCTCAGGGCACATCCTCCTATTTATAATGGCTCTAGTGGAGGTTTGGAAGCTGAAACTTGGCTCATTGATCTGGATCGATGCTTTGCTATGTATCCCTACATCAGTAATACTATGAAAAGGTGTGCCATCATGCACCTTAGAGGATTTGCATCCATGTGGTGGCGACTAGAAGAACAAAAATTACACCTTGACATCTGTTCAGTAACATGGAAATTGTTCTTAGAACGGTTCAAGGCCCGTTTCTTATCTAATCACTGGAGGTAGCATCGGGTAGATGAATTCCATGACTTGAGACATATGGCAATATCTATAGAGCAGTATGAGCGCCGCTTCTTTGAGCTTAAGCAATACTTCAAAATCGCTAATGATGAGGCTATGCTAGTACACCATTTTTTCAAAGGTCTAAATGCCAGGATTAGTGGAGGTTTCCAAGTCTTCAAGCCGAAGAAGATAGAGGTTACTATCAAGAAAGCTCGCCTTGTGGAGGAGAATTTGACCTTGGCCTTAGGAGGTCATGTTGGAGTTCAGATCGGTAGCACTTCTATTGCAGGTGGTGGTTCCCGTGGTGGGAAGTCTTAGGATACAGGTCCTACCAGGGCTCATTTTTCACCTGCTAAGGGTGGATAGTAGTAGTTTCAATCGAAGAATAAACCCTCTCAGTCTCATCAAAGCAATAGGTTTCATTCTAGAAGAAATCGTCATTGGCAGAGATCGCAGCATAACCAGGTTGAGCAGCCAGCACGGTCTGCATAGCCTGCACCTAGCCATGGTAGCTATCAGTAGTCTAATGTTCCATTTGGTGTCAAAGGTTTTGGCCATGGTACTGGGTGTTTCAGATGTGGACATCAGGGACATATTTCTAGATAGTGTCTGTAGAGGAGCACTACAAGGTTTAGTCAGAGGTCAGCAGCATCTGAGCCGATCTTTGGAGATGTTGGTAGGTCTCATCAGGTTTTCACTACGGTGGATAATCGTCAAGCCAATCATTAGAGAACTGTGGTGGAGGTATCAGGTTTATTGTAGGGCACTCCTATTTCTATACTATTTGATTATGTTGCATCAGATTCCTTTATTTCCCCTTCAATTATTAAGCGTTATAATCTAGTTGCGGCAAAGCAAGGCATTAAGTGGCATGTTGAATTAACTTCTGGGGAAAAAGTGTTAGTGGAGTCTCTTGTTCCAGGATGTAAGTTGGAGTTTGGTTTAGTTGTGACTTCGGTGGATCTTCAGATTCTTCCCCTAGGTTCTTATGATGTCATATTGGGGATGGATTGGTTGAGTGCACACCAGGCAACAATTGATTTTCGTTGAAAGTATGTTCGTCGTTTGGATGATTCTGAAGGAGAGGTTGAAATTGTTGGCATTCAAAAGCCTATCTCCTTGAATATTATCTTCACAATGTAGTTGAAGAAGTGTTTCCATCAAGGGTGTTAGTTGTTCACTATCTCAGTTAGTAACCTAGATATGGAGGAAAGTTGAGAGATGACTTTGGATGATTATCCTCTCTTGAAGGATTTTTCTGATGTGTTCCTGAACGAGATACCTGGGATGCCACCTAAGCATGACATTGACTTCCATATTGATCTTGTTCCAGGAGTTGAGCCTATCTATAAGGCTCCTTACAAGATGACAACTCAAGAGCTTCAAGAACTCTGTTTACAGTTAGAAGAATTGTTAGAAAAGGGGTTTGTCTATCCTAGTGTTTCCCCTTGGGGAGCACCCGTCATTTTTGTGAAAAAGAAGGATGGTTTGCTCTGGTTGTGTATTGATTATAGGTAGTTGAATAAGGTAACAGTGAAGAATCACTACCCCTTGCCGAGGATTGATGATCTTTTTGAAAAAATCAAGGGAGCAAAGGTGTTCTCTAAAATTGACCTCAAATCAGGATACCATCAGTTGCAGATCACTGAGGAGGATATTCACAAAATTGCATTTCATTCCCAGTATGGACATTATGAATTTACTATCATGCCATTCAGGTTAACTAATGCACCCTCAATTTTTATGAGCTTAATGAATGGGGTTTTTTGAACTTATCTAGACCATTTTGTGCTCGTGTTTCTCGATGACATACTTATCTACTCTAGATCCATGGAGGAGCATGAGGAACACTTGAAGTTGGTGTTTCAATGCTTGAGAGAAAACCAGTTATTTGCAAACTTGGCAAAGTGTGAGTTTTATAAGTGTGAAGTGAAATACTTGGGACATGTGATTTTTGGAGAAGGCATCACCATGGATCCCTCAAATATCCAAGCTATTATAGATTTTCCTGCTCCCAAAAATGTTCCAAAAATTCATAGCTTTATGGGATTGGTGGGCTATTATCGGTGGTTTGTACATGGTTTCTCTAGGGTTGCACATCCCATCACCTCTCTGTAGAGGAAAGGAAAGAAATACGATTGGTCTGAAAAGTGTTAGTTAGCTTTTCAAGCTCTCAAAGAGAAGCTAACTAGTGCACCTATTCTTGTTCCTGATCTGACTCCAGACTTTGTGGTTTGCACAAATGCATCCTTGGAAGGCTTGGGGGTTGTTTTGATGTAGGACAATAGAGTGATTGCATATGAGTCACTTAAGATCAAGGACCATGAGCTAAATTACCCTACCCATGACTTGGAGTTGGCCACAATTTTTCATGCTCTGGTAAGGTGGAGGCATTTCTTGTTGGGCCATAGGTTCGAGTTGCACAGTGACCATCGCAGTTTGCAATACATTTTCACATAGCTGAATCTTAATGCCAGGCAGAGAAGATGGATGGAATTCCTCTATGAATATGATTTTTGAAGTGAAATGTATTCAAGGCAAGGAGAATGTAGTGGTGGATGCTCTAAGCCGTCACCATCATGACTTATCTTCTGTGGTTTTCGAGGTTGATCTAAAAGGTCAAATTCTTGCAGCACTTCCTTCAGATAGTTGGTTTCTAGAGGTGAAGTCAGAGTTGGAGTCGGGTAGAGTGCTTGGGGGAGGGTTTTTTAGTTATACTCTTGAGTCTGATGGACTTTTGTGATGTTTGGGTCACATATATGTTCCTTCATTTGAGGGTCTTTGTACCCTAATCATGTTTGAAGCTCATCGAGCTCCTTATTCAACTCATCCTGGAGTTAAAAAGATGTATGCAGATCTTCGTCCATTGTACTTTTGGGCAAGGATGAAGAGGGATATAGAAGATCTTGTGGCGAGATGTCTGGAGTGTCAGAGGGTGAAGGCAGAGCACCATCATCCAATAGGTCTTTTGCAGCCAAATCTCATTTTAGAATGGAAATGGGATATTATATCTATTGACTTCATTGTTGGGTTGCCGATGACTGCATGTCAACATGATTCTATCATGATCACCGTTGACAGTTTGACCAAGGTGGCACATTAATCCCCTATTCATTCTTCCTATAATGCTTTGTCTGTGGCTAAAATTTTCATGGATGACATTGTGAGACTGCACGGGATTCTGTAGAGAATCATTTCTGACAGAGATCTAGTGTTCACTTCTACGTTGTGGACCTCATTGCATCTTGCCTTGGGAACACAATTGAACTTCATTTTTTCTTACCATTCGAAAATAGATGGTCAAACTAAAAGGGTCAATCAGATTCTTGAGGACATGCTCCGCATGCACGTTATAGATCAACAGTCTTGATGGGAAGACTATCTGCATTTGGTTGAGTTTTCCTACAATAATGGTTACCACAGTTTGATCGAGATGCCACCATTCCAAGCTTTTTATGGTCATCTGTGTCAAACACCTCTAAGTTGGGACCATTTAGAGGACAAGATTATTCTTGGGATAGTGATGTTATAGGAAATGGAGCAACAATTTGTTCGCATTAAAGAGCACTTGGTAGCGGCTCATGATTGGCAAAAGAAGTATGTTGATGCTCATAGGGTTGATCATCAGTTTTCAGTGGGTGATCGTGTGTTTCTTCATGTGCGTCCACAAAAGAGCCCTATCCGTTACGGGAAAGGCTCTAAGTTGGTGCCTCATTTTGTGGGTTCATTTGAGGTTCTAGATAGGATTAGACCCATTTCTTACCATTTGGCCTTGTCGCCCAGCCTTGCACACATTCATGATGTGTTCTATGTTTATGTTCTTAGGCCTTATTTTCTTGATTTATCTCATGTACTGGATTGGAATGCTCTTTTGGTCGAGGACGTGCAACTTGCTCTGGAGCCCGTGGTCGTGTTGTAGCATAGGAGACTCATGCTGAGGGGTAGAGAGATTGATCAGGTGTGAGTCCAATGGGACCCAAATGATGAGACTTCAGCGACATGGGAGGATGCATCTCACATCCGAGCCTCTTTTCCTTTTTTTTTTTTGGCTTCCAGGAGTAAGCATAGTTCTAGGGGAGGATGTAGTTCCTCTCATGTTCTGATACTCTATTACTGCTTTGGTGTGTGTGTGTTTGCTTCAATTTGATTTTCTGGCTATGTTTTGATGCATATTTGATATTTTGTTTGACATCTTTTCTGCCATGTGTTGGGTGTGGTAGACAATTATGCTCATTTGATTATGATATTTGGACTTATCTGTGGGATACTCATGTTATCATGGTGATA
This sequence comes from Sequoiadendron giganteum, assembly GCA_007115665.2. NCBI lineage: Eukaryota > Viridiplantae > Streptophyta > Pinopsida > Cupressales > Cupressaceae > Sequoiadendron > Sequoiadendron giganteum. The sequence continues at coordinate 395,999,452 of CM021104.1, read as the reverse complement.
TTACCTTGTGGTTTATATTGATGATGTGATTCTTAGATACTATTTACTATCTTTGATTTGAGTAAAGGAGATGGGGTGGCATTGCTCATCCGTGAGCAACTTGCCTCATTGTAACTATCCTTCACAATGTGTCTAATTATTAGTTATATATATGTTGTTCGACATTTTGTGTTATGTAGGGATGCAGGTACTAGATGCCAATTCCACCTGCATTCTCAGGTCTAATTGTATCCTATCTACCCAATGGTTTGATGTGGTTAGGGAGTTGGTAAGAATGTACCCCTCCGCCTAAGTCAGTAGTTGGTTTAGGGATTGTTCTTGTCATGTCCATTCTGTGTTCGTATGGGTATGGTTGTTATTTAATCATTTTATTTCATGAATTTTACAAGTATATTTATGGCTTGGTCTAGTGTTTTATGCTTTAAATTAAATATTATTTCATGATGCAAAATATTAAAATTATGAAATTTTCAATGTTGCCTATGATATTTATGCTTTGGAAAATAATGGGTACATTAGCACTTTATTGTTATTTTATAATGTGAAGTGATTCTTTAAATTAAATCATTAAAATTAAATAATATTGTTAAATAAATTATTATGGTTTATTTTATTTCTTATTTTAAAAGAAATTAAGTTAGGGAAACATTATCATATCTGTCTTTGTTTAAAAAGTGATTTTTATAAAATAAACTTTAAACTTAAAATATTAATAAAGTGGAATATGGCTAAAATTATTATTATTTAATTGTTACTTGTCAAAAGTGAATTTATTTAAATGAGATATAAAGTATTTGAAAAGAGGCATTTATTGTGTAAATTGAATTGGAAGATTCTCTTCCAAATTTGGGAAGTGACAAAATTTTGTGTTAAGTGGATTTTTGCATGGGAAGTTGTGAGAAAATCTATGACAACTCCTGATTGGATTTTTTGGAAAAAGATATTTTTCCAATTGTTTCTTTTTTGAAAAAAGCAAGTGGGAAGAAAATGAAAAATGGGGAAAATGTCTACAATTCAAAATTTTGTTGAAAATTTATAGAGGAATAATTAATTCTTGAAGTTTTTCATCAATTCGATAAGGGAAAATTCAATTTTGGATTTGCATTGGGGTTTTGTTGAATCTGTTGTTGCTGGTGTTCGTATCTCTGGTTTTTGAAGATCTCTTTTGGCTAGAATTGTGTAACTCATCCTTGAATCGAGCTTTGCATTGGACTCTGGGTAATTCGAATTCTTATTTAGATCTTTGTAAATTTTATTTTTCTGAAAGAGGAAAAGAAATAATGTTTGGGAAGAAAATGTATTCTTGTGTGTATTTGGGGAAAAATTCCCTTTCTCTGCAAAATATTATTACATGTTCATGTATTTCCCTTTTTCCTCTATGTATCCATTTCAAAATTTTGTTGATCTCATTTCTCAGTTTGTAATCTCTGGAAACCCCTCTCTCATCTGGAAATCTCTCTCGTTGATAATCCTCTTGCCTCTTTAATTCATGCAATCACCTTTGTTTTGGTTGCAAATTGTGTTCTCTATATTTTATGTTGGGCGTGGGGAGTATCCCCCACCGGCCCCCCCATACATGGAGGGAGCGCTGCCAAGGCAACGCCACCCCCATGTTTGGGGGTGGCTAGTTGGCTGGCTGGGAAGCCAAATTGGCGCCCCCTCTTCATACCCGCAACATCTGTATGGGGCAGATGCTAGCCGTAATACTCCTTATTCGATTCTTTTATATATATATATATATATATATATATATATATATATTGATTTACTATTGAATGTTTATTTTAAAATAATGATCAACATTATATATATATATATGCATATATATGTATATATACATGTGTATATATATATTTTCTGTGAAATAAGATATTTGGTTATTGTTGTGTTTTCAATTTTAGTTACATCAGATGATTTGATATATATATTTATTCATGTATTTGTATACACATATGTATATATGTATATATGTATATATATATGTGTGTATATATATATATATATATATATATATATATATATATATATATATGCATATAGTGTATAAGCAAGAAATATGAATAAGTATTTGGAAAAGAAATGAAAATAAAAGTAAATTACTCTCTGGTAAATTTTATAATTAATGAGGGAAATATTATTGTTTTAAAAAAATCTGTTTGGAAAATGATTTATTTTATTCTGTTTTAAGTGACAAAAAATAATTGCATTTTAAACATTACTGTAGAAGTTGGATTTCCTTATTTTCTAGTGAGAGTGTATTAAGGAAATATCAGATTAATTGTTTAAAAATTAAGTAGCTCAATCAGATTTTGGACTTAATTAAATAATAGATGGAATCTGCTTTTTATTTTGTAATTGATTTTCTTAAATTAAAATTTAGATTTCTTTTATCTAGGAAAATCAGAATTTAGATATTGATGTGTGGAAAAGAATTATAATCAGGAAATAGAATATGGTTGAAAAATAGAATTTAGTAAATAATTTATAATTGGGATTGATAAATTAAGTTAGTATCTTTAAATTTTGAAAGTATATTTTATCATGTTTATTAAATCATGAAATTATCATTGCTGCTCTTCAAACTAGATTTTTAGCAAGTTTATAGACTTACTTATTTAATTAGTGAATTATTTAAATGTAAGAAGATATTTAATCGAATTAAATATTGGGTTTTGATTAAATAGAAATATTAGTGAATTTCCTTATCTTGTTTTAAATTGATGAAAATGATAATTTGATGGAGACTTAGATGATTTATTAATTAAATGTCTGATAGTTAATGTTGAGTGTGTTATTGAGTTAAATGTGACATTTTTAGCATGTCTTGTGTGGATTTAGTGTATCTCTAGAGGTTAGGGAAAATGTGAAAGTTTATCTATGGTTGCATTTGAATACACCTAAAATTGGTCTGGAGCATCCTATTAATTAAATACAATTTATTTAATTAATTATCCTAATTTCCTCTACTGTTTGAATAAATAGAAATATTTATTTAAATAGTTCACATTCACATCGCATTTAAATTCTTCTAAATATCTCATCTTAATTAAATAAACAAAATTAAATACTTTGTTCGATTTAATTATCAAATCCCTATTTCAATCTATCACATCCATCTTAAATTAATTAAATAAAGATCAAAACACTTTATTAATTAATTGCCATATTCTTCTATTTAATTTAATAAACAACTAACCTATAGTTCGTTTTATTAAATTATTTATCTCCCTTTTCCTAATTTATATAAATCAAAAATATTTGAATTAGAGCATAAGGAATATTCCAATCTACATTTCCTCAAAAATGAATTAGATTTCCTATGTCTAAATCATGTCTAAAATATGTCAAAATTAATTGATTGAAACTTCACGGCAAGTTTTGGAGACAAATTGGAAAAAAATTTGAAATCTTCTCTCAATCCTCCTCCATCAATCTTTCCTCTTCTCTTGCTTGGTGTTTTCATGGGTAGAGACAATCTCCATCTTTCTCTCAATCTCCTCCATCTCTCACCATTCAATTCTTCAGATTGAATCCAAGCCTCTCAAAGCTTTCCCTGTGCATTTCTACAACCAGGAAATCTATAAATACAACCTCATTGAACCAAGAAAAGGATCCAAATAATCTGACTTTTGCACTCTTACTATGTAGGAATTCAAGCATCAAAGCATCAAGCAATCAAGCTTTCACATCAATCGCTGCCTCTTGTAGCTGCAATTATCTGTTTCACATCAATATCATGCTAGTTTAATTGTTTTATCATTTAGCATTGCTTTATCATCATCTCATTCTTTGAATTGTCATTTTAACAATCTTATTTGCTTAAACAATCTGAGAGCAATCAAGATTTAATAAATCTTTGAGGATAGAGAACAATATGATGCTTTCAATTGATTACTGTTTTGAATTGATTCATTTAACTTGTCTATTGATATAATGTCGTATTAAGAAGTGTCTTTTGTGCTTATTCACTTATTCTACACTTACAATTTGGCGCCCACCATGGGGCATTAACCCTAATTTTATCAAAATTATCAATTTTCTGGAAAGTGTCATGAAAGTTTTCGACATGTTTTTCTTGTAGCGCTTCCGTTAAAAGTTTTAGCACTTCTGGTCATTGTTTTAGCGCTTCTGGTCACTATTCTAGCACATATGGTCACTATTTTAGCACATTGGGTAATTTAGCGCTTCCATGGAAAACTTCGGCTCTTCGATACCCTGTTTTGTCACTTTCGGGTTTTAGCGCATCAGGTAAATGTTTTAGCGCTTCGGTGCAATATTCCAGCACTTTTGTAAAATCAGTCTAGATCCGACGCATCCACGACCAGATGTTAATTTTTTTCACTATTGGACTAAAACGTATCAATATAGGATAGTCACTTCAAAGTTCTCTAAAATTGATCAATCTAGGATAGCCACTTCAAAGTTTCTAAAATTGATCAATCCTAGGATAGTCACTTTCTTGTTTTTCTTAAAGTAAATCTATCAATCCTAGGATAGTCACCACATTTTTACAATAGAAGTTAAAAAGAACATCATGATTTTTGTGAAGCAACACCTTCACATAGATTAGAAAATTTCTTTTGGGCTTTTAAAAATAGAACAAAACTTATATGTTGTGTTTGTGGTGATTAGGCTTATGCTCTCCCCTTAATTGGGTGACCAAAGTGCCAGATTCACTTTTATTTCATGTCATTTACACTTTATTAAATCCTTTAGTAGGCTTGTCATAGTGGGAAAAAGTATTCACCCTATGGGAACGACCTAAGTGGGAACAACCAAAGCTAGGTTTTCCAACCCACTATAATAAAAATGCAAGTTGTTGATGAAATTCCAACTTGACAGTAGTGAGCAAGATAACCATCCCCAAAATCTTTCTTCTAAAGATTGGGAGGTCTCCTGAGGGATTTTATCTATTTGCCACACTGAACAAAACCCTATCTACGAACCATAGAGTAGTTTCTCGCTGAGTCAATATCCATACATTGTCATACTCATGGTGCAAGGGGAGGGAAGAATCCGCCCCCAAGACACTCACCATATAATTACCAAGGACCACTTGCTCAAGGGATTTGGTATCTACTTCCGTCACTTTGAGTACGTGCCTAATAACGACAAAAACACGGGCGCCCTCTAGGGGGTGACACTGCTGTGTGAGTCAACGTAATTCAAGATGTGGGCTATGAGTATAATGATGAACTACTTGTCCTTAAGTGTGATTCTATTTGATTTGTGTACAAATGTCAAAACAACCCGTCAAAATCAATAAAAATCATTCGTGACTTTTGAACATACACGATCTTTTCAGTTTTAAAACACTTATTCAAAATTGCTTGCCGTGTTTTCACAAATTCATTTTAAATCAGATTAAAGATCATCTTGAAAACATCAAGTCAAAAAAAATAAGAAAATCCTTGTTGTGAAAGTGGAAGTCCACCACGTTTCTCAAAAGAAAAATCAAAGTCACCAAACCCCAAAAACCTCTCGGTTATAGAAACAAATTGAGAAAACAACGTTTTCTGTATCAAAATCAGAAACTTCTTTTACAACATAGAACTTTCATCCACAGATATCACGATTTTGCTAGAGGTCACAGATTAGATTATGCAGTAGAGCCAATCTACTCACGAGCCTTCTTCCAGAGGAGAGCTCTCACACAATTCCACAACCATAGTCAACAGATTCATCCTTCTTATCTTCCACAATCTCTGATACAGTATGCCACAAGACCCAATCAAATTTTGCAATAGAGAGTCTTAAAAGATCCTATTTTTAGCATTCTGGAAAACCTCTTTTAGCGCTTCGGGTCACTATTCTAGCACTTTCATGAAACAATGCTTTCGGGCACTATTTTAGCACTTACAGTTGTTATTTTAGCGCTTCTAGCAAAATAGCGCTTCTGTCACTTTTTACAGTGCTTCTGGGCTCTGTTTCGGTGCTTCTGGGAAGTAGCGCTTCCATCATTTTCTCCAATGCTTCGGTCACCTATTTCAGTGCTTCTGGACTCTGTTCTAGCACTTCTAGGAAATAGCGCTTCTGGTCTCTATTTTAGCGCTTTTAAAACAAAGAGTTCAAAATTTTTACCAATCCATCAGTCTGTCATTTTATCCACATTTTTCATCAGAATCAAATTTCTTCTTATCAGAATCACTGTCTAGGAACCAAAGTCAGAAAGGTTTATACAAATTTCCAAACTTATCAACTAAAACGAGATCTTGCAAATCACAAGTATCAAAAATCAAATACTCAATCAATTACTACACTGAATTTTCATTATCAGGATACTATCATCCTTCATCATGAAACGAAGTATAGTAATTAAAATTTTTAAATATTGTTTCATCAATAAGATCAGTCATCTTATTTGACTTTGTTTAAAAAGATTCAATTGACACTATCCTGCACATAAGATCAACATTTCAGAAGAAAGGGCAAAAATTTGTATGCCAATCTTAACTAGGTACCAAAAAAAGAGACTCTTAGAGCAAGAAATTTTAAAATCACAAGAAATGGCAGAGGAAAATCCTTGGAACAATCTGAATTGTAATGATAAGAGTGAAATAACTCTCGAAGATATCCAAGTGGCTCAACAAGATCCCAAGTTTCATATATTTATGGAAAAAATTCTAGAACAAGACATGGAAAAATATCTTTTAATGTTAGCCGAATCAGGGGCAAAACTTCCAAAAGATTTTGATGTAAACCATTTGAAGGAAACATAGGAAATGAATGAGACTGAGATACCACAACCTACGCAAACAATAGATCCAGTTGCTACTTTAACATCACAGATGAAAATGTTACAGCAACAAATACAAGATATGATGAAAGGGACTACCAAGCGATATGCGATACAATACATTTGTCCTTATCCTTTCGACGCAATGGTCGGCTTGGTACCTTTTCCTAGACATTGTGAGATCCCAAAATACGATAAGTATAATGGAAGAACGGATCCAATTGATCATATCAGAGAATTTAAAATAATGAGTCTTGAGTTTGCCCAAGAGGAAACTTATTTAATGAGATTATTCCCAAGGAGTTTGGGAGGATCATACATGGAATGGTTTTTGAAGTTAAAACCAGGTATCAAAACTTTTGAGGAACTCATCAACAGATTTATCTTTCAGTACTCATTCAACATCCAACACGATGTTACTATCAAAGATATTTACAATCTAAAACAAAACAAGGGAGAAACATTCTTGTCTTTCCTCCAAAGATGGTGACACTTGTTCACTAGATATCCTAGATCCATTCCTGAAGAAGAGAAGATGGAATTGTTCATTGAAAACTTGACGGAAGAAATGAGTTATAGATTGGAACTACAATGTCCTCCAACATTTGAGAAAGTGATAGAAAATGGTCTTAAGATCGAAGAGGCGTTATTCAAGAGAGGAGTTATCAAACATTTTAATGATAAAACAAACACCACAGGTAACTCCTCAAATCAATATTCAAGTGGTGAGAAGCCAAAATTTTGGCAAAAGAATCGAAATACAAATGAAACAAAAAATGATCCCCAAAATGTTAAACCGATTTTCAATTTGACCGCATCCACATCAAAGAATCAGAACAACGAGCAAAATGTCAAGTCAAATACCATACAAAGCAATGAAATCATAAAACCACAGTTGTATCAAAAACCGTCAAATCGATGAAGTTTCACACCTTTGGGTCAAACAATGGAATCAACAATGAAGGAACTAGTTACCAGAGGCCTTCTCACTGCATGGGAAGCTAGATTCTGGGATCCAAAAGTCAAACCATCATGGTGGAATGACGTTGATTATTGCAACTATCATAATAACAAGGGTCACAAAACCAATGTCTGTATGGAGTTGAAACATGCAGTACAAGATTTGGTGGACAACAACAAAGTATATGTGGAAGGACCTCAAAATAACAATGATCATTCGGCCTTCAAAGATCCTTTAACAAATTATGACAAAGGTGCATCATCCTCAAAAAACAAAGGAAAGAACGCCAATCATGTCTATGACACAACAATCCTTTGTCTATCTAAAGTCAAACATGATCATGTAGTTAGTGATAAAATTGATGAAAACAAAACCAACAACATTACCTCTTTGGATTTACTCCCAAGCGTGCAAAACTATGATAATCAAATAAACGTCTTAAAAATTAGAGAAAATAAAGAACATCAACCCGCCAATGTGCTAACTAGGGGACAATCCAAGGTAATGTTAAAAGGAATTGGCTCCACACATGCAGTTCCACCTCCATCACATTATGATGTTATCAATCAAATGCAAAACACCCCCCGAGAGAATCAAGAACATCAACCAGCAAACGTCATGACTAGGGGCTAAGCCAAGGTAGTATTAAAAGGAGTGGGATCTCAACGTACGGTTATGCCTCAATCTCATTATAATATTGTCAATCAATTGCAAAACATCCCCACACAAATATCGATACTGAAACTCCTTAATTTGTCACCATCACATAAAGAAGTTCTTGAACAAGCATTAGTTGCCACAACTGTACCAAAAAATCTGAATGTTTGTCAATTCCAAGCTATGGTGGGACATTTGACTACCCCGCATTGTCTGTCATTCTCTCAATAGGATGATGTCTCATTAAACCATTTGCATAACATAGCATTGTATATCGAAGTATGTATCCATAATCATCGTGTTAAGAGAGTTTTAATAGATGGGGGAGCTGGTCTAAACATTTGCACCCTCAAGTTAGTCCATGCACTAGGATATTTTGATGACGCTATTGATGCTTGAAGGAAAATTACCATAAAAGCATATGATGAGGAGGAAAGATCATCCAAAGGTTTAATTGTATCACCCATTCAAGTGGGACCCATGATGAAGCATATAGCATGTCAAGTATTAGAAAGAGAGTTGACATACAACATATTCTTAGGATGACCCTGGATTCATGAAATGTAGGCTGTACCTTCTACATACCATCAATGCCTGAAGTTTCCAGTAAACAGACAAGAGATGACTATAGCTGCTGATTATAATCATCCACAACATTGTGACACATTGAGAATATCTCAAGACACATTTTTCCCTCACAATAGGGAAGCTACAAGTTCATCATCATCCAAGGATGAACAACGTCCAAGCATCACTACCAAGTGGGTACAAAAGAAAGGTAAAGAAAAAGAAACAAGTCATGTTGAAACAAACAATCCAGATACACAAACTTCTCTATCAGACAAATTTCAAAAGCAAGTTTAGTTGACAGATAAAGGAATGGGACAGTACTCAATGGAGCAATCACTTAACTTATCATAGTTAATGCCATCTCCTAGGAAATATGGTCAACCATCAATGATAAAACCTCCAACATCTTTACTTGGCATAGTTCTTCAAGAAACATTTGTAAAATCCAGAACCATAGCAGAAGAAACAAACAACAAAGCAATCCTGGATTGGCTATACAAGGATGAAGAAACATCAACATCAGAGATCAGTATCAAAAATGTTAGCATCAACATAGACAAGTATGGAAAAGGAAAGGCTATTCTTGAAAAGATGGGTTATGAAGGACAAGGACCTGTCAGATTAAGAAAGGAGGGAATCATAGAACCTATCACACCTCTCACTCTCCACACAAAAGAAAAACCAGGACTAGGATATTTTGATGAAGAGAAGCAGGAGCTAACAAAGACGGCTATAGAAAATATCCTTCACTTTAGAGATGGTTCTGAAATAGACTGAAATGAATATGAGTGGGCATTACCTTGTGATCTACTTTTCATTGATATTCTAGTTGATGTGATTCAAAAATATGCACCTACATGTGAGGAGGGTCAAGGCTCTGGGTCTAGACCATTCATCGCGGGATCACTAAATATCGATGACTCTAGTGAGGATGAACTAAATTTGAGTGAACTAGATGATTTCGAAGAGGGTACCATCATGGATCTCGATATCCCAAATGACAATTATGATGATATGGTTGTCCTCACCCTTACTTCCATTGACCTAAATCAATCTGATGATACCATGCCATTAATCCATCTAGAACTTATTGAACCATTGACTGTACCAAAATTTGAAAATGATGATGCAATCGTGCATTTCCTATGTCATACCGAACCTGATACAAATTTTATCTATAATACTCATAACAATACGAGGGTGTCAAATCTTCCAGTTGCAAAATTGACAACAGGGAAAATAGATCTAATGGTGAAAACCATTCTATGGCAGCATTAGATCTGGAAAAAGTAAAAATAAAGAATGCATCCAATGGTGAAAACCTTTCTGAGGCACTGAAGGATGGAATATTTGACACTCTCCCAGAACACTATCATGAGCAATCATCCGTTCTGGTCGAACCTACACAATCGGTGGACATTGGCAAAGAAGAGAAGGCAAAAGTTCTACATCTAGCAGAATCAATGACTGATCAAGAGAGACCGGAATTTATCAATTTCTTTAAAGCAAGAAGCATCAACTTCACATGGTCATATTCCGATATGCCATGCTTAGATCCAAATCTTCTTATGCATCATTTGTCTTTTCCAATAGGAATCAAGCCTGTTAAGCAAAAATTATGAAAAATGCATCCTCACATCGCATTGATGGTAAAGTCAGAATTAAAGAAATTATTGGATGCTAAATTCATAAGGTCTATAGACTATGCTGAGTGGATATTGAACATAGTACCTATTTCAAAAGCCAGACAACAGCATCAGAATCTGCACAAATTTTAGGGACCTCAATAAAGCATTCCCGAAGGATTATTTTCCACTACCAAATATAGACATCATTGTGGACTTGATGGTAGGGCATTCCATGTTATCAATCATGGAAGGCTTCTATGGGTACAATCAAATAATAATAGCTCCAGAAGATCAGGAAAAGATGGCTTTTACATGTCCATGGGGAACCTTCTGCTGGAACATCATGCCATTTGGTCTAAAGAATGCAGGAGCCACTTATCAAAGAGCAATGATGACAATCTTCCATGATATGATGCACACTTTCATGGAGGATTATGTGGATGACATCTTGGAAAAATCTACTACAAGGGAAGGACATCTGCATATCCTAGACAAAATCTTCACACGGATGGAAAAATTCAATGTTAGGTTAAACCCTAAGAAGTGTTTCTTCGGGGTCACATCAGCAAAACTACTAGGATACATTGTTTCAGAAAAGGGCATTGAGGTGGATCCAGCAAAAGTCAAAGCAATTATGGATATGTCGCCTCCTAAGAATATCAGCCAGTTCAGATCACTACAAGGATGGCTTCAATCAATCAGATGATTCATCTCCCAACTGGCAGACAAAAGTCATCCTTTTAATCATCTATTGCATAAAAATATAGTTTTCAAGTGGGATGAAGGGTGTGAAACAACATTCAATCAAATCAAGCAATATCTAATGTCACCACCTATTCTAATGCCACCAACAGAAGGAAGGCCTCTCATTTTGTACATTGCCATGACAGATATCTCTTTAGGGGCACTATTAGCACAAGAGGACTATGAAGGGAAAGAGCACGCCATCTACTACATCAGTAGAACTTTAAATGGCTATTAAATAAACTTACATTCATAGAAAAGTCCTGCTTAGCAGTGGTGTTTGCTACTTAATAGCTAAGACACTACATGCTGACTCATACAATCAGATTAATTGCAAAGATCAACCCTTTGAAGTATCTACTAAGTAAAGCGGCCTTAATAGGTAGACTGGCGAAATGGGTTATGCTCCTAAGTGAATTCAACATTCAATAGTCAAGAGAAAGGCAATCAAGGGACAAGCAATCACTAAACAGCTAGTTGAATCTCCTCTACTAGATGATCGCCCAATGACAATGGAATTTCTAGATGCAGACATTATGACAGCAATGCCCCAACAATGGATACTATATTTTGATGGATCATATACACAACGAGGATCAGGAGCATGGATCTTGTTCATCTCTTCCCAAGGACACACAATTCTGAAATCATATAGACTCATGTTTCAGTGTACAAATAATGTGGCAGAATATGAGGCGTTGATTATTGGGGTCAAGATAGCAATTCAATGGAAAATCATGGATTTACAGGTATATGGGGACTCTCAACTAGTTATTTATCATGTAAATGATGAGTATCAAACAAAAGATGAAAAATTGATGCCCTACAAGTAGCAAATAGATAATTAGAAACAATCCTTTGTCAGTATCAAGTTTGATCAGATTCCAAGGGTAGAGAACAAAGCTGCAGATGCTATGGCTACAATTTCTTCACTACTACAATTGCTTGAGAAGAGTGTTTGTTATGAGTTTATTGTAGAATAAGTATCATGTCCTTCCCATTATCAATTAGAATCCGCTACCATATGCCATCTAGAAACCACTGAAACCTCCATATACTAAAAAACCTATGCTCACCTGAAAGATGATATTCTTCCTCCCTATCTTTCTAGGAACCAAAAGTGAAACTTTATCCGACAATCTACCCGACATACTTTAATAATAGATATCTTTTATCGTCGAGGTCTTGATGGTACCCTACTCCGATGTCTAGAACACAACGAATCTGAAACAACCCTACAAGAAGTTCATGAGGGTATTTGTGGTACTCACTCGAGTGGAATAACTCTAGCTAAGAAACTCCTCCGTTTGAGATATTATTGGCCATGCATGGAGAAAGAATCATATCAATTTTTCAAGAAATGTCAAAAAAGTCAGGTTCATAGCAATCTGGTTCATGCACCAGCACAAGAACTGCATCCCTTCACATCAACATGGCCTTTTTGTCATTGGGGCCTAGATCTGGTAGGAAAAATAAATCCATCTTCATCTAATGGACACAAGTTCATTATAACAGCTACAAAATATTTCACAAAATGGATAGAGGCAGTACCTCTTACTACCATCACTAGGAAGTAGATTTCCTCTTTCATATTGAACTACATCATCTGTCGCTATGGAATCCCTCAATCTATAATCACAGATAATGGATGACCTTTCAAGAATCAAGATGTCCAAGAGCTATGTGATAAATTCCACATCCAACATCATTTTTCAACACCGTACTATCCTCAAGGGAACGACCAAGCAGAGGCCTCTAACAAAACCATACTCAAAATTCTCAAAAAGATGGTTAACGATGTTGGACGTGATTGGCATGTTCAACTCAACCTTGCACTATGGGCCTATAGAACAAGCATCAAAACACCAATGAAAGCCACACCATTTGCTTTGGTATATGGATCAGAAGGCATATTGCCCATTGAAGTTGAAATTCCATCCCTTTGCATATCACTCAGAGGTATCATTTCAGATGAAGACTATAGGGTATCTAGACTGCAGGAACTGGAATTGCTAGACGAGCGTCATCAACAAGTTGTTAATCATCTAACAACTTATCAACAAAGGATGTCAAGGAGTTACAATCACAAGGTAAAACCACGGGTCTTTCAAGTTGGTGACTTGGTACTAAAGGAAAACCCTAGGAATCAGCAAGACAGGGAGAAGAAAGGAAAATTTGAGCTAACTGGCTTGGTCCCTTTGTCGTCATATCAGTGTATGGATCAGGAGCATATTAGCTATCAACGTCAGAAGGGGATCTGTTTGATGAACCTATCAACAGTATTCATCTTAGAAAATTCTATGCTTAAAACTCCTGGTGCATGGGGTAAACTTTTGAATATTGTTTCCTTGGTGAAAACCTAGCAAACAGGCATCTTGGAAAACGCAAAAAAATACAAAAAAATAGAAAATACAAAAAATAAAGAAAAATAGGAAAAATGAGAAAAATACAAAAACACAAAGGGTGTAATCAAAGCATATGGTGAAAACCTGGAAACAGGGATCGTATGTGATTCTAAGATCATCCTTCCCATCTATTATGAACATATCAGGATCATTTGTTTGAAAGTCAGTATCAATTCATATCATATCATTCGTCTGGCCATCATTACATCCATTATCAAACTCATGTCACATGGTCAACATATCACTCCATAGCTTGGGGGCAACATCTGGATATCACTAGGGGCAACATACAAACGTATCGATTTCACCAATCTAGGAACATGACAATATGGCAAAAAACCAAAAGCAAGATCAAAGCGCGATATCAATCATCATTAGAAAAGCATCAACCATCCATATTGTATCAAAAATCCAAAAACATGTCAAAAAGGTAAGTTTGAAAAAGCAACATCCAAAAACATAGGTCTATGTTAGTCAAACTACGTGGTCTCTGCATGTGTAACGTAGGCAAGGCTAATCTTTGATCAACCTCTGAGACCCCTAAGATAGGTTACTAAGTTAGGTCTTTTTGTCAAAAATCTCGAAAATCCAAAAACATGTCAAAATCAGAATGGATGATCTAAAATCTGAATAATGAATGGAACACTCTAAGTAAACAATGGATAAATTGTACTTTTTGTTTATCATTTCTTTGTAGTAACTCAATGATGTATTGAACTAGAGGAACAAGGAAAAAGAATGATATTTTTATTGTCTACTGTCTGTATGTTAATCATATAAATGTGTGAATTGTCGGGGGATATGCTATGCAAATGTATCACCGATGACATTCAGAATTCACACACTCAAATGATTATTTCTGCCTGTTTACGCAATAAATGCTTAGGTCATCTCGGTTCAATTATACCTAGATGCTTGTGTTCGATTACAATATCAAAAATCATGAAAGTAATACTCAGGTCATCATTGGATTAACACAACCATTGACGCTTGTATTAACTTTCAACATTCAATAAAGCTTTATGATGATACCAAGCACAAAAAGACTATTAAAATGACATCTGTTTTGCATATCGTTGCATGATTAAATTAGATTGCATTCATAAATAAATTCATTATCTGCAAAGTATTTGTTGCATAAAGGATTCCAATCAATGATTATCTAATCTACAAATAAGACTGAGTATACTTGACATAAAATCCAAAAATCATCAAAAACATGTAAGAGTCATCATTGCATCATTTAGTATCATCATTTCATATTTCATACGTACATCAAATAAACTATGAATTAAATTGTACCGTAAGTACATCCTATTTCATTTTACCATAACACCATTCATTACAATTATCATCTATCCAACATCACATGCATACATCATTTACCATCCATACATTTAATAAATAAAATCACATCTTTATTATCATTACACCCATCAAAGATCATTCATCATAAGATCATTCCATAAAATAAAAAAGTATTTATCCATCCATCCATCCATATTATCACATTTTGATCACATCATATATCCATATATCATATATTCTAAACATGCATTTATCATTGCATCATTGCATTAAAATAAAAGAAAATCATTCATATACATCATCACATTTAGAATTAAATCATCACAAAATCATATAATAAAAGCATCCATCACATAGAAATCATAAAGCCATCATCATATCACATCAACTGCATCTCATATATATATCACAAATGTCAAGTATACAATGAAGTCTGGTCTACAAAATACATAATCAACAATGAGCTACACTCATAATATACATCATAGAGGATCACAATGGCATGTACGACCTGCTACTACTAGAGTGAGCAGGCCTAATAGGACCTGTACCACCCCCACCCCTAGAAGGACCCGGATCTCTGGAATCTCTACGTGGAGGCTGTGTCACCCCCTCATTGACTGTCCATATATGTGTCTGCCTAGATCTCGATGGGGCATAACTGACTCGGTGCTCGGCAGGCACTGCATCATGATATCAGCCTCTATAGAACTCTGCCTCTTGGCCAACCCGCAGAACTTCTCTCATATAATCTCCTATGGAGGTGCCATCAGCCAATCTCTGGAGAGTCTCCGCTGTCTCCTGTGCCCTCTCAGCAATCTACTGAGCATTGTCTCGCTCAGCTGTCAGGGTATCAACCCGCGTCTACATGGTGGCTAACTGTCCCTGTACCTGTACTAAGGCCTATGCATGAGCCTGTGCCTATGCCTGCATCTGGGTCTAAGTTTGCACAAGCATACCCCGAGCTTGTACCAACTGCCCCTACAAAGTTTGGACCTATGCCTGGAGCCCAGCTATCTATCTTTGTTGCCCGACTACTAACACTATCACTGCCTACCTCTTGCGAGGCCTACTAGAAGAAGGAGCACTACTGATGCCTAGCCCTGCCCCTCTGTCTCCTCCACTTCCACCGTCGCTACCATCACTACTGCCGTCAGAACTCCTGCTGCTCTCTGAATTACTGCCTGATGAAGAATTATCTCCACCCCTACTATCTGCAGAACCCTCTACTGCATCCTCCTCTATAGGTAAAGGTGTTGGCTCATCGAGGATAGTAATGTGAAGATGGGGGACCAAGGCCAGGAATGCTACATAATCCTCTGTCACAACTGCCTTTGAGATGTCTCTCCGCATGTCCCAAGGAGATAGTTGTAATGTCTTGTATCCCTCTACAATAACATCATAGGACAGTGTGGGACCCCAATCAGGAATATCCATTCGTCATCGTGCATAATGGGCTACTCCCTGTGGCATGCACTGAACAATGCTAGACTATCTGTATACTCAACAGAGCAAGAATCTCTCTAATACAAATGGTGTCTGACCGATGAGGTACATAGAATCACAAAGAAATCCTAACACTAAACCATCCTCATCCCACTCCTCGCAGTCAAGGTATGGACGCCAGATAACTGTCTCAGTGTCATCAAACACCCATCTCCAATGCTCTAACTTGCCCATCCGAGCCTGTGTGAACCAACCTCTATATCTGAAAACATAGGGTCTACCGACTGGTCTGTCTGCAACTAGAAATGGTCGACAAATAGCAAAATGCTTCCAAGCCCACACCTATAACAAGGTCATCCCTGCGGATAAACTACGTGCACCTAGGTACACAACCGAGTGTAGATCATGATAAAGATGCGCTAGCATGCACATCCCCCACGCATATCTGGTACCATGTACTATCATGCTCTCAAGAGTCCTACCCCAGCCAACGAGGAATCCCTTTGACCTGTGATCAGGGCAAAGGAAACCTCCAATGAATCCAGCTAGCACTGCTAGTAATGTCGCATAGGAATCCGCGATCCTCCACCATCGAACGATCGGACCCTCTATGTCCTGATCTTGAAAAACTCTGCGGAGAGCATCTCTACTGCTAGTCCCATGAGAATCATAAGTGACAATCTCCCCCATGAAGGGAATGCCAAAATACGCCACACATCCTCTGGTGTGACTGTCATCTCACCAGTGGGTAGGTGAAAAGTGTTGTGGTCACTATGTCACCTCTCAGCCAACGCAGTCAACAGACCCCAATTAATCCTAATTTGGGGCATATCAAACAAGCTTGTAAGGCCACAATGGCCTATCACCTGAAGCTCATCTGGTGTCAGATGAGGTATCAAGTCTGTCATCTGAGGAAACCTCTCTCGCATCTGGAGAGTACCCAGATCCTCCTATCATCATAACGAAAAATTTACAATCAGTGAACTATGTCAAGAAATCAAAAGTCATTCTATTATCAAGTCTATTTCAAAAGCTTTGGTATGAATTTTTGATCAAAATTCATAAGCGAACATCAAACCTCACCTATCGTGAGGTTCTCAAAACATCAACAAACCTCACCTATCATGAGGTTCATCAAACATTATCTAGATCTCGCCTATCATGAGATTTATCAAATATTGAATCATTTCCTCACCTATTATGAGGATCATCAAGAATAAGATTTATTCTCACCTATCATGAGAGTTAGTTTTATTTACATCATCCAAATCCAACATCAAGAATTTGGATTATCAATCATACCAATCAGGAGAATGGACATGATTGGAATTGACGAAATCAAGGTTCACTAACTCAAAATCTTGAATTCTGTCCAAAAGCGCTAAAACAGGCTTCCAAAGCACTAAATCCCAAAAGCGCTACTTTATCAGCTAAAAGCGCTAAATCAGGGACCCAAAGCGCTAAATCTTGAAAGCACTATTTCAGCACTCCAAAGCGCTAAAACAGGCTTCTGAAGCACTACTTTTCCGAAGCGAAGCGCTACAATAGTCCGTCAAAGCGCCACTATACCAGAAGCACTAGAATAGACCCTGAAAGCGCTAAAAGTCTCAAAGTGCTAAAATTCGGCATCAAAGCGCTAATTCTTGACTCCTAAGCGCTAAATCACTGAAAGAGCTACTTTACCGACTGGAAGCGCTAGAGTTTTAAATGCAAGCGCTAAAACTCAAAGTGCCAAACTACCTACTGGAAGCGCTACATCGGAATGTAAGCACTACAACGTGGCTTGAAAGTGCTAAAACTAACCTAGACACACCTAGAAGCTAAAAAGCATAAAAAATAGAAATGCACGAATTACGAGGAGGTCGAGGGGTACATACCGGAGGTCCATACATAGGCAGTCGTCGGTGATGTCGAACATGCTCGAATCGGTGAGTGTGGTAAGGGATAGGCATCTCGCCCCAGCTGGTAGAAAAGTCTTTATCACTAAGAATTTTTGAACTCAAAAAAAACATGACTTTGAAAATGACCTTTTAGCACTATTTATAAATTTTGAAAAGGTATTTTTAGTGGATTTTATTACATTTTGATTAATTTTATCCATGAAATTAATTAAAACTCATCTGAGGGCTCTTTTTCTTCATCATTTTTTTGGAGATAAATTATTTCATCATCAAATCATCATCAAATCATCATCGAATCATCATCAAATCATCTGAAAATCAATGTTTGGGGCATACGGAATTTTTTTTTTTTATTATCATCAATCCTGGCAGTAGCAACAAAATTTTCTTCGAAGCAACGCGTAAACACATCACTTTGAAGAGGGGAAAAATGTATACACCTAAAATTGGTCTGGAGCATCCTATTAAATAAATACAATTTATTTAATTAATTATCCTAATTTCCTCTATTGTTTGAATAGATAGAAATATTTATTTAAATAGTTCACATTCACATCGCATTTAAATTCTTCTAAATATCTCATCTTAATTAAATAAACAAAATTAAATACTTTGTTCGATTTAATTATCAAATCCCTATTTCAATCTATTACATCCATCTTAAATTAATTAAATAAACATCAAAACACTTTATTAATTAATTGCCATATTCTTCTGTTTAATTTAATAAACAACTATCCTATAGTTCGTTTTATTAAATTATTTATCTCCCTTTTCCTCATTTAAATAAATCAAAAATATTTGAATTAGAGCATAAGGAATATTCCAATCTACATTTCCTCAAAAATGAATTAGATTTCCTATGTCTAAATCATGTCTAAAATATGTCAAAATTAATTGATTGAAACTTCACGGGAAGTTTTGGAGACAAATTGGAGACAAATTTGAAATCTTCTCTCAATCCTCCTCCATCAATCTTTCCTCTTCTCTTGCCTAGTGTTTTCATGGGTAGAGACAATCTCCATCTTTCTCTCAATCTCCTCCATCTCTCACCATTCAATTATCTAGATTGAATCCAAGCCTCTCAAAGCTTTCCCTGTGCATTTCTACAGCCAGGAAATCTATAAATACAGCCTCATTGAACCAAGAAAAGGATCCAGATAATCTGACTTTTGCACTCTTACTCTATAGGAATTCAAGCATCAAAGCATCAAGCATCAAGCAATCAAGCTTTCACATCAATGGTTGCCTCCTGTAGCTGCAATTATCTGTTTCACATCAATATCATGCTAGCTTAATTATTTTATCATTTAGCATTGCTTTATCATCATCTCGTTCTTTGAATTTTCATTTTAACAGTCTTATTTGCTTAAACAATATGAGAGAAATCAAGATTTAATAAATCTTTGAGGATAGAGAACAATATGATGCTTTCAATTGATTACTGTTTTGAATTGATTCATTTAACTTGTCTATTGATATAGTGTCGTATTAAGAAGTGTCTTTTGTGCTTATTCACTTATTCTACACTTACAAAATTTATGTGGTTCATGTTGTTACCATGTGGGAGTTAGTGGGAGGTACCTTGTTTGTGATTCTGATTCTTTTGTTTGAACATTGTGGTACCCATATCTTGGTTTTGGTTTTAGGGAAACCATAGGGGAGAGTGGCTCTTCTCGGGGCCAATGTACAAGTGGTCACCCATGATAGAGTTTCCTAAATTAAGTGAAAACCTAATTAACTTAATTAATGGATTGGGTTAGTTATCACATAACAAGATAAAAATAGACACCTCACCCCTGCCATTAGCTCTCCCAAAGGCTAAGGACGGGTGGGAAGACCTGGTTGGTAAGGTCACTACCTTGTCTTCATGAAAGGTAGTTGACTCCGCATGAGTCACCCTATGGGGTGACACCTTGAAACATGATGTCTGGTTAACCATAAATAAAGGTGGCTCCTAGATTATAGGTAGTCTGGTGAATCCATGAAGGCCATGCGATGACACTCTCCCATTGCATCTTTGTTTCCCTTGTTTTCTTGTGCCTCTAGAGTTGTGTTAGTTGTTTATTTACTGTTGATGTTTATTTTGTTCCATGTTTTGAGTCTTGTGATATGTGTCCTTTATGTTTGAGTTTGTGGTCGAGGGTTCTTTCTTATCGACTCCTTGCATGGGGGGTGTGCCTTCGGGTTCACATGATCGGGTGGAAACGTGCAATGCACCCATTGGGTCCCCAGTTGTGATCGAGGTGTGGATGCAGTTGTAGTGATCTTGGAGCTCACACAGAGAAGATTTTTCCTTGAAGAATTTTTTTTCATTATTATACTTTTGTAATTTGGATTTTACCCTTCCCAATGTTATAAGGGAAGTGGCCTTGTAATGTAATTTGGAATTTTATATTATGTTGTATCTGTGGAAATATATTCCACATTTGTAATTTGAACTTTGAAGTTGAATGTAATATTATGTGATTTATGTTTATGAGATTATATCTTATTCTTGATGTACTTTTATCATGTTTATTCTAGTTTCTTTATTCCGCTTTAGTTAGTATTGTATATCGTTTATTTGTTGGGTTTGTTTAAGTAACGCACCATGCACCCCATAGGATTAGGTTAATGATTTATGTTATATTTATATTGTATAAATGTTTAATGTTACAATGTGTTATTGTTACTTTCAAAAAAAAATTATTTTGTATTTGTTGTAGTTGTCCTATGGGGTTTGTGTGGTGGGGCATTACAATCTTCAATGGTAATATCACCTTGTTCAATAAGATCTTGGATGGGATTTTTCCATTTCATAAAATTAGGGGTATTTGAAATTCGACCCTATGGTATTCACAATATTTATTCTCTTTGTATCATGTGGTTTTGAATAGGGTTTCTTCATATTTTTTTAACTTCAGGCAGATTGATAAGGTTGGATTGGACTAATTTTCTTAAGGAAGATATGATTGGTTCTCTTAGGGAAGTGTTTTTTTTGTCTTGTGGTGGAATTTTACCTAAGTGGTCCTCTAGGAAGGATCACACTTTGATTTTGGTTGCACATTTAATGATGGTTGTATGTTTTGGATAACTTTTGCATCTACCACACCATCATTGATAATGTTTTTATTTTTGACCCATAGGTGGGGTTTGTCATTAAAATGTGAACTATTGTCTTTGTTTTCCTTATAAATTTTTACAAGGGCCTTAAGAATAAAATTATTTTCGATAGTTATCCCTTTTTTTATGATTTCATAAAATGTATCAACAAATTGAAATTGCAAGTGAAATCCCATATCTTGCTTTAGATTTCAGACAAATATGTGCACAAGTTATTTTTTGGAGATATTCCATAGGAATTTTATTGCCATGTTCCTCCATCATTGTAAAAATGCAGTGAATGATTCTCCATTTTTTTGTTGTGTGTTGCACGAGTTAGTCATAGAGATTTCATGTTCGATGTTATATGAAAATGAGCAATAAACTTTTCCCTGATTGTTAAAATAATTTTATCCCATAGGGTAGATGAGAGAACCATTCAATAGCTTGACCTCCTAAACCATAAGGAAAAAGGCACATTAAATATGTATTGTTGTAGGAAACCTCAAGGAAAGCTATGTTAAATTCTTGAATGTGTTCATGTGGATCATTTTTTCCTTTACACTTTTAAAATTATGAGGAAAAGTTATTCTTAGGGTAGATCTATCAAAAGGATAGGGACATATGTCTTCAAGTGTATAATTTATGTTGGTTTGTCCCATTTCAATATCTAATATTTTCTTTTGGAGGCTCTGAATTTGTTATGCCAAGTTGTGTGTAGCTACCAAGGTGGATATATTGATAGGTGTTTGGATAGGTGTTTGGGTATTCATATTTGAAGGTATAAATGATTGTTTTTGTGGAATGTTATATGAATTGAATTGGTAAGTTAAAGGATTATAATTTTAGGGTATGTGTGTGCTTATAGGTATATGAAATGTGGAGGCTTAGAAGATATATGGGATGGATGAGAAGATTTGAGGGTTTAATTAAGGGAATGGATGCAACAACATGAATAGATGGGATAGATTGTTGAAAGATCAGATTAATGTATTACAAAATATAGGTTGATGAGTGAGCATGGAATGGAGGTATGGAGTGTTGACTTGAAGTGATTGAGATGGATACTTGTGGTATGGAAACATCAATTGATTGTGGTATGGGGATATCTGTGAGTGGTATGTTTGATGTAAACTTGTTTCCTCTAAGGCTTTTTATAAGGTGATGGCTGTAGGATCTTGTTCCTTGAAAGGTTTGGTGTAAAATTTAGAGGATAAATCGACACCCCTTTGAGCTAGCCTAATAAAATAGTGCTTAAAATAAAATAAAAAATATTGTCCATGAATTCCTTCACTTCAAGATCTTGTTGCATTTTCTATAGTTTTTTGTGTGATAGCTTAGAGGAATATTGAGTGTTGTCTCTTAAAACATGAATAACCTCTTATGAAGATGGTTGGGATGTTTTGTATAAAATTGGGATGGATAGAAGAGGAGGAATACCAAACTCATATTGATTAACATCCATGGTAGATTTTATGTTTGAATCAATTTGATGAGAATCCAAGAACTTCTTGTGTTGAGACCTTGTGACAAACATACAAAATTTTGGTGAAATTGGATGATTGGCATGGATTTGGGGTTTTAGACTTCTCAAAATATTGTTAGACTTGGACAAGGGTATAATGATTTGGATTATTTTTTATAGTTTGATTGATAAAGGATGAAGTTGGATATAACTAAAATAGACCAAAGTCAATCTAGATATTCTAATGATAAGAATTGATAGGATCAAGACTATTTTATTTGAACTATAATTATGAGCTCAAGTAAGATTATAAAGAGTGGAGTCTACCAATTCAAGAGTATCCAAATATCTTAAGCTAGTTTATCCACTAGTGATATGGGTTAACTTAACTCCCTACTTTAAATGGGTAGTTTTAAAAACAAAGAGGCAAGCTAGAGACAAAAGATAAAAGATTTGAATTAGACTCTAACAATTTTGTTTCTTAGATGTAAGGTGATATATGATAAGGGATATATTGATTATGGATAAAGATAAGTTAAAAAGATTACTGTCCAAGTCTTGTCAAGGATAATAGTCCTAAATAATAAAAGATGAGATGGGATTTTTATAGATAGGAGATGGGGTTTGACTCAAAATTATAATGATGGATAGGGTTATGGGATCAATTGGGAAATTTTAGGTTTGTATCAAGTCTTCCTAGACAAAATTCTACAAGTTTGATTTTTTAATAGTTTGGAATCTTAGGATTCAATTAGAAGTGTTAGAGTACTAATCAGATGTGTAGAATGATAACTCAAATGCACAATATAATGGCTCAACAACATAGTAAATACCTTAGAATCATAAGAAAATATCTTAGAAGTGTAGGAAAATATCTTAGAAGTGTAGTTCTATCAAAAATTGTGTATGACAGTATATTTAAAACACTTATGTATTTGTTAGTCTGATGTGCATAGTTACAGGTCAATAGTGTAGCTTTTTGTGTCAAAAGCGATAATATATAATGAATAATTTTGGTATCTTGTTTCTTTTAGAAAAATATTAAATAGTCAAACATAATGGCTAATAAATTTTGAGGGTGTGATAGATGAATGGATTTTACTAGTCTTACACATGAGAATACATGCCAAAAACATTAACATCCATAGAATTATTCAAGTGGTAATATCTTCATAGTGTAGGACCATGTAAAAAAATACCTCAAGATAGAGTAGGACAACTATCTTTCAAGATTTGATAGATAGGTATCTAATGACACGTAATAGGCTCACTTTTTCCCTTTCTTTGGAGGCCCTCAACACCATGCCCAAAGATCTTTTGTCTTTAGTGCATGGTAAGTAACTTTGGTCTTGATATTGATCCTTGCATCACACTATAAAGATTGTTAAATGACTCAAACTTCTAAATACAATGTTCACTAGGAAATCTATGAACTAAGGTCTCATCTAAAAATGCTTGGAACTAGGAGGGTCTCTCTTATTTCCTCCACCTCTAAGTCTTAGTGAACTGAGAATCTTGAGGCTCAAATAGAAATGATGATGACTCACTCTTGAGGTATAACTCTCACTCTCCCCCTTTATATACCCTACCATAAAATGTAATTGAGGTTAACCTTTAGGGCCATGAAATCCCCAAGCAAGCCTCCTAAAGGGAAAGATTGATGCTAGTGTTTTTTTATCTCTAGGCTTGCACAAAGTGCAAGGGGAGAGCATACAAAAGCTAGCTCAACCATGAGTTAAACATAAAAAAGAAGTAAACTATAATGTTTTTTTGATCTCCAAGATCACCTTTTGAGTGTGAGGAGAGATCATACACACTAGTTAGCCTACACAAGAACAATAAATTGGTTTAATCATCTCTTAGTAAATCAAATGTGCACTCTAGTGATAAAAGTAAACTTTGACAAGCATCCTGCACCAAATGATGTTAGTAATATGATTTTTTTCCTTCAACCAACAACACACAAGTAGCACCAATTGATTTAGTTTCTAGGACCACAAAAGATTAATTTGAAAATAAATCCCAATACTTATTTCTATTTCTAAGTATTGGGATTGAAAGGAAATTGACTTGATGAGTTAACTAATAGAATATAAAAACAATAATGAAATTGAAAACTACAAAAGATATATATCAATCTTGAAATTATTTTATTCAATTCAATTTTCTTATTTTGCATTACATGTATATATAGATTTGATATCATAACTGAAATTTACAACTGCATTACAACTGGCTACAAAAAAACAACTAATTTTATTTTCATTATCCTTCATTCTCCCCCATAATGAACATTGGAAAAATGGTCATGATTCTATATTTTCTCCCCCATAATGAATATTTTGAATAAAATCTCAATCTACAAAATATGTGTTGCAACACTATCCAAACTTAGGGCCTCTCCCTAGCCATCTCAAAAATGGTGAATCTGTACTTTCCAATCATTGATGCAATCATTATCCAATTAAATATGATCAACCTACAGGTGACCATCATGATTCACTCTTCTGGTGCTCACTCCAATAAAATATGATCAAACTATAATTGACCATCATGTGTCACTCTTCTAATGCTCACTCTAAATCATGACCATACATTGCCATCTTCTCTCTATCCATAATGTTCAAAATTCGGTAACTTGAAATATCAAAATTTTAATCAAACTGGATATCAATAATCCTGGGGCCTATCTCATAATCCAACTTCAAATTTTCAATTTTTAGGACCAAAAAATATCCAAAGCTATCACCAAAAATTGAGAAAAACTAATAATTCCACAAAAAACAATGAATCTACAAAAACATTTGAAGAATACACTATTCACCTTTGTGAAATTTCCACTTGAATATATTATACACATACCACTAAACATCCACTTTGTAATAAAAAATTAAAATCAAAGGCATCTCAAACATAAAGGGAATCCATAACATTCTCAAGATGAGAAAAATTAATATTATCTTTAACAATAGTAGTGCCAACATTGTTTTTATCACCAACAATTTTACCAACATCCTTGTCATCACCAACAATAGTATCAATATCATTTCCATCACCAACAATAGTATCAACATCATTTTCATCACCAAAAACATTATCAACATCATTCAACATAGCCTTATTTGGGGCATCAAGCCCAATTTACATCAAAGATATCACAACAACATTATCTAAAGAACCATCTAATGTCTCCCCTAAAAATAATTCAAACAAAGGTTAGTAACACCTAAGATAGGTTTTTAAACTTTCTTCTAAAAATAATGAGAAGAATCATGAGTATGTTGACCACATAATGAACAAGGGTGTAGATCAAAACACGAAAAAATGATGTATGGCCATGATTACCACAATAGGAATATAATTTTGGTTAAACCAATTCAGCACTTGTAGAGGAATATTCAACTTGACATGCATTCATAAGCCCCCTAGATACTAATTTGATGGGTTTTGAATACTTTAGAACATAAGACCCAACAACACCCTTATAACCAAAACCTCATTTTCCTTTTCTTATTTTTTGAGATTCCCAAACTATCACAATTAGATTTTCATTCACTTGTATGGAAGTGCTAAAAGGAACATCTTGTTCAACATTTTTCTTTTGTGCTAATACATCATGTATCTGATCTTACAACCTACCTATCTCTTGTTGTAACAAAATATATTGAGTATAAAACTGCATTGAAGTAGGTTGAAATAACCTCCAACATTCTTCTATTTGATTAGCTTCTTTTGAGTTGTCAATTTTAATATGAAAAGACAAAATACCATATTCATACAAAGTAGATCACATGACATAGGATCAATGAGTAATTTTTTAAAAATTGCTACAAAAAAAAAAAATTATCACACAAAAAAAACACCTTTTAACTCCAA
Organism: Sequoiadendron giganteum; assembly: GCA_007115665.2. Classification (NCBI taxonomy): domain Eukaryota; kingdom Viridiplantae; phylum Streptophyta; class Pinopsida; order Cupressales; family Cupressaceae; genus Sequoiadendron; species Sequoiadendron giganteum. Next base: position 395,972,671 of record CM021104.1, on the reverse strand, counting down.
TTTCACCCTTATCAATCAAAACACCCTTAATTTTCTTATTACTCCAATAGTTTAAAAAAATCATAAATTATTAAACACCATAATTAACAACTCAAATTTTAATATCGTTTCTCTTATCAACTATGTATTCATTGATAATTTTCAACCCAAAATAGAACAAGACTTTTGATTAAAATTTAAGGTTAATTATACAAATCTTTTCCTTTATATAGTCATTTCCTCTAGATTTTATGACACACCTTTATATATGCCAATGGATGAATTCACAACCTAAAAAAAGACTTTGTAGTTTGAAAATAATAGATGACACTATCCTTAAAAATCGTTGAAAAGACATGCAATAATAATTACAAGAAAAAATGTAGTATTAGATACATCCTTATGCCCTATGCCCCCACAGCTTTATGCATTCACTAAATATAAATAATGATCCACCAAATATCATAGGTAGCATTTCACTTTCTTCTCCTTTTTTAACAAGAGCTCAAAAGGAGCTAGAGTCCCTTGAGCTTAGAAGGAGCTAGAGTCCCTGCAAGGGAAAAGTAGGTTTTGTTTTGATATTTTCAAAAGGATAGAGAATGCAGTAGTTGGCCATGTTTGAGTAGTTCTGATAGCAATTTTTTATATAATGTGCAATAGCTATGACTTGAGTATCCATAATTTAAGAAAATATATTGCTTTGTTGTAGAAAGGAAGCAAAAGTTTGATGCCATATCAATGGTCAACTATGCATGATGTGAATGCAGACATATTAGTCACATGTTTATATATGCATAGTTATATGTGTATCATATGTATGTGTAATGGCATACATACGTGTAAAAATTTATCTATTTAGACATATATGCATGTATATATATACACATATATACACATCTAGCCATACATAGTCACATAGATAGGCACATATTTTTATATTTTTCAGACATTCATATATATGCACATATATACATGAATATGTATGTAAAAACATATGTATGTACATTTATATACATAGATAAATACATAAGGGTAAACCCATAATAATGGTGTACAATTTTGATGAGGAAGGAAATTTGTAAAAATGCTCACACATTCAAAATTTCATGTTTTTAAGGGTTCGTTCGAACTAGGGGGTTTGCACTAACCCAAAAGAGGGGTTCAGTCGCACCCCTAGTTCAAGCGAACCCCCTTTTGCATGGTGGGTTCGCTCGAACCCTATGATGTCACGTTCTTCATAGAAATGAATGGAAAATTTAAAAAAAACGGGGGTTTGAGCGAACCCCCCTTCACCCTTTCGAGCGAAGGGGGGTTCATTCGAAGGGGCATTCGCACGAACCCCCCTTTTTTTCCCTTCTCCCCCTCTTCCAAAAAATTTTAGTAGATTTTTGTCCTTCAAAGCTCGGGTTGAGGATGAAAATGGAGGAGACTTCACAAACCCAACTGGAAGATGATAGTCCTCAGAATGAGCTATCTAATGAATTAAATTTTAATATGTGTTGGTTTTATTATGTATGTGTTTTTTTAGTTTTATTAAAGATAAGTTTTTCACCTAAAATCAAACTCTTTGTTTTGCACATGTGAAAAAATAGCAGATTATCAAAATAAAAAATTTTAAAATATGTTGAGGTTGGGTATTGATGTCCTTGATCTATTAAAAAAGAAATAATAATTTCAATTCATACAAAAAAAGTTATTTTGTATACAGTCCGCCTATGTCTGAATTGTAATTGGTTTGACTTTGAAACTTGATTAAGGAAAAAATATTCAATAAAAAACTATGAAACCAAATGAAAGTGTTAGACATCGTAGTTACAAATCTAAATTCGAAAAATTTAGAATTTCATCCTTATACAAAAAAATTAATGTTGTATACGGTGAGCGTCACTTTTTAAAAATGTTGTTTTCTAAAAAAACCCAGTTTTCATGGGAGATGGAAAAAAAAGTGCAATCTGATTCCAAAAAATTTCAAAAAAATATTTTTAGAATCTACAGACAAAATGTGATGAGACTCTAGTTTGCATCATCTTCAAATTCCTCATAGTTTAGCCGCTATAGGTTCCCGAATATGAAGATTTAGTTAAAAATAATAACTGTAGTGTCCAGTTTGGCCAAAAATTGTAAACCACTATTGTGGGATCACCCATAGGTAGATATTTGCATGCTATGAAGGGGAGACAATGGTTGATTTCAAATAGATGGGCTAGAATAGATAAACTACATGGTAGAAAAATTGGCATATTAGTGGCAATAGGAATTATTACATAATGTAATGTAGCGTGACGACAGGAACAAGATGCTAATTATGGCTGAGTGTATATATATTAATGTACTAGTAGTATTTAAATGTAAAGAAAATTTATTGAATTGTAACTGTAGAGCACATTTGATCATTTTGAAATTATCTTTTTTAATGTAGGGTCTTGATCACAAGCACATATATTTATAGTTTTCTATATGTATGTATAGATGTAATTACATATATATATATATATATATATATATATATATATATATATATATATAAAGAAGTATATATAGTTACATATATATGCATATAGATACACATATATAAATGTGTATGCACAACTATATACATACATTCACATTTTCAGTGCATTTATAAGAAATAAATGTATGTATCTATATGTATTATATATGTATCTATATTATCCATAGTATAGATGTATATAGATGCATCTATACATGATATATAGATATATACAGAATAGCAAAGAAAAAATTTGCAATTGTTTTTTTGTTTTATTTGATCCTTTAAATCAATAATTTTAGCTCGGTATTAAAAGTTATGTGCTTAAAGACAAGGGTTTGAATGTGTGTATATATATATATATTGTATATATATGTGTGTGTTTGTATGTGTGCATAGACATATATGTATATATATACATAAATATATATACACTCAGACATATATATGCACACATAAATAGACATGAGCGAATTGGTTAGTTTGGAGAAACTGAATGAGGGATAGTTGAGCATATCATCGAAGAAAGAAGATATTGTCAATAATAGACTAAAAATTTGAATGAAAAAGTAAGGGGAAACAAAAGATACATAACCTATTATAGTATTAATATGGAAATGAGATGCTCATTATCACTTTTCCCATAACATAAGTCAATGATTAGAATATAGTTATGTTAGTATAGATCTCAATTATGCATGTTTTTGTTCTAAAGAGCTTGATTGATCATTTTTCCTTTTGTCTTTTGAATGTGAATGTTGAGTAGAAGAATATTTGGGGTAGATATATGATTCATTTTGTAAGTTTGGAATGATAATATGTATATAAATATATATATACTTAGACATCTAGTACATAAATCGAGTGAGGAATAGGTGGGCATATCAACAACAAAAGAAAATATTGTCAATATTAGATTGTAAATTTGAATGTGAAAGCAAGGGGTAGGAAATGTAACACCCCGCCACACAAACCCCATAGGACCACAACCAACTAACCAAAAATGGAATAATTTTTTTTTAAAGGATAACAACTAAAAACAACCATAATTAAATAAACATACAAAATTATGATAATTACATAACGACACCTAACTAGTCCCATGGGGTTACATGGTTGCATTACTTGTAAATGTTCCCGACCAAAAACATTGCTATAAAATTAAAGGCCAAGTAAATAACAATAGAAGCATACATTTCTCAAGATAACATAATGATAAACATACAACCATTCATAATCAATTAAGATGCTAAAGGTACATACATCATTTTATTACATATTAAATTTAGAGTTCAATATTATAATTGTGGAGCATATTTCCATAGATACAACACATCCAAGATACAATATTATATTACAAAAATCTTCTCTTATTTCCATGGGAAGAGTACATCAAGTATAAGAATAATACATCATTGAAGAATCAAGTACAGGGCATAGAACAATCTTCAATCAAGTGAAGCCCTAGAATCTATGCATCCACTTCCACTCCTCGCTTCACAAACACAACCTAGGAACCCAATGGGGTATGTATCACATTCCACCCAGCCATGTGGACCCGAAGGTCCACCCCCTGTGCTAGGAGATGACAAGAAAGGACCCACATTTAAACAAGGTCAAGCAAACAAGGCTAACACAACTCCAACACATAACAACATTAAAAAAATGCAACAACACTCCCAGAGGAAACCAAAGCAAGGGAAGATAAATAGGTACTATAGGAGAGTTTCATCGCATGGCCTTGCATGGATTATCCAGACAACCTATCACAAGGTGCCACCTCCATCTATGGTTATCCTGACTGCATATCTCAAGGCACCGCTCCATTGGGTGACTCATGTGGAACCACTTACCTTTCATGAGGACAAGGCAATGATCTTACCAACCAGGTCTTCTCATCCCATTCTTAGCCTAAGGAAGCACTAACAACATGGGTGAGGCACATAATTAATCTTGTTTAGTGTTTAACTACACAAGCCCACTAGTTCATTAATTTGAGTATCACTTGTTTATGAAACTCTTCCATGGGTTATCGTGACAACCCCTTTATGTGCCAGCCCCCATAAAGATCCACTCTCCCTACGAACACCCAAACCAAAATAAAGCAAGGGGTGTACCTCAACTAACATAAAATAAAAGTGTACATAACACATAACATGTGAGGCATGAACCATCCCGCAAACACATACCATATCACTGAACCAAAAACAAAGGAGGTACCACCCACCAACATAAACTACATAAGTCAACAGATGTAGTAAAACAATAGAGTGCCCGAATGAACAAGTTTTTCCCCTAGCCTTTGGAAGTTACTAAATACATCCACCCAAGTACGAGAATTAAAACAATGGTTCTCGTGACTCAAAATCAACACAAAAATGAGCCAACCCATAAACAAAACATCATTTAACTCTTCTTTGAACAAATAGAACATCAACGGAAAATCTCATTCATGAAATCACCTCTTTCCACAAAACAATAACCCAAAAGAAGTTAACTCAATGCCAATAAGCACAATAATCATCAATAAGAATTAACAACCAATACATCCACAAAAGACATTATCTTCACAACTCGTGTTACTTAACCATAAATCCAAGCACATAGCTCAGAACGACCAAAAAGTCAATTAACCCTGACTATAACAACATTGTAACTCATGCAGTGATGCATATGAATTTAACAAATAAGAATTCAAAGTAGAATTACTAGATAATTCATTAATAATTAAAACAAATCTAAATCTGACAAGCTCAAACATATATTTTAAACACATAAAGGCACTATCTTTTAAAAAGGATACAAAATATACACTTGAATCCCTAAAGTCATTTAGTCAATTCTAGAACAAGGGTGGTTACTCTTACTATTAAAAAAGTAGTTTCACCTAACTTCCCAAATAAAGCTTATTTAATCTTTCTATATCAATTTGCGTATGTTATTTGATAATAAGATAAATGTCAACATGCATATATATATATATATAAGTCTATATAAATATAGGAAATATAACTTTACTAAAATCTCCAAAGACACTATAGAAACATTACTTTATCTATCTAATTATGCAAAAACCAATTTCTCTCTATTATAATACATGAAATATATATTTACACATATATATTTATATAGAATGCAGTTTAGAGTTCGTTATATCAAATGTTAATATGACAATACATATACATATACCTAGTTCACTTATCTAACTTAATCATTTATTCACACAAGTAAATATATTCTTTTGCTATAACGTAATATAGATCTCAGCACAATATCTCAACTTATAGCTTGATAAGCTTAAATATACACCCATAGGTAAACATACACATATCGAACCAAATACAAGGTGCATATATTGATCGAATGTATTTTCATCAATTAAATTTCACTAATAATCAATGAATGCCAAACCAAAAATACATCTATCAAATCATGCCAACAAGAAGTCTAAAACAAAATAATGACCATTCACAAAGACTTGAATTTGAATGATGAAAAGGGTTAAGTAAACAGAAAATTGAATGCCAAGACATGGTGACATAATATCAATACCGCTTAAACTAACTGGCATCTGGAATGCACTCCACATAATATGCATCAAATGTTAATCATAAAACATTGAGAAAGAATAGATGGAAGAGGAAGACTCTAAGGAGACAAACCATTGCGTCGATCTAGTTACCCTACATGGATATAACTTGAATTGTTTTGTGCTATACAATGGAGGGATTATTGATCTCATTCTGTCTAAATCTATAGTAGAACACAATACCAACAAATTTAGACTGTAAAATTTGATGCATGCATTGGAATACTCATATTCAAAGGTTCGAATGGATACCAAATATTATAAGCCATAATTTAGCTGTGGATGGTGATCCGTGAGAATACTATGATAATTTGACTCTACAACCTACAAAATGAATATGCACGACTTGTTTAGAAATACCCCATCGGATGTCACCCTATAATGAAATGACCCTTAATACAGGAGTCTCAACCTTTAAAATTTATTCGTTCAATGAGGGTCCCATATCGTATATAAATTTGCACCAATAATTGGATACAAAGCAGTGTGATAACTCTATCATCTGCGTATGTAATTTGCGAGGAATATGCCTTGTGCCATGCCAATATACATATTATCTGTTAAATCTTGCATGCAGTATGGGGCGTAAATACTGGGCCATTCATGGATCGGGTCTGAACCTGATAGGTTCCTAAGGGACTTGGATCCCAATTCTCGTCGATAAGAAACAATGGTTTCGTTATGTATACCATTTTTAATAATAGCATGGAATCTCTAAAAGGCATTGCTAATTAAAAAATATATTATTTTTTAAACGAACCTGACCTCAAATAATAAATTCAATTGAACCGGATATGTGAACCATTTCCTTCACACAAATAGGTACGTTATTCTTATAGAGAGTATTGGTGGTGAAAACTGAATCCATTTAAAAACAAAAAGGCGGGCTCAAAGATTATGTGTGTTGGGAGACATGTATGTAAAATATTTGATTCAAGCATACATAACATGTAATTTATAAATAAATAACAAGAGTCATATATAGGAAGTTAGGGAATCAAATTTGTATGACATCCGAAAGCAATTAAAAACTTTGGATTTATGAAGCATTCAGAAACACATTCAAAGTCATTTTTAGAGAAAGAAAAATTCCAAGCAAGAAACTCAAAAGATTATGGTGGATCAGTTGAGAGAGAGGTGGACATTCCTCATAGTAAAAGAAACTTCAATAAAAAAATTCATGAATTGGAGAACGTCAATACCGTTTGACAACATGATTAAAAAAAGCAAGCATATAGCAGATCCATATAGTTTTTGTGGCTAAGCAATATCTTTTGCATTTAACGGAGCTCAAACCAAAGAATGAAGAAGGCCAACTTGGAATTCCTACGCTCCCAAACAGAGAGAACGAATTGAATGCCTCCTGTTTTGCAATCACCAATTCTTCCTTCGAGCTTGATCACTCTCTGAAAATAAATCCTCTTCGAACAAACTAAAAACCAAAAACTATAATTTTTTTTTCCAGAATGAAGAATTGACCCCCCAAACATCCAAAAGGAAGCATTATAAAACTAGGGAAACATTTTCGAAAACAAAATCAGTAAAAAGAAACAAGTTTCCCATTCCGATTAAATTAATTAATTATTTTCAAAAATTGAAAATCAAAGCATAAATCAAAATTAAAACTAAAATCAGTAACTTGCACACTATTTTTCCAGTTCGAACTGATGCATGTCCTTGCATGTAAATAATTTCCTTGTTTTTTATTTCTTTTTCCCCACTTTTTCAGTTTTGTCATTTTCACTTAAATTTCCATTTCAAATAAATCCAAAATAATAATTAAATAAACAATATTATCTAACCATCAAATTAAAAATTAACAATATTACCATTGAAATATTATTCCACCTTACCATTAAAATATTTAACTTCAACAAAATAATAATAATACAATTACACATTTGAATCTACAAAACATTTCAATTTACAAATTAGTTTAATGTTTAACTAAATACTTTAACATTTTCACAAAACCACTTTAATAATTAAATTTAATGCTTTAATTAAATTAATTACCACAATAATAAACATCATTAAATTAAATTAACTAATTAAAAAATAACGATAATCACGTCAGAACCAAGCAGTTAACATACTTAAACTAACACTTTAAACGAACGATATGAAACAAATGATACCATAACAGAATGGGGTTCTGATGGACAACATCGTCTAAGAACAACGGGGTGATGGACACATCACAATTCAACACTGACACAAGTGGCCCAAAGACCAAAGTGGAGGGGCACTACATCCTCCCCCCCTAAGCCTCGACTTACTCCTGGAAGTCATGAAGTAAGGTAAAACATATGCAGACATGAACAACATCATCACATTTCACACACAAACGGAAGCTACCAAACAAGAAAACAAACAAAGAAAACAACTAACAGATGGGGAAGCTTTCTTGTCATCTCCCTAAACCATATCATGTACATTGGGTATGTAAGGCATGCTCAAACCCGATGGTGCAGGTGGATTCGGTGCCTGATACCTGCAATCTTGCATAAAATCAAGTGCCAAAACAACATATATATTCAATGCCAACACACCGTGAGAGAAAGTTGCAGTGTAGTAGGGTGCTCACAAACGAGTGATGCTACACCATCCCTCTCACCCGAACCTCGAACAATAATCAAAACTGTTGAGAAAATGTGTCTCAACTTCCAGCTCGAAGCCCCAAATTTCATGACTTAGCATTAAATTGTTTCATTTCCGCCTTTACTGCTTTATCGTGGCGGCTAAGTCTGGATTTGGCGGTACTGTAGTGACTGTCCTGCCGGTTACCGCCATACCGCAAGTGGTGGGTCTACTCACCACGGTAGCGCGGTGAGACCACCTACGGTTGGGTCTAACGGTTACCACCACACCACAAATAGTCAAGTGACTAACCGTAGTGGCCATGGTAAGACCGCCACACCATAGAAAGTCAAGTGACTGATCGCGGCAAGACCACCAGCGGTCAGCCAAGATGGCTACTGCCATACTACGGTTAGACCTTTTCAGTGTTGCGGTAGTGTGGTAGGGTGGAGGGTAGAGCTCGATGATGACTTGGGGTGAGCTCAATCGAGCTCACCGCCAATACCATGAGTCTAACTTGGCAGGGCTGCGGTAGCACGGTAAGAGCTCGGAGCTCGATCAGCCAACCTTGATCGGTTGGACCAGAAAGTCATGAGCAATGATGAATGAAGGAAGGACATGTGGCTCAGTGTTAGTGCAATAATTGGCTAAAGGACAAAGTCATAACAACGTTATTGTAGGTCGACTCAGGGTGGCAGACAGGACCCGATTTGGGTAAAGAAGTTAATGCCTAGGTGGCTCGATGCAAGGAGATCGACATGGGTAGATCGATTGCGTGATTGGATGACAGATTCATGAACCTGATGGTCAGCGCTTGGTTGGCAGAATTGAATGCAACGTATGACTTAAGTAAGTCGAGTACAATATTGCATGAAGAGATTTTTTGTTCGAACTATATGTTAGAGATAACATTGTAATAGTGAGAGGGTTCTGGAAGTGTTGCTGTGAACTAATCAGAAAATAATGTATATTGTATGTAACTATTTTTATTATTGTAATATAATTGTCTTGACTTTTTGTGGTGGGTTTTTTACTTGTAAAGGTTTTCCCACATATATCTTGTGTCAACTGTGAATGCTCAATTTTGTTATCAATTTTTATTGGTTGTATTCTTCTCAAGTAAGTTTATAAAGCTTTTGAACCTATTTATGCTCTTCTCCTCTATTGTATTAGTGTTAAGGGAATGTATTTTGCACTGTTGGGTCATTAGATCCATCTTGTTTTTCCCTTCGAGTGGTATCAGAGCTTGGCCAGTTGTGTTATCCTTGTAGGAAAGATCAGTTTTTGTGCTAATACTATTTCAGTGGGAGTCTTGCATTGTTGAAACTTGTTTCTATTTGAGATGGTGAGTACATCTGGTAGAGTAGAGATTGAGAAGTTTAATGGCAGTAACTTTGAGTTATGGAAACTCGAGATAGAAGACTTGCTTGTGGATAGAGACCTCTGGATTACAGTGTTTGGAACTAATCCACAAAGTACGATGCAAGAAGCTTGGGATCTTGCTAATAGAAAAGCAAGAGGTTTGATAAGACTGAGTCTAGTTGATTTTGTACTCCTGAATGTCCATGAGGAGTAGTCTGTAGCTTCATTATGGAAGAAGCTTGGTGATATTTATTAGGGAAATTCTCTGGTAAATAAGTTATTCCTGAGGAAGAATTTGTACTCCTTGAAGATGGAAGAAGGTGCATCTGTTGTAGATCATCTAAACTCATTTAATATGAGTGTTACTTAGATGGCATTTGTAGGTGTGAAGATAGAGGAGGAGGATCGTTGCATGCTCCTATTGTGTTCATTACCTAATAGTTGGGATCATCTTGTGATGGCTATTGGAAGCACAACCACTGCATTCCAGATGGATGACATGGTTGCTTCGCTCTTTTCTGAAGAAATGCGAAGGAAGTCTTCTGAGATGGCCAAAGAGGCTCCTGTTGTTCGAGGTAGACCAAAGGAGAAAGGCAAGAAGAAGGAGAAGAAGTCAAAATCCAAATCTGTAGAGAGATCAAAGTCTCTTGATAAAAATTTCAAGGTGAGATGTTGGAGCTATGGGCAACTTGGTCATATCCGGAAGGATTGCAAGGAAAAGAAGAAGAATGTCTCTGACAATGAATCTTCTCAAAGTGATGCAGATTCCTTCATTGCAGTAGCCTTGACAACTCAGGAATTAGATGATGTTTGGCTGGTTGACTCAGGTGCGTCTTTTCACATGACATCCAATAGAGAATGGTTCTCTAAATACAAGAAGTATGACCGTGGAAAGGTATACTTCGCAAGTGATTCAATGTTGGAGATAGTTGGCAGAGGAAGAGTCTGAATTCATTTTCCTGACGAGAGAGTGAAAGGTATTGGTGGCGTACTTCACATACCAGGTTTGGCTCGAAATCTTCTTTTTGTCAGTAAGTTAAATGATATTGGTGTAGAAGTTTCTTTCTCAAGTAGGGGATGTAAAATGGATAGAGGTGTAATGGTGTTGGCTAAGGGTGTTCATACTGGCACTGTGTATAAGCTGGATGCACGACCTGTTCTTTGCAATAGTGCCTCTGTAAAGTCAAGCAATGTTGCACCTTTAGAGAAAGATGAAGACACTTCTTTGGCTGCAAATGCTATGGAGGTAAAACTCCCAACAGAGAAGACTATGCTATGGCATCATAGACTTGGTCACATTGGTGAGAAAGGTTTAAAAACCTTGAAGAATAAAAATCTTATAGAAGGGCTTGATGATTGTAACCTTGAGTTTGACTTTTGGGAACATTGTATCTATGGAAAACAACACTGTGTTTCATTTTATTCTAGTCCTCATAAATCTTTTGGTATACTAGATTATGTTCATTCTGATGTGTTTGGTCTAGTTAATGTTCCTTCATTATCAAAGTCTAGATACTATGTTTCTTTTATTGATGACTGTTCAAGAAGGGCATTTGTATACTTTCTTAAAAGTAAATCAGAAGTGTTCAGTCGATTTAAAGAATTTAAATCTTTGGTAGAGAATTAGACTGGAAGGAAAATCAAATGTTTGAGAACAGGAAATGGCGGTGAATTTTGTTCTGCAGATTTCAAAAGGTATTGCACTGATCATGGAATTAAAAGGCTTAAAAAAATGCCTTACACTCCACAACAAAATGGAGTTGTTGAAAGGTTGAATAGGACGCTAATGGAAAAGGTAAGGAGTATGTTGAGTGGTGCTAGTCTGGAGTAGAAGTTTTGGGCTGAGGTTGTGGCTACAACATGTTATCTAATAAATAGATCCCCTTGCTCTACTCTTGTTGACAAGACGCCTTTGGAAGCATGGTTTGGTAAGAAGCCCTCTCTGAGGCATGTCCATGTGTTTGGATGTGAGGCATATGTTTATGTGCCAAATAAAAAGAGATCTAAATTAGATAACAAGACTGTCAAATGTATTCTCATCGGCTATGGAGTTGGTGTGAAAGGATACAAGCTTTGGAACCCTATTACTGAGAAGGTTTTGTACAGCAAGAGCATGATCTTTCATGAGCTAAAACCTTCAGTAAGTGATCAATAGCTTGAGACAGATCAGAGTGACAAGAAGAAGGATGCAGTTGAGATTCCCCAAAGTCCAGAAAGGGAAGAGCTGCATGGTGTACCTGAGACTGAGGAGAGCTCAAGCAGCTCTGGAAGTTCTGATGATGGAGAACAATCTCAGCCTGTAAGAAGATTTACATAAGATAAAAGGCAACCTAAAACGTATGGTTTCTCTATGTTAGATTCAAACTATGCCTATGCTTTAATTACCAGCACTGATGAACCTAGGACGATTAAAGAAGTAATTAGCATGGTTGATTCAAATTCTTGGTTGGATGCCATGAATGAAGAGATGGATTCATTGAAAAAGAATGAAACCTGGAATTTGGTACCACTGCCTAAAGGGCGAAAGCCTATTGGCTGTAAGTGGATATTCAAAAGAAAATAGGCCTTGATGGCAGTGTTGAGAAGTATAAGGAAAGGTTGGTTGCAAAGGGATTTTCTCAATTGAGGGAATTGACTATGGAGAGATTTTTTCCCCTGTAGAAAAGCTGACATCCATCAGATTTTTGTTTTCATTAGCAGTTGTGTATGATTTTGAAATTGAGCAGATGGATGTGAAGACAACGTATCTCCATGGTGAGTTGGAAGAAGAAATCTACATGTCCCAGCCTGAGAATTTTGTTGAAAGAGGTAAACAAAATCTGGTTTGTAAGTTGAATAAATCTCTCTATGGTTTAAAACAATCTCCTAGAATGTCGTACCTAAAATTTGACACGTTTGTGTTGTCAATTGGATTTGTGAGATCAAAATCTGATCATTTCATTTATTATAAATCTGAGAATGATCATGTGCTTGTTATTACCCTGCATGTGGATGATATGTTATTCATTAGAAATAGCAAGACTATGATTTCTGATCTTAAATCTCAGTTGTCTGCAAAGTTCGAAATGAAAGGTTTTGGTGCAACAAGGTACATTCATAGAATGGAGATTACCAGGGATAGAACAAGCATAAAATTTTGGATCAATCAGAGTAAGTATGTGAAGACAGTTCTGGAAAGGTTTAGCATGGATGATTGCAAGCAACTTTTTGTTCCAATCATGCATGGAACTAATCTTTATGTTGAAGACTGTCCAAAGTCTACTACTGAGATGGAGGACATGATCAGTGTGTCTTATGCAAGTGTTGTTGGCAGTTTGATGTATGCTATGGTCTATATAAGACCAGACATTGCCCAAGTAGTGGGAGTTCTAAGCCGATTTATGGAAAATCCAAGAAGATCACATTGGGATGTTGTGAAGAGAGTATTTAGGTATTTGAAGGGGACTTCAGATTATGCACTATGTTACCGTGGAAATTTGGTTGCATCACAGAGGACTCTTAGCATTCATGGGTATGTTGATTCAGATTGGGTAGGGGACATTGACAGCAAGTGATCCACTAGTGGATACACTTTCATGCTTAATGGTGGAGCAATCAGTTGGATGAGCAAGCGACAGGCTGTAGTTGCTTTATCCACGACAGAAGAAGAGTACATGGCTGCAACTCATGCCTATAAAGAGGTTGTTTGGTTAAACCATTTGTGTTCAGACATTGGATTTAATGTTGGGCAGATTTCAATCTGCTGTGACAGTCAGAGTACCATTTGTTTGGCAAAGAATCTGACCTTTCATGCTAGGACCAAGCACATTGATGTGCAATATCACTTCGTGAGGGATATGGTTGAAGATGGCAAGGTAAATATGGAAAATTTCAACACCTTGAAGATTGTTGTAGACGCTTTAATGAAGCCAGTTAGCACAGACAAATTCAGATGGTGCGCAAAATCGATGGGCCTTAGGGCCTATGACAGACAATAATTTTTTGAAGCCATGGGGGAAGCTGGAAGTGTTTTCCAAGTGAGAGCTTGTTGAGAAAATGTGTCAACTTCCAGCTCGAAGCCCCAACTTTCATGACTTGGCATTAAATTGTTTCATTTCTGCCTTTACCTCTTTACCGTGGTGGCTAATTCTGGCTTTGGCGGTACCACGGTGACTGTCCTGGCAGTTACCGCCATACCGTAGGTGGTGGGTCCACTCACCATGGTAGCGCAGTGAGACCACCTACGGTTAGGTCTAGCGGTTACCACCACACTATGGACAGTCAAGTGATTGACTACGGTGGCCGCGGTAAGACCACCAATGGCCTGGCTGGTGGTTACCGCCACACCGCGGACAATCAAGTGACTGACCGCGGTAAGACCGCCAGTGGTTAGCCAAGACGGCTACCGCCATACCGCGGTTAGACCTTGTCAATGTTGTGGTAGCATGGTAGGGTGGAGGGCAGAGCTCGGTCAAGCTCACCGCCATACCGCAAGTCTAACTCGGCAAGGCTGCGATAGCGCGGTAAGAGCTCGGATGAGCTTGGAGCTCGATCAGCAGAGCTTGACTGGTTGGACCAGAAAGTCATGAGCGATGACGAATGAAGGAAGGACACATGGCTCAATGTTAGTGTGATAATTGGCTAAAGGCCAAAGTAATAACAACAGTTATTGCAGGTCGACTCAGGGTGGCGGATAGGACCTGATTTGGGTAAAGAAGTTAATGCCTAGGTGGCTCGATGCAAGGAGATCAACATGGGCAGATTGATTGCATGATTGGATGACAGATTCATGAACTTTATGGTTGGTGTTTGGTTGACAGAATTGAATGCAACGTAAGTCGAGTACAATATTGCATGAGGAGAGTTTTTGTTCAAACTATATGTTAGAGATAACATTGTAACAATGAGAGAGTTCTAGAAGTGTTGCTATGAGCTAATCAGAGAAGACTGTATATTGTATGTAACTATTTTTGTTACTGTAATACAATTGTCTTGACTTTGTGTGGTGGGTTTTTTACCTATAAAGGTTTTCCCTCGTATATCTTGTGTCAACTATGAATGCTCAATTCTATTATCTATTTTTATTGGTTGTAATCTTCTCAAGTAAGTTTATAAAGCTTTTGAACCTATTTATGCTCTTCTCCTCTGTTGTATTAGTGTTAAGAGAATGTATTCCATATTGTTGGGTCATTAGATCCATCCCATTTTTCCCTTCAAAAACATCAAATAACAGTAATTACATTATAAACAACATCATCAAGCAATAACTAATCATCAACATAACAAGAATAGTACACAATCCATAAGATAACACAAGACAAAATTATTCCAAACACAACTAACTCCATATATCAATGTAGGATAAACAACCATAAATAGTATCATAATCATACAAGTCAATTAAACTATCAACCAACCAAACCAACATGGTGAAACAACCACCATAAAGTCTCAAGGTACATAATCATATCATAAAAGTTGTCAATCCAGTAAAGCAACAAAGAAAGTACTACATCCCTCCTTCTACTATCAGCTACTCACTATTTGATAGAGGACACTCCTCAGGGTCCTCATCCAAGTCCATAACCACCTTCATGGAAGTAGAAGGTTGTGAATGAATGCTTTCCTTCTCTTCCTTGGACAATATGGGTGCATTAGGTCCACACCCAAACTACCAATCCCAGATAGCAGATAGTTTCTTCACTTTAACTATGTGTCCCGACTCTTCGATCTTCTTCCCTTTTCCCATTTTGAGTCGAGAGAGGGCCTAGGCCAAGGTCTCATCATTGAAAATACAAGGTGGAGCTTCTGGTGTGGGGATTTTTTTTATGACCACACCCTTTTTAGAAGCCTTCACTATGTTTCCTTTCCTCCTTCCGGACTTCGACCTTCCCATCCCTACACACAAACTGAGGTAACATTAAACTCTAGTAAAATTTTAAGTCCCAACTAATCCTAACTTAACGTAAATTTACACACTACACAAATTTCCATAATGCATTGTGCACTACACTGAGGGTCCTATCCTTTCAACTGGTTTTTTGTACCATTGGACCAACATCACCTAAGGACAACTCTCGGTAGACAAGCGAGAACAACTCAAAAGCGAAAACATAAACTCAAGAGTACAACACCTAGGTCAACGTAATGGGCTCACATGTATCCAGAGTGCACAGTGTATGAACCTAGGCTCTGATACCATGTTGTAATGCCCCACCATGCAAACCCCATAGGACCATGATCAACTAACCAAAAATAGAACATCTATTTTTAAAGGATAACAACTAACAACAAACATAATTAAATAAACATACAATATTATGATAATCACATAATGACACCTAACTAGTCCCATAGGGTTACATGGTTGCATTAATTGTAAATGTTCTTGACCAAAAACATTGCTATAAAACTAAAGGCCAAGTAAATAGAAATAGAAGCATACATTTATCAATATAACATAATGATAAACATACAACCATTCATAATCAATTGAGATGATAAAGGTACATACATCATTTTATTACATATCAAATTCAGAGTTCACTATTACAATTATGGAGCATATTTCCATAGATACAACACATCCAAGATACAATAGTACATTACAAAAATCTTCCCTTATTTCCACGGGAAGAGTACATCAAGCATAAGAATAATACATCATTGAAGAATCAAGTAGAAGGCATAGAATAATCTTCAATCAAGTGAAGCCCTAGACTCTATGCATATGCTTCCACTCCTCGCTCCACGAACACAACTTGGGAACCCAATGAGGTCTGTAGCACATTCCACCTGACCATGTGGACCTGAAGGTCCACCCCCTGTGCTAGGAGATGACAAGAAAGGACCCACATCCAAACAAGGTCAAGCAGACAAGGCTAACACAACTCCAACACATAACAACATTAAATAAATGCAACAACACTCCTAGAGGCAACCAAAGCAAGGGAAGATAAATGAGTACTGTAGGAGAGTGTCCTCGTATGGCCTTACATGGATTATTGAGAAAACCTATCATAAGGTGCCACCTCCATCTATGGTTATCCTGAATGCCTATCTCAAGGTGTCGTTCCTTAGGGTGACTCATTCGAAACCACTTACCTTTAGTGAGGACAAGACAACAATCTTACCAACCAGGTATTCTCATCCCATTCTTAGCCTAAGGAAGCACTAATAGCATGGGTGAGGCACATAATTAATCTTGTTTAATGTTTAACTACCCAAGCCCACTAGTTCATTAATTCAATTATCACTTGTTAACGAAACTCTTCCGTGGGTTATCCTGACAACCCCTTTGTGTGTCGCCCCCCATGAAGAGCCACTCTCTTTACGGAAACCCAAACCAAAATAAAGCAAGGGGTGTACCTCAACTCACATTAAATAAAAGTGTACATAACACATAACATGTGAGGCATGAACCATCCCACAAACACATACCATATCACTGAACCAAAAACAAAAGAGGTACCACCCACCAACATAAACTACATAAGTCAACAAATGCAGTAAAACAACAGAGTGCCTAAACAAACAAGATTTTCCCCTAGCCTCTGGAAGTTACTAAATACATCCACCCAAGTACGAGAACTAAAACAAGGGTTCATGTGACTCAAATTCAACGCAAAATGAACCAACCCATAAACGAAACATCATTTAACTCTTCTTTTCAACAAATAGAGCATCAATGGAAAATACCATTCATGAAGTCACCTCTTTCCAGAAAACAATAACCCAAAAGAAGTCAACTCGATGCCAATAAGAACAATAATCATCAATAATAATCAACAACCAATACATCCACGAAAGGCATTATCTTCACAACTCGTGTTACTTAACCACTAATCCAAGTACATAGCTCAGAACGACCAAACAATCAATTAACCTTGACTATAATGATATTTTAATTCATGCAGTGATGCATATCAATTTAACAAATAAGAATTCCAAGTAGAATTACTAGATAACTCATTAATAATTAAAACAAATCTAAATCTAACAAGCTCAAACATATATTTTAAACACATAAAGGCACTATCTTTTGAAAAGGATACAAAATATACACTTGAATCCCTAAAGTCATTTAGTCAATTCTAGAACAAGGGTGGTTACTCTTAATATTTAAAAAGTAGTTTCACCTAACTTCCCAAATAAATATTATTTAATCTTTCTATATCAATTTATATATGTTATTTGATAATAAGATAAATGTCAACATACATACATATATAAGTCTATATAAAGATAGGAAAAATAACTTTAATAAAATATCCAAAGATACTATCGAAACATTACTTTATCTATCTAGTTAAGCACAAACCAATTTATCTCTATTATAATACATGAAATATATATTTATATAGAATGCAGTTTAGAGTTCGTTATATCAAATGTTAATATGACAATACATATACATATACCTAGTTAACTTCTCTAACTTAATCAATTATTCACACAAGTAAATATATTCTTTTACTATAACATAATATAGATCTTAGCACAATATCTCAACTTATAACTTGATAAGCTTAAATATACACCAATAGGTAAACATACACATATCGAACCAAACACAAGGTGCATATATTTATCGAATGTATTTTCATCAATTAATTTTCACTACTAATCAATGAATGCCAAACCAAGAATACATCTATCGAATCATGCCAACAAGTCGTCTAAAACAAAATAATGACCATTCACAAAGACTTGAATTTGAATGATGAAAAGGGTAAAGTAAGCAAAAAATTGAATGCCAAGACATGGTGACATAATATCAACACTGCTTAAACTAACTGTCATCTGGAATGCACTCCACATAATATGCATCGAATGTTAATCATAAAACATTGAGAAGGAATAGATGGAAGAGGAAGACTCTAAGGAGATAAACCATTGTGTCGATCTAGTTACCCTACATGGATATAATTTGAATTGTTTTGTGCTATAAAATGGAGGGATTATTGATCTCATTCTGTCTAAATCTATAGTAGAACACAATATCAACAACTTTAGACTATAAACTCTGATGCATGCATTGGAATACTCATATTCAAAGGTTTGAATGGATACCAAGTATTATAAGCCATAATTTATCTATGGATGGTGATCCGTGAGATTACTATAATAATTTGACTCTATAACCTACAAAATGAATATGCACGACTTGTTTAGAAATACCCCATTAGATGTCACCCTATAATGACATGACCCTTAATACAAGAGTCTCAACCTTTAGAATTTATTCGTTAAATGAGGGTCCCATATTGTATATACATTTGCACCAATAATTGGATACAAAGCAGTGTGATAACTCTATCATTTGCATCTATAATTTACGAGGAATATGCCTTGTGCCATGCCAATGTACATATTATTTGTTAAATCTTGCATGCAGTATGGGGCATAAATACTGGGCCATTCATGGATCGGGTTTTAACCTGATAGGTTCCTAAGGGAATTGGATCCCAATTCTTGTCGACAAAAAACAATGGTTTCGTTATGTATACCAATTTTAATAATACCAAGGAATCTCTATAATGCATTGCTAATTAAAAATATATATTATTTTTCAAACGGAACTGGCCTCAAATAATAAATTCAATTCAACTAGATATGTGAACTATTTCCTTCACAAAAATAGGTACGCTATTATTATAGAGAGTATTGGTGGTGCAAAATGAAACCATCTGAAAACAAAAAGGCGGACTCAAAGATTATGTGTGCTGGGAGACATGCATGCAAAATATTTGATCCAGGCATACATAACATGCAATTTATAAATAACTAATGAGAGCCATATATAGGAAGTTAGGGAATCAAATTTGTATGACAACTAGAAGCAATTGAAAACCTTGGATTAATGAAGCATTCAGAAACACATTCAAAGTTGTTTTCAGAGAAAGAAAAATTCAAGCAAGAAACTCAAAAGATTACGGCGGATCGATTGAGAGAGAGGGGTTTGACATTCCTCATAGTAAAGGAAACTTCAATAAAAAAATTCATGAATTGGAGAACGTCAATACCGTTTGACAACATGCTCATAAAAAGAAAGCATATAGCAGATCCATATAGTTTTTGTGGCTAAGCAATATCTTTTGTGTTTAGTGGAGCTCAAACCAAAGAATGAAGAAGGCCAACCTAGAATTCTTACACTCACAAACAGAGAGAACGAACTGAAGGCCTCCTCATAACCACCAATTCTTCCTTCAAGCAAACTAAAAACCAAAAACTGTCAATTCTTTTTTCCAAAATGAAGAATTGACCCCCCAAACATCCAAAAGAAAGCATTATAAAACTAGGGAAACATTTTCAAAAACAAAATCATAAAAAGCAACAAGTTTTCCATTTCAATTAAATAAATTATTTATTTTTGAAAACCAAAAATCAAAGCATAATTCAAAATTAAAACTAAAATCAGTAACTTGCACAATATTTTTCAAGTTCGAACCGATGCATGTCCTTGCATGTAAATAATTTCCTTGTTTTTTATTTCTTTTTCCCCATTTTTTCAGTTTTGCCATTTTCACTTAAATTTCCATTTCAAATAAATCCAAAATAATAATTAAATAAACAATATTATCTAACCATCAAATTAAAAATTAACAATATTACCATTGAAATATTATTCCACCTTACCATTAAAATATTTAACTTCAACAAAATAATAATAATACAATTACACATTTGAATCTACAAAACATTTCAATTTACAAATTAGTTTAATATTTAACTAAATACTTTAACATTTTCACAAAACCACTTTAATAATTAAATTTAATGCTTTAATTAAATTAATTACCACAATAATAAACATCATTAAATTAAATTAACTAATTAAACAATAATGATAACCACATCAGAACCAAACAGTTAATGTAGTGCCTCTCATGTTTTGATACTCTGATACTACTTTGGTGTATGTGTTTGCTTCAGTGTGATTTCTGGTTATGTTTTGATGCTTATTTGATACTCGGTTAGACATCTTTTCCACCATGTGTTGGGTGTGGCAGATAATTATGCTTATTTGCTTATGATAGTTGGACTTATGTGTGGGAGACTCATGTTATGATGATGTTACTTTGTGAGTTATTTTGATGATGTGATGCTTAGATTATGTTTACTGTATTTGATTCGGGTGAAGGAGACGGGGTGGCATCATTCATCTGTGAGCACCCTACCTCACTGTAACTCTCCTTCACAATGTGTTGACTATGAGTTATATGCATATATACATGTTGTTCGATGTTTTGTGTTATGCAAGAATACAGGTACTAGGTGTTGACTCCACCTGCACTATTAGGTCTAAGCGCATCCTACATACCCAATGGTTGATGTGGTTAGGGAGTTGGTAAGAAAGTACCCCTGTCTATGTCAGTGGTTGGTCTAGTGGTGGTTCATGTCATATCAGTACTTGTTCATGTGTGTATGGGTGTTAATTAAATCATTTTATTTCATGAGTTTTATAAGTGTGTTTATGGCTTGGTCTAGTGCTTTTATGATTTAAATTAAATGCTAGTCTATAGTGAAAAATATTAAATTAATTTTATGTTCATTGTTGCTTATGATATCAATAATTTGGAAAATTATGGTGTACATTAGCACTTTTATTGTTATTTTAAAATGTGAAGCTAACCTTTAATTTAAATCATTAGATTAAATAATATAGTTAGAGAAATTATTGTTGATTATTTTAAAAGAAATAAAGTTAAGGAAATCTTTATCATATTTGTTTTTATTAGAAAAGGTGATTTAATAAAATAAATTTTAAACTTCAATTATAATTAAGTGAAATGTTGTTTAAAATTATTATTAATTAATTGTTTATTTTTCAAAAGTTAATTTTATTACAATGAAATTAAAATATTTAAAAGGCATATTTTGGTGTAAATTAATTATGGAAGATTCTCTTCCAAAATTGGAAAATGGTAGAAATGGAGTATTAAGTGGAATTTGCATGGGAAAGTTGTCAAAAAATTTATGACAACTTCTCATTTGGCTTTTTTGGAAAAAGTATATTTTGAAATATTGATTTTTCAAAAAAGCAAGAGAGAGGAAATGAAAAATGAAAAAAAAAATGTCTACAACTCTAAAATTGTTGAAATTTTTTCTAAGGAACTAGATAATCTATGTGGCTTTTCGTCGATTTGATCTAAGAAGATTTGATTTTGTCTTGCACTAGATTTTGTTGTCAAATTTGTTGTTGTTGGGATTCAAATCTCTGGTTTTCGAAGCTTTCATCTGGCTGGAATTGCGCAACTCGTCCTCGAATCAAGCTTTGCATAGGACTCTGGGTAATTCAAATTTCATATTCTGATCTCTGTAAATTTGGTTTTTAAAAGAAGAAAAGAAAATGTGTTTCTATGTATGTTTGAGAAAATCCTCTTCCTTTGTAATTTTTAATTACCTGCCTATAGATTTCTCTCTTCCTCTCTGTATTTTATTTTGGAGTTTTGGTTGAAATCTCAATTCCCTCTATCTTTGGAATCCTCCCAGCTTTAAATCTTTGTAATTTTCGTATCGATCTGAGAATCCTCTTGTTCCTTATATTTTGTTTTCCCAATTTATTTTGGAATTTTTTTGCATCTCCTTTGTTATACTGAACACATATTGGATAATACACACACACACACACAAACACACACACACACACACACACACACACATATATATATATATATTACTGTTAATATTTTATT
The DNA here is from genome assembly GCA_007115665.2 of Sequoiadendron giganteum. Lineage (NCBI taxonomy): Eukaryota > Viridiplantae > Streptophyta > Pinopsida > Cupressales > Cupressaceae > Sequoiadendron > Sequoiadendron giganteum. Next base: position 395,949,993 of record CM021104.1, on the reverse strand, counting down.
AAATCGTTGTTATTGGTTGGGCGTTGTACGGTGAAATGTGAATTAGTTTATTCGTTGGGCAATTTTTCCCTGGTTGGGGTTTATTGTTTGCATATGGGGATGGTTGGGGGAGGCACTGCCTCCCACCGCCGCCCCCATATGGGGATGGCAATGTGGAGGCAGAGCCTCCACTGCCCTCCCCACTCTTGTGTGACTATGGGGAGAGGGGAGTACTGTTGTGTACAACCGCCCCTCCCCCAATTCGTATGTGCTTTGTGTTTTATTTAAAGGCCTGCGTACTATGAAATTCCACCACCTATTCTTTCAATGTATAATGTGGTTTTGATTTTAAATGCATTTATTTACTAAAGATATAATATAATATATATATGTGTGTGTGTGTGTGTTATGTTTATTATGTTATGTGGCAGATGTAATATTGAAATTATATTGATAGAAGTTTATAAATATATGCATATATATGTATATATGTATGTGTATATATATACTTTGTAAACTGGTATATTATGTTATTATTAAGTTTTGATCTTCAACAACATTAGATGAATAGATATATATTTATTCCAGTATATATATATGTATATACATATATATATATATATATATACATATATGTATATATGTATATACATATATATATATATATATATACATATATGTATATATGTATATACATATATATATATATACATATATGTATATATGTATATATATATATATATATGCATATAGTGTATAGGCAGGAAATGTGAGCAAATAATGAAAATTAAAAATAAGTTATTCTATGGAATTTTTTTATATATAATAGAGAAAAATATTATTTGTAAATTCTGTTTGAAAATGTCTATTAATTTAATCTGTAATTTAGAATCTGAAGAAAATGAAATTTATGATTTAAAATATACTATAGAATTTGATTTCATTATTTTCCTGTCAAACTGTACTATGAAATATCAGAATAGTTGTTTAAAATAAATAAATATTATAATCAGATTTTAAACTTAGAAGATTAATATCTTAAAACTGCTTTTTACTTTGAATTGATTTTTAAAATAAAGATTAGATTTCCATTATCTTAGAAAAATCAGAATTTAGAATATTTTGTGTGGAAAAGATTTAAAATCAGAAAATAAAATATAGTTAAAAAATTAAAATTAGTGAATGATTTTTAATTGATTTTTAATAAATTAAGTTAGTATCTTTAATTTTAAAGAAAGAAATTTTATTTTCTTATGTTTAATAAATCATGGAATTATCATTGCTGCTCTTGAATTAGCTTTTTAGCAAGTTTATAGACTTAGGTATTTAATAAATGAATTATTTAAAAGTAGGAAGATATTTATTAAATTGACTATTGTTTTTGAATTAAAATAGAAATATTAGTGAATTTCCTTATTTTGATTTTAATAGATGAAAATAGTTATTTGAATGAGATTTGGATTATTTATTATTTAAATGTCTTATAGTTAATGATGTGGTCTTAATTAATTGAATGCGACATCTTAGTGTGTCTTATGTGGATTTAGTGTTATCTCCAGAGGTTAGGGAAAGTGTGAATATTTTTCTTTGGTCGCATCTTTTTGGTTTATGTTGAGACCATGTGGGAATTTGTGGGTAGTACCCTATTGTGAGTTATGATTCTTTTGGTTGAACATTGTGGTACCTGTTTCTTGGGTTTGGTTTTAGGGAAACCAATTTTGGAGAGTGGCTCTTCTTGGGGCCAGTGTACAAGTGGTCACCCTTGAAAGAGTTTCTCTAATGTAGTGAAAACCTAATTAATTTACCTAGTGGGTTGGGATAGTTATCACATAATAAGATAAAAATATACACCTCACCCCTGTCATTAGTGCTCTCAAATGCTAAGGATGGGTGGGAAGACCTGGTTGGTAAGGTCACTACCTTGTCTCCGCGAAAGGTAAGTGGCTCCGCATGAGTCACCCTATGGGGTGGTGCCTTGAGATAGGCTACTTGGTTAACCATAGATGGAGGCGGTTCCTAGTGTTAGGTAGTCTATTTAATCCACAGAGTTGGAGTCAGTTCCTAATGTTAAGTAGTTTGGTTAATCCATGTAAGGCCATGTGATGACACTCTCCCAGTGTGCCCCTTTGTTTCCCTTATTCTTGTGCCTCTGGAGTTGTTTTAGTTGTTTGATTTGTTTTAGTTGTTTGGGTTGATTTATTTATTATTGATGTTTATGTTGTTTCATGGGCTTGAGTCTTGTGATGTGAGTCTGTTATGTTTGATTTTGTGGTCGAGGGTTCTTTCTTATCGACTCCTTGCGCGGGGGGTGTTCCTTCGGGTTCACATGGTCGAGTGGAAATGTGCAATGCACCCATTGGGTCCCTAGTTGTGATCATGGCGTGGATGCAATTACAGTGATCTCAAAGCTCGCACAAAGAATATTGTACCTTTGAAGAATTCTCTTTCATTATTGTACTTTTGTATTATGATTGTACCCTTCCCAATGTTATAAGGGAAGTGGCCTTGTAATGTAACTTTGATTTTATATTGTGTTGTATCTATGGAAATATATTCCACATTTATAATTCTGAACTTTGAAGTTGAATATAATATTATGTGATTTATGTTTATGAGTTTATATCTTATTCTTGTTAATGTATGTCATACTTATATTATTTTTTATTCTCGTTTCTTTCTTTCGCTTTAGTTGGAATCGTTTATTGTTTGAATTGTTGGGTTTGTTTAAGTAACGCACCATGTACCCCATAGGATTAGGTTAATGCTTTATGATTATATCTATGTTGTATAAATGTGTAATGTTGTAATGTGTAATTATTGTTTACAAAAATAAATTATTCTATTATTGTTGTAGTTGTCCTGTGGGGTTTGCGTGGCGGGGCATTATAGTTAACATAATTAAACTAACACTTTAAATGAATGACATGAAACAAACTATGTGGTATATAAAATGTGAGAATCCTACAATGTCAGTATAACACACCTTCATGAAATGCATTACTTAAAAGGAAATAAAAAATAGCATAAATGAAGCTACAACTATCCTTCTAATTCAATCCATGGTTCTCTAATCCCAAGGAATCCTACAAATTATGCTCTCATATATTATTATTTCTGCACATTAACCTGCAGAGATTGACAACTCAAGATGCGAGATGCTACAATGAAATCTGCATGCCCATGTTTTTGGATTTTCTAATATTTGATGCATAAAAACTAAATGATCCTATGATGGAATGGTACTAAAATCTAAATGCTGAAATTGATGATGATGATAAAATGTAAATGCTAAATGGAAGATAGAATGAACTAAACTATCAAAATGAAATTGCCATTATAACACTAAAATTGAGCTAAAATACAAAACTAAGTTAAAAATGCTCTCCAAATTCTCTCACAAATGAACCAAAATTCAGTAGCATAAGCTTTTCCAAATCTTCATGTTGAAAAGATGTGCAAAGGGTTGTATTTATAGATTTTCTAAGCCTCAAAGTGATGTGGCAACAACGGACAGTCGAGATTGTGATCCTACGACATCAACAACAGAGCATCAGGAGGTTAGAGGGAATCAGGGAGATGGTTCCCTTCAACAAGACAAATTGCCAAGTGTTAAAGGGAATCACAGAGAAGGAGGAGCCATGTGTCTCAGTTAGTTCCAAATTGGTTGCAAATTTGTTGAAGATATTTCATATTTTTCAATTTATAAAAATTCATTTTTGTGAGACACATGATGAGGTGGCAGGTGAGTTGGAGGTGGTTAGAGGAAATATGTAGAAATGTTCTTAAATTGAATTAAAAATTCAATTTAGAAGGAAATGGTAAATTAGTAAGATGCCAAATTAATTCATTTGTGCATTTTAACCAATTTTAGAAGAATAGGCCAATTTGAATTTAAAAATTCAAATTTAAGAGGGAAAGGGGAAACCAATTAAATAACAAATTGATTTAATTTTTCCATTTAATTAATTTTAGAAAGAAAGTGAATTTCGGAAAAGAAGTGTAATACCCCTCCATTTTGCTTCTTGTTTGGTTGCAGTTACTTTGATACTAGATAAATTTTGTTATGATGTTTTGATCGCTACTATTGAGCGACAACTATTATTGTGGGATGTAGTTATCTGATTATTGTTTCACATGCATTATGGATTAATGATGTTGTAGAGTTAACATGAGATGTTAGTATGAGATTACTGGATTATGATGGAAGTGTCAGTTTCAATGAGTGTATTGGTGAAGAGGACGGTTTCGCATCACTCGCTTGCAAGCGCCCTGCGAATCCGTAATTCCTTCTTCACGGTGTGTATTATATGCCGGATATATTGTATGATGTTGTTTACTTGGTTGCAGGATTGTAGGTACATGACATCGACTCCACCTAGTTTCACAGGTTTGAGTGTGTCGATCCAATGGTTAAGTTGAACGGGAGATAGTAGCTAGGTAACATGTGTTAAGTTTACACCCTAGCCTTAGTGTGTTGTCAGTTGTGTGTATCGAGTCATTGTCTGTCTTGTTTTAATGTTATTTATTTCTGAAGGATTATTGATTTGGAAATAGATATTTAGAATAATTGCATTTAAATCATGTTGGTGATTATTTAATTTAAATAATGCAATGTGGATAAAAGTTTATATTTAAATTAATTAATTATATTTAAATTATTTAATTAATTAAATTTAATCCAAAGGGGTTGAGTTTAGTTATTAAATAATTAAATTAATTAATTAAACATGATGCAAGAGAATGAAAGGAAATAAAAGAATTAGAATTAATTTTGGAATTTAATTTCAACGTGTGGGAATTAAATTAGAAATTGTAATTAAATGTTTATTTGGGAAATTGGTTGCAACTTTGGAAATTAATTTATTATTTGAAATTGCATTTTAAATTGAAAGTGGGTTTTCCAAAAGTGAAATTGAATTTGAAATTGAAATTGAAATATCTAATTTGCATTTAATGTGAATTAGGGTTGTAAATATTGAAATTGAAATTGAAATTGAAATATCTAATTTGCATGTAATGTTAATTAGGGTTGTATTAGGTATTTTTGATTTATAAAGAATACATGTTTTAATTTTAGGGGAAAAAGTTTTTAGAAAAATATATTTTTACAGCAGGGAAGAAATTTTGGAAAATTTGCACAAAGGTTTGAAGAAAGTTTAATTGTAGAATTGATTGAAGGAAAGATTGTTTGCATTTGTTTGGTTTTGGATTGGATTCATTGGAGGATTGAAGAAAATTCAGGAAATCTTTGGAGGAAGCTTGCATCATAAATTCATCTCTTCCTGTAGCTTCTTGTACCAGGTTTTCCTTTTTGTGTTTTATTGTTCTTGATTGTTTTTTTTAAAATAGTAATGATTAAAGATTTGTTTGTTAAATCTGTTTTAGAAAATAAATTTGATATTAGAAGAAAAGAATTAAATAAATTTACAGCCTTTGCTTGTGAAAATTCTTGAGTGAAAATTGTGAAAACCTTAGTTGAATTTAAATTATTTGGAGAAATTGATTTTGTTATTATTGAAATCAAACATAGAGATTGAACAATGCATTTAGAATTTTTTTAGAAAATGAAACCCTCTGTTTATTATTAAAAATCGGATTTTAAAATCTGCAGTATAGTTATATTTTTCATGGTAAAATGGTCTTGTTGCATCACCTATAACTTCACTTTCACAAACTGGTTTTCAAGAAATTTAAAGGGTTTTTGCATTTTAAAATTTTCTTACCCCTGTCCAAAAATCGTAAATACCCATATCGTAGTTTTTGAGTTATGCTTGAAACATGAGACTGTTGTTAAATTAATTTCCCATGGTTGCTTTGAAAATAAAATAATAATAAATTGATATTTATAAATATTAATATTTTATGTATTGTTATTATAATATTAAAATATTATTTAATAATATTTTATATTATAATTTATAATATTAAAGTATTATATTTATTTATATTATTTTTAAATAAAATTTGTATGTTAGATTAGTGGAATTAAAATTATAAACATATGGGAAATTATTGTTATTTTAAAATGGCTTGTTAAAGTTTAATTGAAAGAGTTAAATATTTGATTTAAAGAATGCAATATATTATTGAATAGAGATTTAAAATTGGATTGATTAGTGTATATGGAAAATGGATAGAGAAACAATGTGTTAAAGTGATTGAATGTGTTAAATAGAAAATTGAATGAGATGTAAGATTTGGTTAGGAAATGGAAAGAGTTTACTTGCATGGATTTGTGTCGATTTAAAAGTAAATTAAGAAGTTGTTTTATTGATGAGGCAATCAATTATGTTATTTATTAATTTCTTTTTAGATTAATTGAATCATTGTGATTGGATTATGAAAGAGATATGGATTTAGTATATCCAAAAGTAGTATCTTCCTCATGCTTATTTTAAAGGATTTAATTCTTTGTATTCAGTAAAGGGAAGTAAGTTTAATTGTTTTAGATTTCCAATAATGAAAAGGGAAATAGAGGTTATGATTATTTTAGATGATCTAGTTATCGTGTCTTTGACTTTGTCAACACTACCTATTGAATGAGTATGGATTTAGGAAATCCAAATATTAGATTTGATTGATGACTTGAATGCTTTTGTTGCTATGTCGTCAAGTTGCATTGTTGGTTTTGGGATTTAGTGTTAGTCCTAAATTATAAGTCTTCCAAGAAGAACTTAGAGGATAAGGGTTGTTGAATCTTTATGCCATCCAGTTGTTTTCCCTTGGGTAGTGCATGGCGTCTTTTCAGTTTTACCCAATTTTCATGACGGGGGGATGTGCACCTCCGTGTCTCCTTGTATGGAGTGACCTTGTTATGTGGTTTCATCTTGTTGCCTCCTGTGAAAGGAGTGGACTATGTGTTGTTGCCTCCAAGATGTTTGGAGTGAGATATTTTGTACCTCTTGTGAAAGGAGTGGACTATGTGTTGTTTCCTCCAAGATGTTTGGATTGAGTTTCTATTATTTATATCCTCCTTGTGTTGGAGTGGATTATGATGCCTAGTTGGTATGCACTTGTGGTTCCCTTGGTGGATTGTTTGGATGTGTGTTGTCGAATAGAAGAGTGGCTTCTGTTAGGCGCCAGAGCCCAAAGAGGTAAACTGGATAACCTTCAGGAGTGATTTAAACAAGTGATAATTAAAATAATGTACTTAGAAGATTAGGACTAACTTCTCACATTAATCAAGATAATTTAATCCTCACTCATAGACACAAGGGCTTGTTTAGACTTGGGATGAGTGAGAAGGCCTGGAGTGGCAAGATCAGCTATCTAGTTCTTGCGAGAGGTAGTTGATTCCGCATGAGTGAGTATGAGTGCCAGGATTCGGTTGAGGCCACCAGGATTACTTGTGCTGGAGCCTATGAAGAATTCCCAAAGGAAATCTCATGACAAACCTTGCGATGACACTCTATCTATGACAACTGTTGTTAATTATTTTATGTGTATGGTTATTTGAACATACTTGATCTACTTTATGTCTGGAAGCAATGTGACCTATGTCAATGATGTTGGAGTTGTACTTGTATTGTACTTGTATTGTGCTTGAGTTGTACTTGATTCGTACTTGTATGGTGAATGAGTTGTACTTGTTAATTCATTTGGTTGGTTATAACAGTATGAATCAGTATGAGTTTTCCTTTGGTTAGAGGTAGTAGATCTTTGTCCATGTTACTTTGTTACTATCTCCTAGCATGGGGGGTGGGCCTTCGGGTACCACATTGGTTGGGTGGAACATGCACCAAAACCGTTGGGTCCCCATCTATCTTCAGTACTTGGTGGCAAGACATCCAGATGGACAGCTCGCGGTTCTTGTTGTATTATCTTGCATTGTAATATTTTAACTTTTATAAGTTATTTTATCCCTCTTATATTTATGAGGTGGAATTTTGTAATTGTAATCTTTTGTACTATTGCCTCATTCTGGGAATGAGTGATGTATCTTTTGGATTATGATAATGCTTATGAGATTGTATCTTGGTTGATTATCTTATTATGTTATGTGGTATTTTTATGATGTATGATGTTTATATCATAAGGTTCATAATGCTATGGTTATATGTAATATGTATGTGTGGGTTTAAGTAATCCTAAGCTTGTAGCCTTAGAGGTTGTTGTTAACTAGTAAGTGAATGTGTATGTTAAATGCACTTTATAAAAAAAAATTGGTTCGCTTAAGATGTTAATTCCAACTTCCTTTAGGGTTATTTGGTGGGGCATTACAAGAAGAATTAGAATATGAACCATATAAATAAATTTTATAATTTATTTATAATAGTAGAGGAAAATAAGAATATTAATCAAATAGAAAGTATTTAATTAATATGATGCTCAGACCATTTTTGTGTGCATACACAAATGATAACATAACGAAATAGGGTACTGACGGAAAACATCATCTAACAACAATGGGGTGACGGACACATCATAGCTCAACACTAACACAAGTGGCCCAAAGACCAAAGCGGGGGGGCACTATAGGAAAATACATAACTTATTGTAGAGTTAACATGGAAATGAGATGCTTATTATCACTTTGTCCATTACATAAGCCAGTGATCAGAATGAAGTTTTGTTAGTATAGATCCTGGCTATAGTGGACAAAAAACTAATGGCGATGGAAATAGCATGAAGCGGAAAGAGATAAAATTGAAACACATTTTGATCATTTTTCCTTGCTAAAAACTTTCCATGTAAAATCAAAGCTTCCAAAATTAGTGACACGAAATTGAAATCTGATCTTCTTCAGAACAAACATGGCCACATATAGATAGTGTGGCTTCACGCAAATTTAGGAACTTCAATAGTTTGGAAAAAATAATCATTAAACTAATAGATTAAAAAATAGTAGAAATTAACCAAAAATGATAGATGGAAACAATGATAATTATAAATAATTAAATGTCGACCTTTTGTGAGGTTCACATCAGAGTATATTTATAGATAATAGATATATATTTTTATATGTGTTTTATATATATATATGTATGTATATTTTTCATTATATACATGCACATATGTGTATTATATAGATACTAGATAGATTTGTCCAAATATGTGACCTTTTGTGAGGTTCACATCAGAGTATATTTATAGATAATAGATATATATTTCTATATGTATTTTATATATATGTATGTATATTGTTCATTATATACATGCACATATGTGTATTATGTAGATACTAGATAGACGTATACATTATCACAATTTTGTTAAAATAATTCACTATTTGGATTTTAATTATTTAATAACAAACAATAGACATTAAGGCCTAAAATGCAAATATGGAGAAAAACTTTAAAACAAGATTGTAAGAAAGATACGAAGATACAAAGGTAAACCTTTCCAACATAAATATATTAAATGGTTCTACATTGAAACATTTTGCAATTGGTTAGAGTTAATTTCAATTTTCATTTAATAAATTTAGCTGCAATTTCAATGCATATTTATGGAAAATGCAGGTGACAACAAACAATAGGCATTAATCCATAAAATACAGAGTTGCAAAATACTATAAAATGACACTATAGAAGACCTACGGAGTTTTAGGCGCCTCATTTTTTTCTCCCAATACAATAGACATGGATTGTATGATTTCATACACAGACATTTCTAATTACTTAGATCTAGTTTTTATTTATATTTAATGAATTCAAGTGCAATTGCCATGCATGCATGCAAATACAATATCACTTGCATTCTTAATCATGACCAAAACACCATTGTGACAACAAACAATAGGCATCAATCCATAAAATATAGAGTTATAAAATACAATAAAATGACAGTGTAGAAGACCTACGAAGTTATAAGCGCCTCATTTTTTTCCTCACAATAAAATAGACATGGATTGTATGATTTCATACATAGACATTTTCCAATTACTTTGATCTAGTTTTTATTTCTATTTAATAAATTCAAGTGCAATTGCAATGTATGTGTGTAGATACAATATTTCTTGCATTCTCAATCATGTCTAGCACACCATTATGTTAAGTATTTGTCAAGACAATGAAACATGCTTAAGTAAATGGATAAGATAAATGATAAATACATGTGAGAGAATGCGATACTGTATAGGAATAAGATGAAGTTAAATAAATTTTGTTTCAACAACTATATTTAAAAAATATATATGTGGCGTTAAAATTTTTGTTCAATAAGTGTTATCTAAAGCAAGAAAAATATCCTTGATTACTCTATTCAAATTTAAAATATGGCATTTGATATATTACAATGAATTATGAAATGTATAATTTATAGAAATCTAAATAGTTTTATGTACATAGTATCAGTTACTTTGATGCGTGTGGAAATGATAATTTCATTGATGCAGGAGCATCCAGTGGTGTAAGGGCAATCCTACATCACCCAAAAATATCTTTACTTTCATTTATCTTTTTGTAGATGTTGTTGCATTTCTGGATACCCTTTTCATCGAAGAAGAAGTCCCAACTTTCATAATTGCTTTTCTGCTTTTTCTACTCAACTATTATTTTTAGCAGGTGTGAATTTAATGGCGTGAGGAGACAAAAATTTAAGGAAAACTTCAGGACATTAAAATAAACACTTTGGTGAAAGAATCGAGCTAAGATCATTCCCGGTTCAAAAGTTATTCAAGTTTCAGTTTTTGCTTTTTGCCAAAGTGGTTAGCCTTTAGGCCCCACTTTCTAACCACTTCATTTTCGCAAGAGCTTTCCAAAAAGGTATTATGATTGAAGATCCAACAGTCAGATCTTAAGTTAGGGCTTCCAAAAGTTGGTGCATAATTAGAATGTTGTTTTTGGCTCCAAACGAGGAAAGGGGGCTATTTATGGGTAGTTTCTGATTTTTGTGAGTAGTTTCTGGGGAAAGAAGATCGCATGTTGTGAAAAGGGAAATTTTTGTAACTTTTTGTAATTTGCATGTATTGCAGAACTTGAGGATTTGAGATCCTCTGCATGTAAGAATTTCATATTTTGAAAATAATAAGATTCTCTGGTTTTGTGTGTGGATTTATGTGACTCGAGTTGGCACCCTCATCAAGTGGTATCAAAGTGGGTTTTCTTAAGCGTGTAGATAGATTGTCGATCGGGAGGCAGTTTGCACCAAGACCATGGTTGTGGGTTCGAAATATTAAAGATGCCTCCAAGAGTGATGTGTGGTAGGCGAGGTGGTGCCGGAGGTGCCAGAAATGCTAGTGGAAGAGATGCATTGGCAGCTGAGGGTAACAGAGCCCTCCAGAGACAAATTGATGCGTTGCAGAGAGAGTTAAGAAGAGGGGTAAACCCGAGAAGAAGAGAAGAAAGTGAGGATGAAGAAGAGGTGGGAGATTCAAATGTAGAAGAGGAAGAAGAAGCGATTGATCAAGATCAAATGTGGTTGATAAGGGCCATTTCAAAGATTGGAAAAAGACCCAGAGTAGAAGTTCCCAATTTTTCCAGAAGTCTGAACCTAGAAGAGTTGATTGATTGGATCAACGAGTTGGAAGAGTATTTCGAGTATGAAGAAGTAGAGGACCTAGATCAGGTTAAGTTTGCAAAAAGGAAGTTGAAGGGCCATGCCAATATCTGGTGGAAAGAGGTCCAACTAGAAAGAAATAAGGAAGGAAAATGAAAGATCACCAGATGGGATTGCATGGTGGAGAAACTAAAGAAGCAGTTCATACCAATGGACTATGAGTTAGATCTACTGAAGAAATTGCAAGGGTTGAAGCAAGGAAGTAGAACTATGAAAGAATACAAAGAATATTTTGACAAGATGATCATCAAAACGGGACATGCAGAGGTCAACAAGGAGAAGGTAGCCCGTTATCTTAATGGGTTACGACCGAGCATTCAAGAGGAGCTAAGCCTGGTTAGAATGGCCACCAATGAGGATGCATACCAATTTTCGCTGAGAGTTGAAGAGAAGATGAACAAAAGATTTGACAGCAAGCAAAAAGGATGAGGAGATCAAAGTGGAAGGGGTAGCGAAAGATATTTTGGAAGCCGAAATGAGGATGAGAATAAAAATGAAGATGTGGGTACCAGTCGAAGCCAGAGGAATGATAACTTCTACCACCCTCGTGATCAAAATAGTGGTGATCAAAGAGGTAGAGGATGAGGAAGATTTGGGCAAGGAACTGGAAGAGGTGGTTTTAGAGGAACTTGTTTCCAGTGTGGTGAAGAAGGGCATCGAGCCTATGAATGTCCACAACACCAAGGAAGGACAGACAGAAGGCCAGAAGGTCATGCAAGGGTTGCACATGTAGATGAGGAGGCTCAATTTGAGCATTTAGATGATGCCTAAAGGGGAGAAGCCCTAGTGGTTAGAAGAGCCCTGGTGACTGAAGAGAAGGAGCCAGAACAAAGGAAGAATCTATTCCGCACAAGGTGCAAGTGTGAAGACAAATGTTGTGATATCATTATTGACAGTGGGAGCACCGATAATATGGTGTTAGAAGAAACGGTTACAAAGTTGAAGCCAAAGAGGGAAAGGCATCCCCATCCATATCCGATTGTCTGGTTGTGTTATTCCTTGCATAACCACCCCATCTTTTGCCTTGGTCAAAATGGGTCCCCCTTGTTATTTTTGTACTTAGTTGTTTTTGAAACAAAGTTTGGAGTCTAGTTTGGCCAATACTTTGTTTTTCTTTGGTTTCTCTGTCGAAATCGGAATCGAAACTGAATCGGGTTCTAAAATTTCTTTTGAAACTTGTTTTGGTTTCAATCCCGACAGTCTTTTCTTTATGTCGTTTGTTTTGTCTTTAGCGGACCCGGAGTTGGAGTGGGGGTTAACTTAGTCTTTACCAAAAATTGCAAAATCATAATCAACTCCGCCCCTACCTCCACTATTTTGACTTTTGGTTTTTGTCTTTGTCTTTTTGTTTAGCTTTATTATGTCAGTCTTTGTTTTACTTTTTGTGTTTTTTTTTGTTTTATGTTTAGTTGGCGGACCCAGAGCTGGAATTGGAATGAAGTTTGGAAATTTCTCATAAAGTTTCGGATCAGTTCCTATTGTGGTTCTGCCCCTGCCAGTTGTCTGGATCATTGACTTTTTTGACTGAAGTCGCACTGTTGTGAAGTGTTGGTTCACTTTCAGTTCTGACTTCACCTTAACTATGTGATTAATGCATTAATGACAGCTGGTCATGTAGGTAGAAATCTTCATGTTTATCTTCATATAAGGGTTAAACGAGTCATTATTATCATTATTAAGAGATTGAAGAGCACGAAAGAGCAGCAGCAGATTTCATTCAAGCGAAAAGATTGAAACAAGAGAGGATTGTTGCGAATGGATCAGTTCAGAAGGTTAGTTGCGTTCTTATGTATTCAAGGTAGGTTTTCTTATTGTTGTTCTTTGTTTTTTTTAGTGTTGCATGTTTTGTATATATGTTTGCCCGTGCTTTGATCATGTCATTTTTATCGTTACGTTTTAAACAAGTTTGTGATTCTTGGTGTGCTTGTTTGAATGGATCTTTTATATTGTTTGTCGGGTTGTTTCCTTGTTTCTATTTGTTTTTGTTTTTAGTTCTTTCTATTTTAGGGCACTATCACTTTCACGTTTTAATCGTGATTGCATCGTGTTGTTTTGGATTTGCAGTGAGTTAGTTTAGGTTTAGATTTTAAATGGTGATTAGTTAGATTAGAATTTTACAGTGAGGTAGATCAGAGATTTATAGCGAGTTAGGGTAAATTGATTCATCATTTTTACTTAGGGTTTTGTCGCGTTTGGTTTGGTAAAAATGGAAAGGTTTAGAATTCGTGCCCTAGTTTTTATCGGGTTTATTAGATTAGGGTTTCGTTGGTCTCTGTAATCACTTTTTAAAATGATTAAAATATGATACCTTAGGATTCAGTCGTTCCCCAGGGTCATATGAATGTAGTGTTTTTAAAGCCCCTTTTCATTTTAAAGCGACCTCGGCTTTAATCACGAAGTTATATGTTAAAACAAACAAAATCCTTGATGATGTCATGGTCAATCTAGGCGGAGGCGGGATCGGAATCAATCTTGAACTTGAGAATTTCGTTTTACAAAAGTTATCGATTCCATTCCCATCCCGATTCTGGCTTTGTGTATAAGCAAGAAGTCTTCTTTAGGAAATCATGGTCAACCTAGGTGGAGATGGGATCGGAATCGATCTTGGGCTTGAAAGTTCTATTTTACAAAAGGTATCGATTCCATGCTTCATCCTGTGTCCGGCTCTGCGCATAAGGAGAAAATCTTCCTTCAAAATGATGATGACCAAATCGGAGGCGGAGGCAGAATGGAAATAGAATATGAAAAAATGAAAATTTGAAGAAAACCAAATTCGTTTTCCATTCCGATCTCGGTTCCGATAACCTTCCTAATTCTGACTCCGAGCCCGTTTATTGTTAGTGAAATTTCTGTATCGGTTTTTGCTCCGAGTCCGACAGTGTTGTAAAAAGAGATTGTTTTAGGTTGTGGTTCCGCCTCCAGTGCATATATGAAAGGTATGGTTTTAAAGTATGTTTTATGATAATATCTAAAGATCTAATTAAAGGTTTTGCTTGCAGGAAAGTTGAAAGATGTCAGGAACATCAGGGGAAGCTGCTTTGAGAAATCAACCTACAAAAACATCAAAGGTAGCATCAAAACCAAAGAAGTTAAAGCCAGAACAACTGCCTTATACATTAAGGTATAATCACAGGAGTTCAGTTGTGAAGATGAGCAAGGTGGAATCAGATTGGTCAGATATTACTGACACCAATTCAGGTCAATACAATTTTGAGGAATGGTATTCAAAAGCGTTTGAAAAGGATATTACATTGACTACGGAAAGAATTGTCAGCTCTGGGTTAGCTCATATCACCTTATTTCCTATATCTGTCTAGTGCCCGGAGTTAATCATAACAGTAGCTAGTGCTTACAATCCTGCTACAAGATTATGCATGGATTCACAAGACAATGTGATTATTAATCTCACTCCTCAAGCATTTCAGACTATATTTGATGTTCCAGATCCAAAGACCTTGGTGCAATTAAATGAGGCAGAGGCCTTGGAGCAATATAGTAAGTATAAGGGAATGAATAAATCTCACTTGAACAAGAAGTGGTTGAAAAGAGAAAAGAAATCTCTAAGTAAACTTGCAGATCAGCCAAAGAGGGCAGGTTTCTATGAAGAGGTGGCAAGGTTGATTGTGATGTTGTCTAGGGTGTTTGGAAAGAGGGATGCATTTTGCTTCAAGGAGTGGATGTTTCCTTTTATTTAGATTATCTTGAAAGGAGAACAACAGTTTGATTGGACAATGATTGTTTCTGATGCCATACATGATCAGTTAACCAGGATTAGAGAAACCAAGTGTTTCTTCATGACCTCTTACATTGTTTATGCAGCAGCAAGAGTGGGTGTAATGGGAGCCTTGGAGGGACAAAAGAAGGTATGGGAGCACTATGATCAATTATCTCTTCAGGTTGCTGAGACTCATTTCAGAAGAGTCAATGATGCATTTTTATATGTGGTCATCAATCAATTAAATGGAGATGCAGGATACAGGTTAAGTCAAGAAGTTATGGCGTTCATTGATGAATGGGGAAGTTGGTATATCCAATACCCCAAATTTACATACTTCAGGTTATTTGGTTTTGAAGGCCACCCACATTTGCTTCCAAGGTGCTGCAGTAACAGGATGGTGCTAATGGAATTTGTATATCAAGCTATTGGAGTTAATGCTCAATTTGGGATTAAGCATAAAACTGGGTGTCATAAATTTCCTATGAAATTGGGTGAATATAGCTGTCAACACTTGAAGGGAGAAAAAGTGGTTTGTAATGAGTTGATATAGTTGAAATTGGGATTGTATACAACTCGTAAGTATTTTGATCCTAAGAAGAAGATGTATGCCTTATTACCTTCTGTGTTCACTAGACATTTTAATTTGCTAGAGGACTTTTGGAGTGATAGGCAAGATGAGTATGACTTGAGAAAGAAGAATTATGAAAGATTATCAGTCTCACTCATGTCAGAACTTGGTATTAAAGAAAACATTCCTGACACCGTGGTGGAGGATGGAATGATGTTGGATCCATCCTATGAAGCATTGAATATTGGCACCAAGAACCTAGATCCAATTGATTGGGATGCTGAAGAAACAATTGATATCAAGAAGATTGGAAGGATAGTGTTGGATAGAATGTGCAATGGTTAGTCCTAAGAACTCAAGCTTCTCAAGGACCAGTTCTTTAAAAGGGTAAAGGATACAAGAGAATTAAGAGAAAGACACCTCCCAAAGAGCCATTAGAATTCCTTCCTTCGGACATTGAAGAAATAGAACTTGAGGTGGTAGATGATGGAGAGGAAACTCAAGAAGGAGATGCTCTAGTGGGATCTGCTGGTTCAACACCTACTTTAGGTGAATCATCCACCCAAGCCCCACTTACAAGAAAGAAGAGTAAAGAGGTTCAAGAAGGAGCTCTTCATACCATGGCTGAAGTTGCTAAAGGAAAAGAAGTGGAAGAAGAATTTGTAGAAGTTGAGATAGATTTAGATGAAACTCTATCAGAAAAGGATTTGCAAGAAAAAATTCCTTTAGAGGGGACTATTGAGCAGATTCTAACACAAGAAGAGCAATGGAAAATGTTTGAAGAGGAAAAAAGGAAGTCTAATGCAAGGGTTGCAGTGGAGAGACAAAAGGAAATGGAGGCAAAGGTACAAGCTGATGCTCTACTTCACCAGCAACAATTAAAGTCAAAACAAGTTGAAGTTAAGGCAATAGATGATGAAGTAGAGAAGCAAAGGAGGCAGCGAGAACATGAGCTTAAAGTTAAAATAGAAAATGACAAGTTAGAGCTGATACAAAAGATCCATGATCTTGAGGAGGAGAAAGCAAGAAACCAGAGGGAAAAGGAAATTCTGGTTGCTAGGTTGAAACAAGCATAAGAAGCTTGACAAAAAGAGGAAGAATCAGAAAAGATAAGGAAGGAAAAAGAGGTCGAAGAGCTAATTAGGAAACAACAGGAAGAAGAATCAGAAGCTGAGAAACTTAAGACTTTGGAGGTAGAAAGGTTAGAAAGGGAAAAGCTAGAGGCCTTAGAAAAAGAGAAATTAGAAAGGGAAGCTTTAGAAAAGGAAGAATTAGAAAGAGCAAGAATAGAGAAGGAAGGATTAGAAAAGGAAAGGTTGGAAAAAGAAAGAGTAGAGATGAATCGGTTGGAAGAAGAGAGGTTGAGGAAAGAAGAAGAAGACAAGAAAATACAAGAACAAAAGGATAGAGAAGAGGCTGAAAGACTGGTGCAAATGCATATACTACAAGAACAACAAGAGAAAGCAAGGGTTGAATCCCAATCTCAAGTGAGTATGCAGCCACCTTCTACAGTTATTGCTCCCTCTTCCTCTATGATGACTACTACTCCAAGTGCTCCTACATGGCTAAAATTAGACCTATAGAAGAGGACAGTAATATCTTCACAACCTCTCAATTGGGAGGATATGATGAAGGGAATTGAGCAGGAGAGGCCTAAAAAGAAGGCTAAAATTATACATTCTATCCGACTCACAGACAAAGGAGAAATTGTTGCTAAATGTGCCATGCCAATGATAGAAAAGGAGGTAGGGGATATGCAGTTAATAGATTATCAGCTGAGTACGGTCAATTTGGGAAGACCCACTAGAAATCAGCAAATGAATTTGATTGATGTGGTGGCTTCAATGACTAAGTCAAGAATGATCAAGGACAAGCAAAAGAAGGATGAGCTTAAAGCTCAATTGGATCAGTTGCATTCATTCTTGAAGAGTGTCTCCTCTCCAAGGTCACAACAGGTAGCAGCCATTCAAACTCCTATTTTGTTAAGCAAAAAGGAGGTAGATGATTTGGTGCAAGTTAGAGGAAAGGCGAAGATGGTAGACAGGTGGATAGATAAATTGAACCAAGAGGTAGGAGAGGTTTTAGTGAAAGGATTTGAAGCCTACAAGGATACTGAAGGGTTGATTAAAGAGATGTATCGATACATTGAGGCATCAGAAAAGCAAGAAGAGGAATACGAAGAATACAGTCAGAAGTTAGAAAAGGTGAGTGAGTTGCCTCTAACAACTCTTCTGGAGCAATCCATACTTGAGGAAGACAACAAGGATTTTGTGGAGAAAAATTCTCGTATACTCCGGTTTAGGACTAACTTTTTGTGTAAGCATAAGAATGAGATTCAAGAAACTATAAATAATCTGACTAAGCAATTGGAAGAGTTAGAAGCAGCTATTGCCATTATTGTAGATATCAATGCATTTACAAAAGAGGGCATGCCTTTTAATCAAATAAAGGAAAAGTGGGATGAAAGATTCAAAGGACTTATGCAAAAGGAAGATGATGGTAGAGAGTTGATGTTAGATCGACTAGTAGAGGTTAAAGAAGAGATAAAAGTTGTTGGGAGAGAGTTAATAAAAGTGAAGAGTATGAAGGAGTTTGCTGCAGCTGAGTTGGATCGGATTAAATTTGAAGATGACTAGATTGATGGGCCAGAGATGGATACTTTACAGCAAGTCTTCACCAGCTACGATGAGTTCATAGCAGATCCAGCTTCGCATGCGTGAATCCTTGCATGCATGATTTTTATCTTCCTTGCATGTTGCATGCATGCAGCACTGACAGTCTTGAGGGGCGCATGACTTCTTTTCTTTTCTTCTATCTTCTATTTTTAGTTAAGACTGAATGTTTAAATGTAAGAACTCGAGATCAAATTGATCTGAGTTTCCAAGAGAGTCTAATTTCTAAAAAGGTGGAAAGCCTAAAATAGAAGTGAAGTTCGGACTTTTTGTATATCTATAAATAACAGATGGGTATCATATTGTAAAGGTCGGCTAATTGAGAATTGGATTGGCTTACCTAATGCTAGGATATAGAATTTTGTAGTGGTTTTATAGAGATATAGTGTACTTGATCTTTTACAGTTAATAGAATTACAGGTTTACTCAAAATATGGTGTTTAGAATTAAATTGTTTGTTTGATAAGACTGATAGGTTATGATCTATCTATATGCAGTGATTGTGTTGAACATAAGAGTTTCTTGAATGATGAAAGTCATTTGAAGGAATCAGATTTAACAATCATCTTATTAGATTGTCATTGAGTTGAAGTTATTAAAAAGTCTTTTGATCTATAATTTTGATGATGAATGAATGTGTGTTGTTTTGAAACCCTTGAAATATTTGTGAAGAGTAATTGCGAAGTTAATTAAGCACCTAAAATGTATGCAGTGGTATAGATTATGCTATAGACTGTGTCATCTTATGGTTTTTATGATCTGTTAGGAAACATTCATTGTTGAAGGTATATGTCCAGATACTAGATAAATTCGATTCATACTTATTGTTTTACCCCTTTGTCCTATCTTTTTCTTTTATTTTAAAACCCCATTGATCTACTAAAGCAGTCGGTAAAATGAGTCATTGCTTGAATCTTTTGTTACCAGTACAGGCCCCTTGAATATTATAGTTGCATGAACTGATTGAGTGATACCAGACAGTTGAGAACCAATTCCTAGGACCTTGAGAGTTAGGCTACTATATGTTGTCTTTCTTTTTTAGGAGAAATAGAGTAGAAATATTTTGTTTTAACGTTGTTTTTGTCATCTTCACCATCAACAGGTTGTAGAAAGACCACAAAGTTCTAGGTTACCAGCCCTCTACTAGAGTTACCCTGGCAACCTCTTACGACTCCCGGCCCCTATACATACTATGTGGCCTTGAATCACTTCTCAAGAAGACAAAGTGTTCAAGTTGCCATTCCAAGCCTTCTCAAATTGCTTTAACCTAAACGAGCGTTAAGAGCCAAGTTGAGGTATACATTATCTTGCAAGGTTTATTATACTACCCAAACCCCTATAACATGTTTTTTATTATCACTTTTTAACATACTTTTGATAGGTTACCCCTGCAACCTCTTCTGGGTCTGGCCCCTAACGGAAGCCACTCTTCCTAAGGTACAACTCCACAAATAGATAAAACAAGAAGACCACATGCATGCAACATGAACGTCTTAACCAAGGACCCATAATCAACTGATCCAATTAATAACCATAACAACATAACTGGCATGGCAAAATTCCCACAAGTACGTACTCAAATAAATATTAAATTACAATTTTCCCAAACAAGTAATACATAGGCATACGTGTGAGATCCACATTTCCACACAAAGGTCTAACAAAGTCTACATACTATAGTCATAGCATATTTTGAAAATGGCCAAACAACTCCTCTGGGAAAAACAAAATACTTAAACACTAAATTCCATTACACGAAACAAAAACAAGTTAATTCGTTAAAATCAGGACAAGGAACCTTTATAATAAACAAGCCATGTTTCACCTCAATCAGAAAGACAATTCCAAACCTCTGAAAGTCTTTGCAAAAAAAAACTATAACAACAAAACTTCAAAGAAAATTTTAAACCAAGATCAATACAATGATCCACAATTACATTTTTTTCAATATCCAAGACTACGAAACCTAAAAATCAATTACCTCCTTTATAAATTTTTTATTCACCCTATTTGATCTTATCTTACAAGAATACAATATATATTGATTAACCTTAAAGAATTTATTGAGTTAATTGCTAATAACCTTCATCATCCTCATATGACACGTAATCAAACTTTAGTAAAACTAATCTTTTGAATCCACTACTATACCTATATTAAAATAACAATCCTTTATTTTCATCTACTAATACCATTTGAATAAAGTAATTTATTCGAACTATCCTTATTTGAGAATTCAAGAACACATTTCTATTCCAATCATAAAAGCTAAATGAATTATAAGACCATATTTACCTTCTTACAATACTAATGCTTCTATTTTACACAATCTTTTATAAGATAAACTCAATATTAGAAAACATTTATTAATCATATACATATATCTTACATGCTATATACAAATTAATGGCCAAGTGAACAATACCTCCAACGATGAAAGATACATTGGAATACTCAACTTCTTCTATAGTATTTATAAGAAATAGAACCTTATTACCCAAGTATGTGATCTTATTATAAATAAATAATAAAGGACATTTCTTTAGTTTTACCATTGACAAAGCATTCATATACAAGCTGATAATCTATAGTATCCTATCCTATACTACAATGTTATAAATAAGGTAATCTCCCCTCTTACACAACTATGCATTTAATTTCTCTACACAAACATACAATAAACATTTCCTTAGGACAATGTTTTAAACACATACATAATCACCCAAAGAGTGATTTTTATGCATTCAATCCTCTATTATCCAAACACATATTTTGATCATTAAACCTAAAGGGAATAACACATGGTTCTAACCTTGGCAATTGATAAACCATTTCTTTACTCACTACAATTATGATCCAACTAATAGACCATTTTATTAAGCAATTACTAATACTAAATCTCAACATTAAATATTTGATAAGTAATGTCACATTCCCTTACTTACAATTTAATACAACAAAACAACGTTTTGCCCTTTATTTTGATAATTTATCCATTTCACTTTCACCCTACCCATATACGTTTAACATACCAAATTATTCTAATGCATTATAATTAAACTAATTAATAATTCAAAAGAAAATCTTTTATTTAGAACAGTTAATTCTATTGAATTATGTTCATATTTAAGTATCTATTTATATATCAAAACACTTTCAACTATACATCTAAAAACTACTATAAGTAAACCTTTTCTCTTAAACATTAATACATTGTATATCTTAAAATATTAATCGATACTATTCCGCATCATTTACACTATAGACAATAACAAAGGTTAAAAACTGACCTCAAACTACACCAAATTTTCTTTAGAAAGAATCAACTTAAATTTATAATGCGCGAAAAAAATAGCAGAGAACACAATCACACAGCCAGGGTAAGTACAAGGAGACTACATAGAGCTTAACTGGCTACTAAAGCTTAACGAGACATGCATGTGCTAAAAGAGACTACGTCCAACGCGCAGAACAGCCGACTAATGGGCAAGCTAACGCATGCACAGGAATTAATCATACTCATTGATATATATAGATACATACGATATATATACGTGTATATATATAAGTAATATCGATACCCAAGACTTATAAAGACCGAATTTCACATGATAAAAACATAGTGAACAATGCATGGAATACCATGAAATTGTAGCTACATTCAAAAAGCTAAATACAACGAACCTTGCATGAAGTTAGATGTTGATTGTTAACACAATCGAAAGCTGAAGTTTGCAAAACCTAAATCTGGCCGACTTCACTAAGTTATCATCTACTGAATCTCCTCCAAACTTAAGAGAACAACAATACGAGTTCAACATGGTATTCGCACTTCGTTTACATAAATGAAGGATAACCAAGAAAACATATCACAATTTCTGAATCCTCCAGATAGATAAAGGTGCATGGAAACTTACAGATTTTAACCAGTGCACACATGTAAAATTTGAATTTCAGTTAAGGGATCTGAATGCCAACACCACTCCACTTACCTATAGGCATTGGCGGATCTAGGAGAAAACACAGATGATAAGGAATTTAAAGTCATATCGAATATAAGGATAAGACGTCTGTTAGCATGTATCACAACTAACTCAAGATCCCCATATAAGACTCGGCCCAACTTAAGCCATGAGAAAAAAAAAAGTTAAACTAGGATTTTATGGCGTCACCATGAATTTTTCTCCAATTTACAGAGAACATAGAGGTTTGCATGCATTGCAATACAAAGTATCGAATTCAGACAAGCAAGGCAGAATATTGAGTTGGTATAGCACTATTTTTTTTTAATGAATACACTAGAACAAGTAAGGTTTTGAATTGATAAAGAAAGATTGAGAAGATTCGATAAGAAACAAGGATCTAAATAGTTGGTTGGCCCCAAAACTCAGTGGGCACAAATAACGCCGAGGCAAGATGTGTTTAAGAGAATAACCAGGGAAAATAAAGATTCAGCTATCATTTAACAGGCTATACAAGATTCTTGACAGAGCGAAACAACAACTCAGTCATACCACACTAATAATTCTGAATAAACAAGAACAATTCAAAGGCAACGAACAGAGGGCAGAGGTTTGCCCTTAAAAGAAATGCTTAAGATATAAAGGTCATAGTTGGGGATATTAGAGTAAAAATTGGAAGAGTACTCACATACTTTTAGCAATTATCATTTTGCTTCAAGCAGCACTAGCACACAGTAATTATTTTCTGAACAACATCAACATAGGGAAGAAATCATGGAACTTGGATAATTTTGAATCATCGAGCTAAAAGGGTTGTCGGGTTGAATTCTAGATTCAGATGCTACCAGAGCAATAGTATAAAAAAAAATTTACAAATGAAACACAGTATAATACCAGAAGGCAACCGCTCCCGCAGAGTAAACAAGTAAATACATCTCATGAAATTGTATTCAAATGTTTTTTTTTCAACCTATTCTATTTTTCTAACAATAATCTTGTTTCTTTGTTTACACAGATTTCAATCAGATTGGCACGAAATTCAGCAACAATCACAACTACTAACAATTCCTACTAATTTCAAAAGACAATAATACGAAGAGAAGAACCTGGCTTTCCTCCTTTTGAGTGCAACAAGTAATGAGATCAAACGCACGATTCCAATCATGATATCTCAATCAATTTGAACAATTCTCTTTTGATTACAATCTTTCTACTTCCTACTGCTTTGAATACCAAAACTATGTGTGCAAGAATGAACAATTTCGAGATTATATCATTTTTTCATTATTCCAAAATCTCAACTTCAACTTTTAGTTTCAACATGCAACGCATGCATTAGCTCAATTGACACAACAGATCAACAAGACATGCAACTTAAGATCATAACTCATGTTCTATTTTCGAAATGAACTTTGAATAAATAAATCAATTTATAATTCATTGCTCTTTTCGAAACAAGATAATTAATATTTTAATTTAATCATATAATGAACTGAAAATAACTTATATAATTTAATTATATCATTTAATCCATTTAAAGCATCACTAATTGAAAACATTATAATAATTCAAATTAGCATAACATAAACATTGCAAATTTATTATAAACAGACGATAGCAAACACACGACGAACAGGTGACAAGACAACAAGAGGGTGACGATTAATACTCGTTCTTTTCAGAACGAAGGCTAAGGAAAGAGGACAAGTCTATCTCCCATCAATATTTCCATTGGGTCATGGCATGCTTAAACCTGACAAGCAGGTGGAGTCGATACTTGTACCTACAAATTGCGTAACACTGCACCTATTAATCCAACATGTATAAATATGAAAGCACACCATGAAGAAGAATCATGATATAGCAGGGCACTCACTGCTGACTACTACTAAATCATCTTCTTCACCGACTGACGTAACATCTAACTAACATAACATCATAATGTGTAAAACATAGCAGCATAGATAATCATCATAATGTCATCTCATGAAAGTAATCATCGCATCAAATAATATAGTGTATCATCAAATGAGTTTCACAATCAGTCATGCAAATCATGACATAAAACATCGAAATAACATAGTCTCAAACAACTATCAACAAACCACAACTCAAACAACAGAAACAAAAGCATCATTAGGAGGGTCACTACACTCTCGGCTAAGAATTCAGAGCAAGTGAAATCGGTTCATGGAAAAAGAGAAATATTTAGCCAAGTCTTGAATGGTTCATGAATTTGAGCCTATTTGTAGTCATTTCTTTCAATCTGTAACTTACAATTTGAGAAATGATGAAAAGTAAACTGGTAATTAAACATGTAAAGAGCCAAGTCATATGGGACACAAACAAAATAGAGTACTTGCCTCTTTTCATCCTATTTATCAATCGACTTATCCATATTTTATTTTTCCAGGAATGAGATTTGTGTTTTCCAAATGTTTCTGCAAATATGTGCAATGAGATATTTATGTCAAGCATGTATGGAAACAAGCTATGAAAAGTACATTAATTAGGTTTGATATGTTTTTGAAATTTGTTTGTGTCAAATGTCAAGTACTCACCTATTTGTAGATGTTGTAGACACTATATTTGATGCTAAATATTTGTAATGTGTAGCTTGCAATTTAGAAACTTGATATGTATACAAAAAGTATTTAGTCATGAGGAGGTGGGCTCAAAATGGCTAACAATAGTAGTTGTATAATGGAAAAGAATTGATATTGCAAGATCATGTGAGTGCCCATTGAAATGTAAATAGATTGTTTTGAACATTAAAGACAAATGAAGTTACAAATGTCTCATTTTTTCTCCCAATACATTAGACATGAACCTTCTCAATAGAAACAAATATAATGATTTTACACCAATAGATTCACTAACTAGGTATAGCTAATTTTCATCTTGATTTAATAAATTCAAATGCATTTTCGATGCATGCATGTAGAGAAAATATTACTTTCATTGTCAATTGTGCCCAACACATTATCATGTTCAGCCTTTTAATCAACAAGGAAGCCTAATCCATAAATACACTAATAGAAACAATTGCACAAAAGGCATCAACAATGAAAATAATGCTTTGGTCGACAGACTTAAAACTTCAAATCCAAGAAATATTCGAAATACGAACAATTCCCATTTCCATGAAATGGAGTGAACTACAGCCAGCTACTTCTATTCCTAACCATGGACAATGAAGAAACTGACATATACCAATTAATGTTCACCACCTATCATAAAACCGCTCCTTCATCTGTTGGTGGTGGCACCAATGGATAGGAAACCTCTTCGCATTGAGGGTAAGATTTTGATTTGTGCGTGGGTCGGTGAATAATGAGCACAAATCACCTTTTGTAATTTTTAAATCTTTCACATCCTTGTATGATAGTTTATTTGCATAATAGTCCCTAGCCGCCTACCTCCTATCTTCCCATCCAGTTATTTGCTTGCTAATTGAATCTAAATTTGTTAACATATCTTTCAATGAATTTGCTATGGTCATTCTTTCTGTGGTTGAACCATTTGGATCACTCAACCTATTGATCAAATCCTCAATTTGTTTTTTGTTGTTCTTAATTTCACTCATTAAATTTTGTTGAGTACCAGGAGGGGGTTGAGTGATCGGTGGAGGAGGTTGATGTTGTGGTTGATTTTGATCTTGAAGATTTGGTTGGTCCTCCAGTTGAGGATTTTGAGGGTTTGTAGGTTGATTTGCATCTCCTAAAAATTCAAACAAATAGATATCAAATTCAACCTAAAACTAACAAATTCAAAACAAAAACCATAGAATCCTTACCTCTTGCAGCTCCTCATCGTTGTGGCACCATCGTTGTGAAGAAATATGGATTCTTGGCGAAGAAATTCTCCTCCTAGAACACGAGCGTGATATTTTGGGGTTTTTGGCTGTGGGTGCAACAAAAAACAAGTCGAAATACAAATGAGAGATTTGCATTTGTTTTTTTGCTTTTAATAGTTGATAACGCGAGCGCATTATAACGCACTCGCGTTATGTCTTTGTAGTTGTAGCCACCGAGACCTTGCCTAGGTTTAACAAAAGACATAACGCGAGTGCATTATAACACGCTCGTGTTATGGTTTTCAATTTTTTTTTTTTAGGGTGTCCACGGAATTGCTACCCATTTCCATGCACCCGCCCCTAAGTGCAAATTTTTTCACTGGGAAGTAATTCATTTCTTCAGGAAGTTAAAATGATTTAAAGAAGCATGGAGAGGGTAATTATTTTACCCAAGGAATAATTTATTAAGTGAAATATTTTTCGCCAGAGGAGTTACGAAAGCAGGTAATGAGTAATTATTCAAAGAATATATTTGTTTAAAGAAAATATAAGTGCCAAAGGGGAAATATTATTATTTTCACGAGAACATAAAAATGAAGATTAAAATATTTAATTTGCCAAAGAGGCAATTAATTAAAACATTTTTTTTGAAAACCAGTAAACGAAGAGCTACACCAAAGAGAAGAGTTGCACCAAACAGATGTCGTGATGGGTTGTAACCCTAAAAAATGTATATGTGCTAGATGAAATCAAAGGGAAGAGGTGGTAGATTTAGGAGTAAGATAGGAAATATACTGAAATTATTTTTAAAATGTTTATCATATAAATTTTACAGTGGAGACCATGAAGTATGCATAATTTTTTTGAGAAATCAATGGAAGATATTAATTTTTGTGACTCAATATTGGTGTTTGTTGTTTGTTGAAATTAAGCAACTACTGGGCTATCTCCATAGTGTTATTTGTATGTTATTTGAATTTGCATATCCAAGTTGATACCTCAGTTTCATCTAGACACATTTGCTGCTCTTGTGTGATCAGTTAATTGGTTTCTTTTAAAGAATTAAACTCCTTTAAATTGATTACAGTAACCTAGAAGTAACATTGGGATTAATAAGAAGAGCTTTGTGGCTAATATAGCTGTCATACTGTCTCCATAATGGTCTTTTCCTGTTGTTCAAATTAAGATATCAAGAATATATTTAATTTTCCAAAAACACATTTGTTGTTCTTGTGTGGTTTATTTGACTGGATTCTTCAAGGAAGGATTAAATTCTTTCAATTAATCACAGTAACCTGGAAAGATATCATTGGGATTCATAAGAAGAGTTTTCCAGTTACCTATTTGCACATTTATGCAAGTCATAAATTTAATGAATTTGTATGCCAGTCACAGAATCTCATTCTCAAAGTGCCAAACAACCAGAATTGTATTCGATATTAGTTGTCCATCATAATACTCCATTGACTCCATTTACCCAACAAGGCACTAGTCTTCCCCATTTCACCATTTAGTTTTATCCATTTTTTACATCTCTTAACTAAACATATCAAATTTTACCTTGATATTGCATATATAATTTATACCAAATTAGGATCACATCTTTCCACTATCGAATTGCCATTTGTGGATAGTTTGGTCAAGTAGGAAGCAAAATTCAAGATCTGTGTCATTCATATAGGTGCACCCACCTAGGTTTAGCAGAGCCTTAAGAGTAGAAGGTTCAACCATATTGGTTGGGCTTGTTGGTTGGCCAATAATGTTGTGAGATCTTGGCAACCTCTCGTGGTTCATTTGAACCAGCATTTTTGAGACCCAACCAAGGATAACTTTAAGAAACCCCCCCCCTTAGCAAAGGTGTAAAATCCTGGTGAATATTTCCTTTTATTTGAAAAATATATTAATTTTACTTGGTGAATCTTATGCACATTATTCAAAAATTTGTAAAATCCTGGCGAATCTTAATGGATAATTGGTAAAAACAAATAATCACATTGGCAAATCCTAGTGAATAATCACTAAAACGGTTCATTAAAATGGTGAATCTCTCCTTTAAAAATTTGCATACTTGGTCGGCGCAGTTCCCCCATATTTTTTTTGTTTTTTTAAATATTGAAGTAGGGGCCTGAGGGTGACAACCACCAGCGGGGTCAAGGGGAAACACCCCTTGCGGGGATCAAGGGGGAAGAGCCCCCTTATGGGGGTTGAGGGGGCAACGCCCCCTCACGGGGTCCGAGGATAGCGGCCTCGACGCGCTCTTGTCGCGATACAGGCGGGGTCGAGGGGCAGAGCCCCTCTCCACCAAGCATAAATTCACTATTGAAAATGCATTGGAGCACACACGGATCAAGTGTTTTTAAAAAATATCACTTGAAAATCGGACGACTGCAAGTTCATTCTGTGAGCGAATATCGGCATGAGTGAACATCATCGGTGGGACACTTAGGGATGTCTTACTGATACAACAATACAGAGCTTTGATCGGATGTCTTTCCGGGAGCTTCGCATGAATATTGTAGATTCCCTTCATGATTCTCTGGAATTACACAAGTGGTGTACCTGTGCCTTGGTGGACCCTAGGTGGAGTATGGAAGCCTTATCAATGTGAGTTAACATCATTGGTGGGACAGTTAGGGATGTCTTCCCGATACAATGATTTAATATGCACTTAGTGAATTTCATGACTTAGTGAATTTTGTGACTTTATATGCACGTGCCTTTTAAAAAGGTTGTCGAGTCCCAAAATTTGTTTTGGGCCACATGATCAAATCTAATCGTGTGGCCCAAAACAAATTTTGGGCCTCAACAACCTTTTTAAAAGGCACATGCAAATAAAGTCACGAAATTCACTTGCAGCCATTCGATTAAAAAGGTAATCGATGACAATAAATAATAAAACTATTAAAGGCTAAAATATCCCTAAAATGAAATGGTAAATTATTATTAGTGGCAAATATACCATAAAAATTCATTGTAAGAATATAAGATTACTGGCGAATATAAGTAATATGTAATTACAGTATAAACTACTGGTGAATCAGATCCGACGATGTGTCGTTTAAAAAATAATACATTGGCGAATTAATCAAGACAATTTATTTTTTTGTAAAAACCTGGCGATTCGGCATCCTTTCTAGCCTATATTATTCACCATTTTTGGAGGTCCCGATTTCAAATATTTGCCAATTGGCGAAGATTCGCCACTAGAGTTATCCTTGGACCCAACATGACTCAAGAGAAACAATTTCCAGCCTCATCAAACAATCTGAGAAAATGATTGGGAAATGCAAGAAAGGCAGTGTCAAAGATGTATGAAATTACAAATGCTTTTTTTTTACCTATTACTTTTCTGTTAAATAGCTTCTAGAAGCGATTAGACAATGCAAATAATTCTTTGCTCGAAAATATTGAAACCTGATGCCAAGATCCATTGATGCTGACTCTATTTCAATCCACTGAAAATAAATGAAAATGAGTGAGTAAGAAATGCTAAAAGGCCTTGTTAAAATAACACACATTGAAAGGGATGTTGGGTGCAAGGACATGACTCTATCAAACAACACTAGTAAGCTATAAAATATTTGTGATAGAAACAAAACATTCTCAATTGTTGAACTGATTTCATATAAAGACATTTTGTACTCATCGAGGCATGGCACATTGTCATGGCTAGTAGGAAAATTGACATTAATGTAGTGTGGTGTTAAGTATTTAACTCAACAACAAACACTAGCACATGAAAAGAGTCAACGAAAGCAAGGAGTAGACACTAACACAAAAAATGGAAACAAAAACAAACAATAGACATTAACCCATAAAATGAAAAGATGTAAAAAAAGTGTAGGATGAAACTATAAGAGACATACAAACTTTAAAATGCCTTGTCTTTCACTCCACATGCAATAGACATAGACTGTTCCAACATGCATAGATTTAATTATTTTATGTCCAGACATTTTTCAATTATTTGGACCTAATTTCCATTTTGATTTAATGGATGTCTTTACAATGGCCAGTGGACAATATGGCATTAATGAATTATGGTGTTAAGTCTTCTAATCGACAATAGAGGCTAATCCATAAAAGCATTCAATGATAGGTAAGAGTAGATATTAACACAAAAGATGCGGAGATGAACAAACAATGGGCATTAACCCATAAAATATAGAGATGTAAAAAACTATACAATGACATTGTAAAAAATATAAAAACTTACAAATGGCTCATTTCCTACTTTGAATACAATATACATAAACACTATCAATAGATACAGGTCTGGCTCTCTCAGTTGTTCTATACAATTTTACAATGTTTTAATCTTCGTTGTTCCCTATCAATTAGTGTTCTTATGGATTAATCTCTATTTTTGCAATTTTTTCATTATCTTTTGATATTTTGGTGCTTTTTTGTACTTTTTGAATGCAAATTTATTGTGTATTCATGAGACACTAATAGACATTGAAGGATGTCTATCTGTTCAAGATATATCTAATTTACCATGGATGTAAGCAATCAAGAAAACAAAACAGATAATAGTTTCCTCAACAGTCTTAAAAATTTGCACCATAAGCCACTAATGAAACTTGCACTTGAGCCTACTCACAATAAATGAGAACTTGCAAATAGTAAATGCAAATGTGTTGTTTCAAACATCACACATCCCAAAAAAGAGTGTATGCAAAGACATGACTATAGCAAGAAACTCGTGAAATATTTCCAATAGAAAAGCTTCCTACAACAATTATTATTAAAAAATAAATTAGAAATCAACAAAAGCATGAGGGAAATAGTAGTATCCAATGACAAAATTGTAAAAAAATCAATGCTACATACCTCACTGTGATAGGGTTGTGCATTAATGATGTTTTTTGCTATACCCATGTTTACAGTGCACATGTCTCTGTGGATAGATGTCATCGTTCATAGTAATTCGCATGCCTTGTCTAAGACTAGTAATAATGTTGACCATTGGAGATTGGAATACATTGTTATAGAGATTTACTAATTACTACTAAGATTGATAGGTGCTTTGTTCTTCCCAGGTGGAAATTTCCATTCACAACATTTTCTATGTATGGAAGAAGATAGGAGATAAAAATATAGCAAGCTATGGCCTAAATTTGTAAGTTCACTCTCTTCATTATCCCTATTTTATATAATCATGGCCTATTCTTCTTGCAAGGAAACTATTTTGATTAAGTATAGAGAACCTACTAGATTGCAATTATAGCCATGCACAGAGCTTGTTTCATTGTGCTATTGTTTGCAAGTATTTGATTATTGCTATGTTTTGGCTCTATATTATTACAATGGCATTCAACAAAGTCATTTTGTCAAATAGGTAATTGCATAGTTGAATGAATATTCTATTTATATTTGCAATTATATGTAAAAGGACTTGGTTGCTTCTTTGCAAATGTTTATAGTCGGCCCTATTTTATTACAGGAATGAAATGTGATAAAGAAGAAACCTTTGCAAGATGGCATTCATGGTCATAAAGTAGAGGCTAGAGAAATTGGACAACATCATTGAACTAGAAAAACTTTGAGCCTATCTAGAAATTAATGTTGGTCATTGCTACTCTGTTCGAGTTACTAGTAATCAATCACCAAAATTGGCATTAGAAAGCTAGGCTTATGTTTAAAACCATATAAAGGAGAGCTATAATTTTGTATATACAATTGTAATGCAAAATATTGGTAAAGCATAATTTTCATGTACCTTCAAACACTATTCCTAATTATATGTTGAGGTAATAGAATTGTCTTCAACAATCCAAAGTTGGTGCTCCTTAGAGCTTGAGAGCATAAAGTTTTCTTCCATGCTACATCTTGTGGTGGCCCTCCCTATAGCACAAAGAGATGGCATAGTATTATTTTATTGTTCTATATTGCAAGATGTGCATTGGTTTTTGAACCAATAGAAAAAGAATAATACTCTTCTGCATAAAAAACTTTCTACTGCTTACAAATTGATAGCATAAAAATGCTTCCAACTTGCAATACTACAACTGCATTAATACATATATGCATATATACATATGTATGGTTTTATGTATATATATATACACATGCTTGCGTATATGCATATATGTATGGATACTAGAACCATACATGGAGTTGCAAAGTATAACAGTATTGGTGCCAAAATTGATTGATGTAAATGGTCATGCTCTGTTTACTTGCTTTTGCTGAAATCGGTTGTCACTGCTCAATTTTATTGGTTTATTTTTTATAGACTTTGCACTATATACGAATTCCAATTTCATGATATTCAACCACAGTTTTTGTTGTTGTTGGTCAATGTGAGTAATACATAATGATGCCTATTTCTTTTTTGTGTTGGTTTGAAATGTTTTCTGCATTGCTTGATAGCCATGATCCAAGTCTTGTTTTCTTTACATGGATTGATCTTAAGAATTTTTTCTTGCATTGTAGGAATAATTATGCACACTAGCCATCCAAAGGCTACAACTACGAGTTATGGATCACTACTAATCACCATGAGTATTTGCCTCTTCAATTTCTCTTTGCATGTATTCAAAATTTCAAGCTTCGTACATTGTTTTATGGTAATTAGTTCACTACATATTATCAATGCGATTTATTTTTTTGTGATCTTCACATGAAATCTGCAAGTATAACTACAAAAAATTGTGTCAAAAGACAAAAACTATCCCATGAGCCAATTGTAGTGGAAACCTATAAAACCAACTGTGAGTGCATCGTACACGTCAATTGATCAAGCTATTGACCATGGAAATTGTTTTCAAATAGACTCATTCAATCACAATGCTGGAGATTGCCTATTTGGTACAATACATGTTTAGCTTGATTCTTTCTATACATCGAAACAGTTGCGCAATGGTCTTGTGGATCATTTCTTAAAAAAATTTCATAATCGTTCTCCTATACCTTTAACCTTGTACGGCATTGAGTTGCACACACCAATTCTAGTGATTTTACATAATGCACATGGAAAGAATGTGTACATACAAAGAATGAGGCTTTCAGCCACATAACTCAACAATAGTGATCAACCTAGGCTTTCTCATGGCACATTCTATCTAAAATGGCTATGTTATTGACTAAACATGCCAATACATATTTGGTCTATAATGTTCAAAATAATGTATTTACATTTCAATGGGCACGCATGTGATCATCCTCCAATATCAATTCTTTTCCACTATACAGCTACTATTGTTGGCCACTATGAGCCCACCTTCACACGACTAAATATTTTTTCTATACATATCAAGTTTCTAAATTGCCAACTGTAGGATACAAATATTTGGCCACTCCATACAACACATCTCTCAACAATGGCCACCGTCTAATAAAGCGTCTAGAGCATCTACAAATAGGTGAGTACTTGACATTTGACACCAAAAAATTTCAAAAAAATATGAAACCTCATTAATGTATTCTCCACAGCTTGTTTTGATACATGCTCGACATAAATATCTTGTTGCATATGTTTGCAGGAACCTTTGGAAAACATATATCTGATTTCTAGAAAAATACAAGATGGATGAGTCGGTTGAGAAAAAATATGAGAAAATTCAAGTACTCTATCCTATTTGTGTCCCATATGACTTGGCTCTTGATATGTTTAATTACCAATTTACTTTTTGTCATTGCTCAAATTTCAATCTACAGATTGAAAGCAGTAACTGCAAAACCAACAAGCATTTTTGATATATGTACAAAGCACTCGACTTTAGCACTTGAAGGTGATGTTTTGGCTATTTATGGCCTTGCCATTACCAAAAATCTCGGAACACCACCAAAAGCATCAATTGTGCATGCTGATTTAGTTTATAGTCATGGTCAAATAACAATCACTACAAATATCAACAACAAATTAATTGACACATTTATGCCATTGTTATCACCTTATACAAGTGTCTGCATCACAAAAATTTTCATTAGGAATAAAACTCAATATGAAAGAGGTGATGTTGATTATTCCCTTGTTTTAACTATTAGAAGCACCATTGAACCCATCGACACAGTCTGTAAAGAACACATATTGATTCCCAACACAACCATCTCGTAGCTTGTCCAATCAAATGAAAACTTCTCTATTGGAACAATTAGTGTTGTTGTTACTAGTCATTATCAAGTGCCAATGCAGTATGAGCTACAAGTTAAATATGGGGAAAACCAAGATGATTTTTCCACTATAAGATGTTCTACACAATTCATGTCAACATCATAGTGTTCTAGCACTTTTCTTTTTTGAACCTACTAAAGAGTTTTTATAGTTTGTCTTCCATGAAACAAATTCGCATATAGCATGCCTTTCTATTTGATTGAATTAATTTGTCTATTTTTAAACTTTAGCTTTTGATTCTAATTCAATACCATTGAATTCTTAAACTGATTTTCTACAGGTTATTGCATCTTAACGAATCTGTACCTTGTAGCTTATAGTCCTGATCAGCCACACAAATCTATATGAAAAACTTTAATTGGTCTTAGCATTAGATAAAACCCCTTTTATATTGTTTAGAAACATTGTCCGTTCTAGGCCAAAAGGCACAAACTTGATGAAAAAAACATAGTCCAGTTCCATTGATGAACTCAACGATGTATCTAATAAGGCCTATCTAGAACTGTTGAAGAAATCAAACATGAAAGTAAACAACTAAACCATTTATCTTTTACATGCTAGCATAGGTTCCCCATAGAGAGCACTTGTCATCTATGCTTTTGTATAGTGAATTTTTAGAAAAGT
This sequence comes from Sequoiadendron giganteum, assembly GCA_007115665.2. Lineage (NCBI taxonomy): Eukaryota > Viridiplantae > Streptophyta > Pinopsida > Cupressales > Cupressaceae > Sequoiadendron > Sequoiadendron giganteum. The sequence goes on along the minus strand of CM021104.1, from coordinate 395,915,053 downwards.
GCATTGCTATGATTTGTCACTAATTGCATCTACACCACCGTTGTAGGTGATAGGAATGTTCACTAATACCTAAGAATGTCCACTTTCCCCCATATGAACCGATGTACACTTCATGCAGGAAAAGAGTTTTTTTTATGAAAACACCAAAGAATGGTGTTGCACGGTGCACAACCTGTGACACTGACACAAAATTTGAATATATCCCTTTTTTTCAATGTGTTATTCATACAATAGATGGACTTGTAGACTGTTACTTGCACAAACAACAGCTACGAAACAACTTCCCACAACTAGTTGCTATTCCATTTCAATATTACAAGAAAGACATGTCCGCAGTAATGTTCTTGTTGCAAAAATTTCAGCTGCAAGGAACATTCACACTTGCAGTGGATAATTGCATCATACAAATTGTGGTTGAAGCAAGCAACATGGAATCTCTGCCAACTTGAAAAGACATTTTCACTTTGGCCCAAGTACTTACATTGCATTATTCCAATTTTTGTTCTTATTCATTGATAGCATGCCATGCAAACTACATTCTCATATAAGTTTCATGCTTATTGACTATGAAATAGATTGTAGGAAATGCAACATTCCAACATAGAACAATATCAATAAGCAAAATGTTTTTGAACCAATATAACCTTCCTCTACTTGAAAATTTCAATGAGAATACAATCGTGTTTATGCTTTTATGAAAACTAATATGATAGCTTATTTTTAGCTCTTATATAGAGTACATAACTTGAAAATTGTACTTTCTTCTCTTGCAGACATGCATAGTATAGATGTAAATAGCTTTGCTTATAATTTCATAAATAGTTATATGTTATGTATTGGTTTATTTTGAGTCCTTATATGTAGCACAAAACTTGAAACTTTTTTATCCATCCAGTTGAAACATACATGCTATAGTTGTAAACAACTTTGTTGGCAATTTCAAAAGTAGTTAGAATTAATATTGCATGTGTGATGTTGTTTGCTCTCTAGAAATCATTGTGATACATCTTTTGCCAAAAAATAAATCTATATCGCTACAATTTTTCTTTAGAGTGAAATAGGAAATGTCTACTAAAATGCTTGGTTCTTTAACATATAGCACTATATATGGCCAAAAATTACTTCTGCAAAAATGATAGTGGCCTTATTTGCAATGCTATTCTGAACAATCTACATTTTGGTTTCCAAAATGCATCAACACTACATGTTCCCCCAACTGTTATGTATTTACAAAAAATGTTTGTAAAGTTCTTGGCAATGCCATCTTCACAAACTTGATTTATATTTTAGGGGACCTCCATATGAAAATCACTAGCACGATTGGGGACATCTAGATGGCACAAATACATTTTTTTGGTTGAATTTACGAAACCTACACTACAGTTTCAATTTGTCAATTTCATTCCACTATAGATTATAGGTATTGATGGAACATAATATGTCTTTTGTCTCTAAAGACACTACGCTTTTATTTATGTCTGGTTTTCATTGATTGCTAATAGCTAAAAAACAAGACATGTGTTACATCATGTCCTACATGTCTTGCATCTGAATTTGGATTGAACCTTACATGCATTGCATCTAAGCCTAGTAGGATGAATATACGGAACAACTTTCACATTGCAAAATGCAATCTACTGTTATGAATTCCATATCGAGTGGCACAAACTTTATAATGCTTTTGGTTGCTTGCTTTGCATGAAAAAATCACTCTGATTCGTAGTAGTCTTAACAAATCTATGTTGAGAATTCATATCTTTCTCTCTTGATTTTGACAGTGAATATTTGAAGCTAGAGAATTATGTAGATTATATATATGACAATCATATAGAAATTCTAATAAATAATTTAAATTTAACCCCGATGAAGTGGTTTAGTCTTCTCATGTTTGTGTGCTTTGCTATCTCTTTCACATTCTTATTTCATAGTTTTTATGCATTCGTAGTTCATTTATGGTTTATTGTGTCAAGTCTTGACATTGTTAAACAAAACATTGTTCACATTTCTTCTTCATTTGCTATATTTATCTCATGGAAATTAATTCAGACTCTATTTTAAAACCTCATGCCTATTCTGTTACATTCAAGCAATTAAGCATTTCTAAGTTCCTATATCCACAACACTGCCATTTTATTTTGTTGCCTATTCATTTTTTCACATTGTTTGACAATAGTCAAATCTATTCTTTTTTGTTGTTTGTATTTCATGTGTTAACATCTATTCTTTGGTATTGTTTACTACTTTTATGGATTAGTGTTTGTTATTGAGTTAAAGACTTAACAATGTAATTCATTAATGTTGATTTCTCTGCTAGCTATGATTAAGAATGGAAGTGTTTGTATTTGAAATATTCCTTGTGTTTGAAGTTTAAAGCCTCTCAAAAAAAGTATTAATTTTGTTATTTTCCCTTCTGGTCAAGTTGTTTAAGTCATTTCCGCACACATGCATTGCAAGTGCACTTCAAATTATTGAATGAAATATTTTTTTGTGCCCCTATATTTTATGGCCTAATGTCTATTGTTTGTTGTTGTCTGAATTTTGTGCATACATGCATTGCAACTGCAGTTGAATTTATTAAAAGAAAAAGAGAACTAGGTCTAAGCAATTGGAAAATGTCTAGGTATAAAAACCATTAATTTTGTGTCCACTGAAATTTTTTACATTTGTAAGGTGGAATGTCATTTGCAGTGTCATTCTATAGTTTTTTACACCTATGCATTTTATTGGCTAATGTCTATTGTTTGTTGTTGTTTGCATTTTTGTGTTACTGTCTATTTTTTCTTATTTTTATTGCTTTTATGGTTTAATGTGCCTTGTTCAATTAAATGCTAATCACGGGTAAGTGCACCAAGATGGTTCCCAAAAAGGGGACTTAAGTGGACAAACTTTTTCTGAAATCAGGAAATACCAACCTTGGATGTGAAATTGAGGATACTTAGACTCAAAATTTTGAGATGGAACAAAAAGAAGGATTCAAGTGCTCCGAGTCTACTTTCTAAACTACTAATTTATTTTGAAAATGATTGAGATTAAGGGGTTCAAATGAGGGACATACACAAATTGGTGTTGTTTTTGTCAGAAAAACATAACATAGCAACTCTCGTACGACCTTCGTACGGTGAATTTTTTTTTAGTATTTTTAAAATCACAATGGTCAGAAGTTAGCTGATAGTATGTAGTTGATGCATGATTTTTCTGATAAATTTTTAATGAATATTTGATTTTTTACTAATTTGCGAAGTGGACATATCCTGAAAATAAAATTTTGGCCGTGCTACCCCTACAAATTTTGGAAACTAATTGATTTGTTTTTTTTTTAATTTTTTAATTTTGTAGAATGGAGTCTAGTTTCTAAAAATATAATTTATTTGAAAAATTGATGAACGGTTAATTTATAACGAAAAAAATACCAAACACTACTTTTTGGCAAAAAAAAGACATACAAATAAAATAAATTATGAATGAAAGACTTAACATTTTCAAAAAGTGAAAAAATTACATCGTTGGATAGCTAAGGGATAACCCAACATTACCCATGTGCTCGATTTTTTCGATATTGAACCACGTGCAACCTTGACGGTGAGCACGAACTCGTTTATGAGAAATATGGTGGATTTTTTAAAAACACGTCTCTGGTCATTGGGAATGCCCTCCAAACCTTTGGGTTGGTATTCCAAGGCAAATACCAAGCTTAAAGTTTGGTAATTCCCAAAGCAAGATATAACACGAGCGTGTTATAATGCGCTCGCGTTATATCTCACTTTTGACATGGTTTTTGCTTCTATGAGGAACATGTCTACTAGCACATAACGCGAGTGTGTAATGTCTTACTTTATGTTAAATGCTAATATATTAATGTATGCTGATATATTTTTATGTACATATATGTATGTATGCTTTTATGGATGTAAGATTATATGTACATATGTATTATGCTTGTATGTATGTCTTTAGATGAAGGGAGAATTTAGAGAGAGTCTAGAGAGATGGAGAGGGGGTCGAAGTGAGAGTTTAAGAGAGAGGGAGTGGGAGAGAAAGGGTTGGATTGAGGGGGACTTAGCTAGGTAGGGTGGGAGGGATAGAGGGAGGGAGGGAGAGAGGGGGGTTCGGAGAGAGAGAATTGAGGGAGAGGGAGGGAGAGAGAGGGGGGTGGGAGAGAGAGAATTGAGGGAGAGGGAGAGAGAGAGACAAAGAGAAAGAGAGGGTTATGTAGGTAGGGTGCGAGAGGGAGAGACTTGAGAGTGTGAGGGGGGTGAGAGGGAGAGACTTGAGAGATAGGTAGTGAGAGGGAGTGTGAGAGAGATGGAGTGTGAGAGAGAGGGAGTGGGAGAGAGAGTGTGAGTGAGAGACCTGAGAGAGGGAGAGGGTGTGAGAGGGAGTGACCTGATAGAGGTAGAGAAAGAGGGGGGTGGAGTGAGAGGGACTTATCTAGGTAGGGTTGGAGGGATAGATAGAGAGAGGGGAGAGAGACAAAGAGAGAGTTACCTAGGTAGGTTGCCAGAGGGAGAGACCTTAGAGAGAGAGGGGGTGGGAGGAAGAGACATGAGAGAGAGGGAGAGAGAGGTAGTGGGAGAGAGTGGGATGGAGTGGGAGGGACATAAAGAGAGATGGATAGAGGGAATGAGAGAGGGTGGTAGGGATTGGTTGAACTAGAGGTACGCAGAAAGAGGGAGACGGTAGATAGAGACAATTAGAGAGGGTGGGAGGGAGGGAAGGAGGGAGAGGTGAGATGTATAGATAGAGAGAAAGTGATAGGGGTTGAGGGTATAGGGTTGAGAGATTAGGGTGGAGGACCTATAGGGTTGATGGTTTCTAGGGTATTAAGGTTTAAGGTTTGAGGGTTGATGGAATAGGTTTGATGGTAGAGGGTATTTGGTATAAGGTTTAAGGTTTAAGTGTTTAGGGTTGAAGGGTTTGGGGTTAAGGGTTTAGGGGTAAGGGTTTACTTAGTTGAGGGTAGAGGGTTTAGGGTATAGTTTTGAGGGTATATGGTTGAAGGATTAGGTTCAGGGTCCAATGTAAGGCGTAGGGGGTTTAGGGTTTAAGGATTGAGAGTTGAGGGATTAAGGGTTGAGGGTTGAGAATTGAGGGTTGAGTGTTTAATGTATAGGGTAAAGGGTAGAGGGTTTAAGGGTTGAGGGTTGAAGATTGAGGGTTTAAGGTATAGGGTCGAGGGATTAGGGTTGACGGTCCAATATATAGGGCAGAGGTTATAGGGGTTGAGAGATTAAGGGTTGAGGGATTAGGGTTGAGGGATTAGGGTTTAGGGTAGAGAGTTTAC